>JARFIW010000800.1:5477286-6077286 GCA_036346225.1 Platerodrilus igneus
TCCCTTTGTCCCTTCGTCGTTCGCCCTTTCGTTCCTTGGTCCCTTCGTCCCTTCGTCCCTTCGTCCACTCGTCCACCCGTCCACCCGTCCACCCGTCCACCCGTCCACTCGTTCACTCGTCAATTCGTGCATTCGTTCATTCGTTCATTCGTTTATTCATTATTTACTTATTTATTTAATTATTTATGAATATATTTATTAATTTTTTTAAATTAATTAAAGGCTTTGGTACTTTGGTCATATGCCTTTTTACATAGAGCCCAAATGAGAATTACCAAAGGATATCTGGTTCATTACTATAGAATTTCCTCTTTGTTAAGATACGGCGAACCGTAACGTTCTATGTCAATATAATTATAGTGCTTTATTGTTTTTAAACGATTCGTCGGTTATGTTGGATGTAACATTGTGGTTATATTTTCCAGTATAGCTTAGTCTCCTTTAGGTACTTTATTAGTTTATTGTTGCTATCCTTATTCCATCCTAAGCATTCTTTTAGGCTCTCTTTTAATTTTGCTTTACGGCGGGCTTTGGTGTATTGTTGGCATTCCAGAAGTATGTGTTGGACCGTAATTTGTACATTACAAAAAGTGCATTGTGGTTGTCTGCTACCTTTTAAGAGGTAGCCGTTAGTCAATATAGTATGCCCAATTCGTAACCTTGTTATTTTCACTTGATCTTGCCTTGACAGATAAGATCCTGATTTATGCAGTGCTTTCACCGTTGTTTTACATTTTGTTAATTTGGCAGAACTCTTGAGCCATTCTTCTTGCCATTCGTTCATTATATTAGTTTGCAAGTGGTTTATTACATCTTCAGTCCTTATCGCGATATTTGGAGATAACCCCGGTTTGGTTGCATCTCGAGCAGCAGCGTCAGCGCGTGTATTACCTTCTTCACCAATATGACCAGGTATCCTAACAAATGCAATAGTTTTTCCGTTATGTGCTAGTTTGTTATATATTAAGGAAATTTTGTATCATAGGATTGAATGAAAATTGATCCTTCATTGCGGTTAGAGCACTTAGAGAGTCTGAGCACAATAAGTAGATTTCAGCATGCTGCTGATGTATTAACTGATATTATTGAACTCAAACGACAGTATTGCGTTTCTTGAGCAGTAACAACAGAACACCCAACTTCGGTTTCGGTTTTTGACCCATCGGTGAATATCAGTTTTGGGTTTTGGTACCGGTCAATTATTGAATAAATTGTTGTTTTGTACAGAGTAGGGCTGGTGTCGTTTTTAGTAAATATTGAGGCTTCCAGATGTATTTCATGGGCTAATTGATACCAGAGTTGATCAGATTGTTAACCAGTGTGTAAGACCGGTGAAAAAGAAAATTGTAATTGTTCTAGCAATTCGTGGAATCTTACTGGTAGCGGTCTAGTTATTGTTGGTCTAAATTTATATCGGTAAAGAGGACTCTGTGGTTGGGGTGTTTTAGTCGAGCCCACACATTTACTGCATATCACATAGCAAATAAATTTCTTCGAAATTATAAAGGAGTAGCTCCAAATTCACAGAAAATTAACAATAAAGGGCTAGTGCAAAAGGTTCCTGATGCTAACCTTAATCCTTCTGCATGGATAGAATCTAGTACTTTGAGAGGGGATTTTCTGGCTGAAGAGCAGACCTACATGTGATTTTCCAATGCACCACCCAAAGATACTACATTGGCCAGGAAACGAGTTCTTTTTACCTGGAAAATGTGGAATTTTGCCGAACCCTTGCTATTTCAAGCAAGGTAGGGATCTTTAACGTGCGTGACAACACTCACACACGGGACCTCCATTCTGCCTCTCATCCAAACAAGAGTGTATTTTTGTGAAAAATGCTTGCCTAACATTTTTCAAGCGGACCGTGTCGGGATTCGAACCCGGGACCTTGGACGTAGTAGTCACACACATACCAACTACGCCATGGAGCCGCCTTGAAGAGCAGACCGCACAGCCGTAATCTATTATCGAAAGTACTAGACATTGATACACTTTCTTAATGCTACTTCTGTCGGCACCCCATGAGATGCTGGAGATGCATTTCACAACGTTCATTGCTTTTCTGCTATGAAGTGCCGTTTTTTGAATGTGAGATTTCCATGAAAGTTTACGATCAAAAATTAAACCAGTTTTTTGATTTCCTGTTTGCATAAAATGCGGCGTCCTTGCACATATAGGTAAGGTTCCGTGTGGTAGTTGCGTCGTTTCATTTGAGAACTTAAATCATCGTTCTTGCATTTGCAAATAATTTCCTATTTTATGGCTTTGTATATCTGTTTTCCTGTTGCGTCTGATCTATTTTTGTATTTTCATATTTCTTGTAATAAGTTTAAGATATTTTTTGTTATCCACGGTTTCGTATTTTTTTGTGTATACCGCAGAATATCTCTGGCCGCCATGTCAAAGCTGGATTTAATGTTATTCCATTATGTTTCTACTTCCTTAGTATAAGAAATTTTCCGGACATCTTTGAGCAATTAATTTAATTTTTTTTCAAATCTTTCGTGGATATCTTTATCTTTTAGTTTCTCAAACTCACAGTGCCGTTTTCCGTTCCTTTCTTTTAAATTTTTAAATTTAAGAGCGGGCTTCACAATTACGATTTTGTGGTCAGTGTCTATATCTGATTCAGGGTAGCTTCTATAGTCTTTTACTTGATTCCTAAACCGCTGTCTAACAAAAATGTAATCTATTTGATATCTTCCTATATCTCCTGGCATCTTCCACGTGTATCGTGTTCGAGTATGATGTTGAAACAATGTGTTTGTGATGGTTACATTGTTTTTGTCGCCCGTAATTATTAAATTTTCATGTCTTTTTACGTATCTTAGTATGTCTTCGATATCTTTGTAGATCGCTTCTACCTCTTCGTCACTGTAGCTAGAGGTGGGCATGTATACTTGTATTATTACTGTATTTACCGGGTTTAGATTCTAATCTAACCATCAGTACTCTTTCGTTCTTTTGAGTAGTTTTGTACAGTGTCCTATCTTTTTTCGCATAACTATCCCCACACACAAATTTCCTTCCACTGATCCTGTATGAATTACCCTAAAGTCTCCACTCCAAAAATCATCCGCCTCTGGCTATCGAACTTTTTTGATCCCTACTATGTCTAATGCTATCCTATGCATTTCAATTTTCAAGTCTCTTGCTTACCTACTTGCTTCATACTTTTGACATTCCACGCTCCAACTCGCAAAATGTTACCCGACTCTTTTTCGAAGCTTTCTGATCGGATTCTCCGAATTAGGAATGTTTCACTATTAAAAAGTTTTGAACGGATACGTGTGCGAAAATGTTGTTGAGTTAAAGTTATTGTTAGAAATGTTTTACTACTATTAAACTACACTCGAACGGGTACATCTGCAAAAATTTTGATTAGGTAATGTTACTGTTACGAATGTTTTACTACTAAGAAGCTGTACTTGAACGGGTTCATATGTGAACATAGTATTAAGGTATGGTTACTGCTAGGAATATTTTATTACTAAAGAATTATACTTGAACGGATGCATGTGCGAAGATAATGTTGTACTACTAAGCAACTATACTCGAACGGGTATGTATGCGAAAATAGTGTTGAAGTAAGGTTACAATTAAGAATGTTTTACTTCTAAAAAATTATACTTGAACGGATACGTGTGCGAATATTGTTTTGGGGTAAGGCTGCTGTTAGGAATGGTCTATTACTAAGAAACTGTACTCAAACGGGTACATGTGCGAAAATAGTGTAGAGGTACGACTACTGTTAGGAATGTTGTACTATTAAGAAACTACACCCCGAACGGGTATATGTGCAAAAACAGTGTTGAGGTAAGGTGATTGTTAGGAATGTTTTATTGCTAAGAAACTATAGCCGAATGGGTACATAAGTGAAAATAGTGTTGAGAAAAGATTAATGTTAGGAATGTTTTGCTAATAAAAAACTATATCCGAACGAGTACACGTGCAAAAATAGTGTTGAGGTAATATTATTGTTAGAAATGTTATACCACTAAGAAAGTATACTCAAACGGACACATACTAATATAGTGTTGAGATTACGATATCATTATAAATGGTTTCCTACTAAAACAAACGACCCAAACTGGTCCATACGACAAAAAGATATTGTTGAGGTTAGACCACCATTAGAAATACAGTACTAAAATAAAATATGGAAGCGTCTGAATGGAGAAAATAGTGTTGTGGTTAGGTTACTGATAGGAGTGCCACACTACTAAGAAAAATACCCAAACGGGCATACGTGCGGAAAAGTAGTGTTGGAGTAGGGGTACAGTTAGGAATGTTTTACAACTATGGAACTATACTCGAAGAGTACGTGTACGAAAATAGTGTTGAGGTAAGGTTTCCGTTAGAAATATTTTAATACCAAGACAAAATATCCACCAAGGTACATGCGAAAGTAATGTTGAGGTTAGGTTTCTGTTAGGAATTTTACTACTAAGAAAAAACAGCCAAATGGGCCCATGTGCGACAATAGTGTTAAGATAATGTTACCGTTAGGAATGTTCTACTACTAAAAGCTACATGTGTCAAAATCGTCTTGAGGTTAGTTTACCGTTAGGAATGTTTTATTACTAAGACCAAATATCGACTAAGGTGCAAGTGCGAAACTAATATTGAGGTTAGGTTGCCGTTAGGAATGTTTTTGCTACTAATAAAAATACTCAAACAGATCCATGCGTGAAAATGCTATTGAGGTTAGGTTACAGTGTACTAAGAGGATACTTAAACGGACACATGTTTTAATATATTGTTGAGGTCACGTTGCCGTTATGAACATTTTATTACTAAGACAAAAACCTAAAAGTTGTGTTAGGGTAGGTACGCCAAGTACTTACTGATAATATAAAAATTGGTTGTAGCTACCGCAACGACCTTATAATTCAGCGTATGTTGTTTCGCACAAAAACAAAATCCAAGTTTTTTCAATGTATTGTTTCAAAAAATTAAAATGCACATCTTCCTACAAAAATTCCTTTTCAAATATTCACACTATACTAAATTAAAATTACATGGACGTATTGCCAGATTTTTACACGGGATAACGTTCTCTTAGCTGACTTAGAAACGTGGAAAATACATTTCCCTCTAGACATCTTTCAAAGTGTTGCCGCAATATAAACTCGTCGAGATTATCTGGGAGCATACGGATAGGCGCCACCAGTCCCCCCACCCCTCTGTTGGCTGCTATTCCGATTGATACAATCCATAGCAAATGGCACTGTTGAAAATCCGCAACGAGTGAAACATAATCGCGCTGAGAGAATGCATACAGTTCTATGTCACTTATTAAGTTTATTTCGATACGATAGGTATTTATGGAGTGCGTATCAATAAATAGAGAAAATAAACGAATTAAATGTAACGCAACAAATACGAACGTATAAGTAAGTTGCTACTATTAGAAAATGACACATACGTTAAGGATATCTATATGGAATAGATAGCCGGAAGGAATTGTGCTATGTTCATTACAAAAGATTTGATGTATGGCATCAAAACGAAACATCTGTAGCGTTTCTAGTCAAGTAAATGTACTCATATTGCGTTGCAAAATTATAGTATAGTCATCACTTTTAGTATATACTGACATGGATGATAGACTTCGCTTATAATGCGTGATATGCTGCGACTGCATTTTATTGATTCGGTACGTACGTTAAAATCTTACTTAGTTCATAAAATTAAATAGTCCGCATTTTTTAAATTGGATTATAAAAAATACATCATTTTTGACCTATTCTGCCGCCCCAATTTTCATTAAAGGTTTGGGTTGGAATTGTGGGTAATTCGATAATTTGACATTTCCACCAGGAAGATTCACCGTTGAGGCATACTATAGAAATCTTTTGGATCAAACACTACCTGACCTGTTAGAACGAGGAATATCATAGATCTTTTTCCATGGAAATTGCTAAATTTTTAGTGTTTGCAACTCCAATAGAAAATGAAGAAAATTTAAGAAACGTGATAATTGATAGATATAATTCGACCAACGAGTTCTGATGTTTTCGGAAATGATGGAATTTTTTGTGCGTTTTAGGCGATTGTAATCATTTTAGAAAATTTTTGTGTATTAGGAAGCGAGTTACATATCCCCTAAATTAATATATATGTATATTCAAATGCAACTATTAAATCTTAAGAAATAGATTGATACATTGCATAATTGAAAGACACATTATAAAAGGTAATGAAAGTTTATAATCAGTGAGAAAGGAAGCAATTACTTTGTATTCCAGACGTAGCATGATACTGCAAGTGCAGGTCACAATAGATTATAAGAAAGCAATTGTTAAAATTAAGATTACTAAGAAGTAATACAATGTATTTTATCAAGAAGTAGCAGACATGAGATCTGCACTTCCCACAAGACGATGCGAAGGCAGGGATAGCATAAATACCCTCAAAAGCCCACGATAGCCAGTCAGTCTTAGAACTTCATAACTTTAACATTGTTGGTTGTTCAAGCTACTCATTTGTAATTATTAGTTATTGACAGTCAGTCTCGAACTCCATAACTTTAACATTGCTGGTAGTTCAAGCTACTCACCGTAATTTTTAATCATTAATTATTGATTTATTAACTTCGAATATTTTTTGTCAATTTCAATTACTTAATGTTTAGTGAATATAAACGTCTAAGTTGGTGTAACAGAAATAATTAATTTTTGTAATTAAACAATTTAAAATAAAATTGATAGAAGAGTTTTTGGCGACAACGCTTTTTAAAAAGAAGCTCCCAAAGGCCCAAAACCTATCTAGCGCTACATGTAATTTTTATATAATTTATGGTTGTTTTTATAAAAGAATCTCTTCGCTTTGTATCTTTGAAACGACAAGTTTTAGAAGATCACACTTAAAATAACCCAGACTCGTCGTTGTATCTTTGCCGTATGTTTAATAAACATTCTGTATATAAACTATGTTTCGAGGCAGTACTTTAATGAGACTTTATGTGTAAAGCGTTTAGTCCTTATTAAAGAATTTGTACAACTTTAAGTTATTAATTCTGGTTTAATATATTAAATTTTAGGATTTACATTTAGATGTCAATTATTCCGCAAGGAATGAGGAATTTTCCAAATAAGGGGTTGCTTATTTTCTTTTTTGTTTTTGTCCATCTAAGGACAAACATTATTTATTTCTGTAAACGACGGAAATGCTAGCGATTCCAACAGCAAATAAAGTTTTCAGTTATGGATATGGTAAATTCTTAAATAGAATTTTAAATATTTTATTTGGTGCTTTTCCAATCTAGACGGAAGTGGGATCAATATTAGGTTATTTTATTTTTGATGAGAGTTATTGTGGATAAGTTTATTACTAAAAACGTGATATTTAACTTACAATTATGTTGTACGCTTCACATAGTAAATAAGAAGCTAGTAAAAAAAGTCAATGTTATATGAGTCAGTCTACGCACTTCAATAACTTATCACTATATCGTGAATTTAAAAATATTTAAATAGATTGCCATTTGAATTAAGTAGTTGTGTAACTATGGTTTGTAAAAAATATTCTTGTAACACCAATAATAGTGAATTTTTTATAATATGGATCATGTTCAGGTGCGTAAAGTTGGCCGTACCAAAAAAGTGCGGCTGCGTGAACTTGGCCGAAAGATTCTGCTCTTTTAAATAACTTGTTTGAGAAGAGGGAGTAAAATTTCATTCCAGCGACGCAAAATGGCGCCTAAATATAATACGAAAATTTTTGGAAAATTCCAAAAAGTGCGGCGTGTGAATTTCGCCAGAAAATTTTTGGTTTATAATAACTTGTTTGCTAAGAGGGCGTAAAATTTCGTTCTAGCGCCGCAAAATGACGCCAAATTAAAACACAAGAGTATTTTGAAATATAAAAAAATGCGGCCAACTTCACGCACTTATCATGTTATCGTCCAATACCAGAATAATCCAAGGAGTACCCTCGCTTTTGTAAGAATCGTTTAAGTGGGATAGTTGTTTCTGTTTTCGAATATCTTTTTAAGGATCCTTACACTCTTTTCAGTGGAAGGTTATAAAAAACCACAACCGTACTCTTTTCTAAAACATGCAGGTTAACACTATACACTCAAACCTCTAGCAGTAATATATTTCATTACAGGCGGCTCCGTGACGTAGTTGATATGCGTGTGATTACTTGCCCAAAGTTCCGGCTTCAAATCCCGACACAGACCGTTTGAGAAATGTTAGGCGAGTATTTTTCACAAGAATGTGCCCTCGTTCGGATGAGGTTAAAATATAGGTCCCGTGTGTGAGTGCTGCCACGCACGTTAAAGATCCCAACCTTGCTTGAAACAGCAATAGATCGGCATAATTCAAAATTTCCAGGTAAAAAAATAACTCGCTTCCTGGTCAATGTAGTACCTTCGGGTGGAACGTTAGAAAATCGAACGTAGAGTAATATATTCCACTGTAGGGGATACTATTGAAATCCCAGCCTACTTCTGTATCCAGTTCTCGGTATTTGAGTTTTGTGAAGAAACCACTAAAAAAGTACTTTACAATTGGGCCATGCAACCCGTAAAATCTTTGGAGATACTAAACGTAAAAATTGTGAAGTTCAAAATGGCTAGGTAATAATTAAATTTGGTACAAATTATTGAAGTCAGATGTGCAACTCAAGAGAATTTTTGGTCAGAAGAATTGAATGTCGTCCACACGGAGGCGAAATGATCAAACACGTGAAGGAAAAGAAAGTACTTATCATACCAGTAATAGAGTTATAGTAGTCGTGATTGCTACCCACCCAACAGATACTGAGGAAATTGAAAGAATGTGCGGTCAATCTTAATAAATTATTAAATAAGTTAGGAAAAGAGAGAGAAAGAGAGAGAGAGAGAGATAGAGAGTGAGAGGATTTCAATGCAAATATAGGTCAGGACGACGAGTATTCCGGGGATTATAAATATGTTGATCTCCTAGTAAAATGCAGACCTTTTACAAAATGCTATCATTCTGTTTAAATAAATTAAATAACAAATTTTAGCTTGCTGCGTCACCTAAATCTATTTGAGTACAATCATCTCATCAACATCATCTCATTTTTCTTGTTAACAGGTATACATACAAGATTTTAAAGTTACCTAGATCAATTTAAATATCAGCGACACAACAATACTACTATAAGCAAATACACACACAAAATTGTGAAATTGCATAAATTAGTTCAAATTCAATTAATCACAACCTTGATAATTCAACTACACTAATTTACACGTTCTTAAATCTTCACCTAAATTTAAAATGTCCAGGTTGTATACATCTAATAATTTAACACTTTAACTAAGGGTGGACGTTGTATAGTTTTATCAAGCATCATGTATATATGCTACCAACAATAAAGAAAACAATTTCTAATGAACTATGACTTACAGTTATATCTTATTGATGATAAAGAATTTCATGTAGACAGGGTTTTCTTAATGTGCCATCGATTCATATATCCAATTTTTGCTGTTCTGGAACCAATCCGTCCCAATCTATTTTATCTCTAGAGTAACGTATCGCATTACACTCTTCTTACAAGCGAGATTTTTCCAAAAATCTTTTACTGTAACAACTCTCAAGTCAGTTGCAGTTCAGGTACTACGTCAACAGCTCATCACTTCATAAAGTCAAAAAGAAAATAAAAAGTAAAAAGTCTTTAAACTCTAAAAGAAACAACACTGTCAATGCTCCCGAAGGCGAAAAATCGTAAAGCGGCCTTTTCTATTCCATAGGGGAACAGAACATTGGTAGAGATCAAGCTCTTCATCCTCTGGTGTCGGAGTGCTTGGATAATACCATCAGAGACAGAACAAGCTTTAATCCCAAGTCAAGTATTACCCCAACCCTCTGGGCATAATTTACGATCGGACGATTGGCCAGAAAGTTCCTCCGTAAATGAACCCCAGCTACCACTCTTTCTGCGTGTCAATATATTGGTTAATAAGATAAAATAATAACTTACACTTTTATGCAAAGCCTACATCATCATTTTAAGTAAAGCTACTAATTGAAAGATGGAAAATACAAGGTCCCGGAAAGGATTGGAACATGTGTCTTCAGTTTTCACGGCCGATGCGTTCTCCAATTGCTCCACCCGGGTGGGGCAATAGTACCAGAAATTACTACAGCTAGGACTCTGAGTACGTCATTAAATTTAATGACTTTTAAATCCTTTCTCAAAATAATTTAAATATATTCTTGGTACGCAAGTTACGTATTCCCCAATTCATATATGAACAATTAATAGAAATTATTAGGAAATTATTAAGAACTTAAGTTAGATGCAACATTGTAATTCAAGGATAAATAAAGACAAGGTTATTGAAAGTTCACAAGCAAGTTGTGAGAACGGATGTGAATACATTGTATTCCAGACGTAAGTGATACTGCAGGTGCAGGTCACAGACGGTTAAGACGCTGCAATTATTAGAATTAAGATTGTTTCATTGTATAAATGGATTGAATAAAGAAATAAACAGACATGAGCTCTGCGGTTCCCAAGGCTCAAAACGTAACTTGCATACTATCAAAAATAGTTTGCGTTTTTGATATATAGTAGTAGTGTTAAAGAAGGTAGTTGATACCATAAATATTTTTTAAAAACCCTCAAAGAAGATGATACTTCTGTGAAATTGTACGAATGGGTATGTGAACTATATTTATAAAACCAGCGAAGTAACTGTGGTGGCATCTGTTCAATAAAAAAAAGAAGCGATTCATGATTATGTAATTACTAGAAAAGTTTTACTTTGTGAACTACTTTTGAAATGCTGGACAATCTGTCTTTTTAAATAAACGAGAGGAACTTTTTAACTAGGTCGTTTAGATACTTTAATTTTTCAAGCAGCAAAAAATTTCTTGTGTTTGAAACAAATTTTTTTAATAATGAGTTTGTTAAACTGAAATTCTGTTATAGAAACATGTTAGACATTATAAAACTTAAAAATAAACTGGTAACAATTTATTCGCCTTCGGAGACCTTTAACTAAATGTGTTTTTAATATTGTGTAGCTCAAAATGGATAGTGCAACAATTACGGTTAGTTTCTACGACATGCTTCATAGTAAGGTTTGACAATTGTGGACAAAGACGATTGTTTTTCACTGCATTTTTTCAAAGGCATAACGAAAAAAAATCCTTTAGTTATTTTTTCTATCACCATCTAACGATAAAATTAAATAAAAATAATTGCGTAAATAATAAAAAATATCGATAGGCTAAGCAAACCACACCAGTAAGTTAAATTGTTTGCTAACATTAATATCAATCAATTTGACTAAATCACGTGCCAAATTACATTAAACCAGCTCTAGAGCATTTTTAAACCTTCACGTAAGGTTTACAATACGTCACCATTTAATGATATAGTATTTGAACTTTCCCCGAAAGAAGGAAGCAGCTCTCTTGATACTTAGAGTAGCAGAGACCATAGGGGTCCGTATGACATTCTAAGACACACTGCTGCGACGTGAAAGGCAACTGGAAACCACCACATCACCTGCCATGTATACAGCGTGCTAAAAATATTTTTTAAAATGATGGCATCTCTGGGGCAAAAGATCCGGAGCTCAAGCAGTCGCCCATTCGGGTCTCTGAGAGGGGACTACTTGGGAGGATCTGATCGTGAAGTTTAAAACACAATCTACGAACATTTTGCAAATCGGAGCGTAGAATGCTAGAAGCATGAAGCAAGTAGGCAAGCTAGAGGATTTAAAAATTGAAATGGGTAGTTTAGCATTAGACATAGTAGGGATTAAAGAAGTTCGGTAGCCAGAGGCGGGGCAGTTTTTGAGCTAAGACTTTATTAATTCATATAGGATCAATGCGAGTGTGGGGATAGTTATGCGAAAAAGGGTAGGATATTAAATAGAAAACTACTTACAAAAGGTGTACATGGTTAGATTAGAATCTAAACCGGTAAATGTGATAATGATACTAGTTCACCTCTAGCTATAGTGAGGAAGAGGTAGAAGCAACCTACAAAGATATTGAAGACATACTAAGATTCGTTAAGGGGCATGAAAATTTAATAAATACAGAAAATTTTAGTACAGCCGTAGGCGAGGGTAAGGAAATAGCGGTTGTGCGTTTATTTAATTTAGGAATGAGATAGGACAGGAGATACAGGCTGATAGAATTTTGTGACAAAAACAATTTAATCATCATAAACACATTATTTCAACATCATGCTAGAAGACGATACACGTGAAAGATGCCAGGAGATATAGGGTGATATCAAATAGATTACATTCTTGTTAAACAACGATATACAAATCAACCAAAAAATTGTATATGTTACCCGGAAGCTACAGAGTAATTAAGAAAGCCGCATTTAAATTAAATTTTTTTAAAAAATAACGGAAAAAAGCACTTTGACTTTGAGAAATTAAAAGATAAAGATATCACAACAAATTTGAGAAAAAGTCAAACGAATTATTGAAAGATATCGGGAAAATTTCTCATACGCTGAGCGAGTAACACAGCATTTTATGGCGACCCAAAGTTAGGGGCGAGAACACCACTAAAACTTAAAAAGAAGCAGAAGCAAAATGGAATAACATTAAACCTTGCTTAGACATTGCGGCCAGAGATATTCTAGGGTACAAACAAGAAGAAAATAAGAAATCATGGGTGATGAAGGATATTCTGAATTTAATAGAAGAAATGCGAAAATGCAAAAGCAGAACGGGCGAAGCAGGGAAGCAAAGGCACAAAACCATAAAATGTGGAATTATTCACAAATGCACGAAAGCCAAAGAACAATTGATTAAGGGAAAAGGTAAAAGGTACAAACTAAGATGGAAATTGGAAAACAGACCAACCAAAAGAACTCATTAGAATTAATTTTTTAGGAATATAGAACCATATAGCAAAAATATAAGAGGCGCAGAAGGAAACATCATTATAGAAAATGTAGAGAAAGTGGATATATGGCAAGAATATATAGAGAATTTATATGCAGAACCAAAATTAGAGGAACCAGAACAGAAAACAATTATTGAAAAGGATGGGCTAGGATATCCTATACCTAGAGACAGGCTTGAACTATCGTTAAAGAGCCTGAAAAATAATAAGGCGCAAGCTGCAAGCAAAAATTCTACAAGCTGCTAGACAAGCAGTAAAAAAACGTCTCTTTCAACGTGTCAGCTATATGTATGAGACAGCCGAGACACCCAAAGATTTTAAACGTTACACCATAGTCAATATACCAAAAAAGAGAGATACGGGTAAATGTGAAAATTTAAGAACAGTAAGTTTAACAGCACACGTGTCAAAAATATTAACTAGAATTGCACAGAGATGGATGGAAAACTGGCTAAAAAATACTAGTAGAAGATCAATTTGGGTTGAGGGGAAACATAGGAACGCGGGAGGCCATTTTAACTTTAAGGGCGATAAACGAGAAAACAATAGAAAAAGGAGAAAGCGTGTATATTGAATTTGTAAATGTAGAAAAAGAGTTCCAAAATGTAAAACGGAAAAAAATGTTTGAACTACTGGAATAGATAGAAATGAGTTATAGTACTAAAGTACTAGTATGTAAAGGAGGAGGAAAATAATTTAAAAGCCAGAATACAAATAGGAAACCAGAATGTATAAGAGGTTAAGTAAGATAAATAACGCAAGATGAAAAAAGTGCAAGAGATATAAAACAACGATTAGCACAAAACCGTGTTGCATTTAACAAGAAAAGCAACTATATTCGAAGGCAACTGACATGGAAACAATACAAAGACTGCTGAAAGAATATGTGTGTAGCACAGCAGTGTACGGCTATGAAACCTGGACAGTAGGAGAAGTAGACAAGAAAAGGATCGAAGCCTTTGAAATGTGGTGCAACAGACTTATGATGAAGATAGGGACAGACAAAGATAAGAAGAAGAAGGTATTACATATCGTAGACAAAGAAAGATATATGTGGATAACAGTAAAAAAATAGGCGAGATATGATGATAGAACACGTTCTGAGGCATGAGGGAATAGAGCAGGATATATTAGAAGGAGATAAAGGAAAAAGAAGTAGATCTAGATTAGACTATTGCACATAGATAGCGAAAGGTGTAGGCTGTGGGAATTTCAGAGAAATGTGTAGGTTAGTTCAGAATAGGAAATAATGGAGGTACGCGTTCAACCAGTTTCAGGTCTGGAAACCTAATGATGATACCTGAACCTTTCTACTACAATAATAATTCAAATAGGTTGTAAAATATATTATTGCTTTCTAAGAAAAATGTAAGGTCTGTACCACACAACTTTCAATCGAAAATCAAGCAGGTAGATAAAATGAAAAATGCTCTTCTTATAGTCCAAGTCAAAGTTAAATACACCCAGATATACTTGAGAGGTGTCTGAATAGCTCACCGGATTGTTTAAACGTTGCTGCTGTTCACATAAGGATGCATTTTGAATGGAAATGGATGTACGTGTATACTATAGATTCAGTGCATAAGCACACCCCATGCTTTATTCCCAATGTTTGCTTATTCTACTACATGTTCATTCAATATTTATTCAAAGTTTTATCATAATGCTTTACAAATAGAAAAATGTACTTTTAATTTTTAAGTTTTGCACTAGTATTTATAACATTTTTTAGAGGTGCAGCGCACACCTTGTTCGTAACCAGAAATTATCACCGAATGTAAGTGATTGATTCTATTTACGTGTTTTAATACAATATTCGTATAGGGCTTCCTTATTATTTCTTAAGAAAATTTGGTTTTATTTAGGGCGTTAACAAGGCACTCATGCTTCGCCAGAGGTAATATCTCAGCTAACTTATCTTCTTTTACAAAGTTGTCTTCTCTTAAAGCCACTGAACAGCTTATTATACCTTGGACTGATTGGTTATTTCTGGAAATCTTGGCTGGAGGTCTGGATAGTTATTGTATACAACGTAATCTATATTATAACAGCGGAGTATGCTACAATATTTTATTTAAATAAAGTGGACCATTTATTCTATTAAAGTTATCGTTTGGCTAAGAATCATAAAGTCCAAAGAACAAGTGCCGTATTCAATAGTTTTGTATGTTTTTCAAAGTAAGGATTTATTTATAGGAAAATAATAAATTATAACTCATATTTTAGCTTTCTGTTTATAAAATTCTGGATTAAAGCTACCATTATCTTTAAGGGTATTTACGCAACTTATGCATTCGGATTAAGTTTTACTGCAGTTTGAAATAAATTCTTAGCATATAATAAATTATTTCAATGTATGTTGTATAGTGACAGGTCTATATTATTCAAAACGGTTAAGTTCTTAAATTTTTTTAACTAAACTTTAAAAATAGCGCAGTGGAATCTCTTGGCGTAGCAATTTCTGAAATAAATATTTATGGTTGTAATGCAGCACTAAAAGGAAAATGTTTTACTTCATTTGACGTCATACACGTAAATGGAAAGTAAATCAATCAAAACCAGTTCAAAATCAAGTGGATTTATAATAAAGATCAAGCTATTTTTACACTTTAGCTATCTAAACAAATTTCAATATAAGCGAACGAATAAAATTACTCCACCCGTAAAACCTTTTGGGAGTTTAGTTATTAATTGAAGTTTGAGGCAATTTTAATGCTTAGATTACGCAATTTATTAACGGAAGTGCCTTTTTAATATTTCAGCAATTAAAAACTGCGCAAAACACACTGACATTGAAAAGTTTTACATACCAAAATATTAGTAGAGTAATTGGTTATTTTTAAATGTGTTTCAAGCACTTTCCGTGTATCTACTATATCAAAACTGAACATGACATTGAAATTGAAATAAATTATAAAGACCAAATGCCCAGTGCTGGTTTATGTGAGTTAAAAGCCATCAGCCCAGATTTTAAAGGGACCCAAAAAGGCGTTCATCTATATAGAGTAAAATTTTTAGTTGATTTCATAACGATTGTTATTAGAGATACTTTACAAGAGATGCTGCTAAAATTTCGGGATGTGGCAACAGTGTTAATAGTCAGATGTTTGACCTATAAAAATTCATCAATTTTGACATTTGCGTTGTTAAACAAAAGTAGCTGAGTGCAAAAATATGGAACATTACGACTGCAGCATATTCTAAAGTTAATAATATTGGTAGCAATATTAATTTATAACTAGGGCTAGGTCGGCGTATCGATATATTGATCCGTATCGGTACGACCCCCGTATCGACCTTCCCCATAGAGTGAAAAATAAATATCGATATATCGATAATCGATATGTATCGATGAGTATCGATACGTATCGATAAGTATTGATACGTATCGATGCGTATCGATATAAAATCCGGTATCGCCCAAACCCTAGTTGTATTATAGGTTGCATAATTTTATTTTAGTAAACAAACAAATCGCGAAGCATGTGCAAAGATTTCCCGTGATATAGGATGTAGTTTACAATTACAAGATTACATTGCCACATAAAGCGTTTCTTTTTTGTATACCTAACTTTTGAGACATTTAAATGAATACGCTGTAATTATTCTGTTATTATGAAAGATAGTGATAATAGTGAGGACTTCTTTAATTATTTACAAGCGAGCACAGTTGTAGTTAAGCGAATCTTTACAAAGATATTATTTAAAGTTATGTCATCTTTTAAAAGTATTTTATAGGATTATTTTGATAAAAAGGATAAAATATGACTTCCTGCATAAATTGTCATCGAAAAGTAGCTGTAAGCGGAAATACTATCAATATGAAAACGCATTTAAAACGTCATCATCCAATACTATTTTATAATCTATAAGTGGATACTAGGTGAGCGTATTTATTATCATGATTCATGATATCATGATCCAGTGTTACTATGAACTAATAGCGTTATAAAGATTGTAGAGTTATGACTGTCACGTAAATTTATATAGTTGCACTAATTTCCTAAGGAATCGAGTTTCGTAAAAATCCTCCAAGTGGTTGGTGCAAGATACAGGTACCAATCTGTAATCGTCCAATTAGATAATAAATACAATAAATAAACCTAGGGAATGTCGGGACCCCAACGTGGCACAGAATTATTAAGTACACGAATAAGAATGATTAATATAAATACTTCCGTTAAACTTTTTTGTTTTTGATAGAAAATTCCAAATACTAAATATTCATATTGTTACGAGCTACTATTGGGCAACCCGTCAAACACGCAAGCGCCGTAAGCAACGTATATACTACAGAAACCTAGAATTTTCTAGCATATATCGGAGTATGAATCATCCATTTAATTATAGGGTATATATAAGATCGATGATTAATGTAGGAGTTAGTCTATATCAGAATGTCGTATATAAATCATCTCGTATATAGTTAGTAGTTCATTACGTTCTGAAAGTCTTTTAGTAAATATAAATTTATATTATGTGAACGTGTCTATTGTACAGACAGCTTGTAGAATACATAAATCGACAAAAGTGTAATAAATAAATAATAGTGTTAGTGTTGTTAATAGACTTATGGTTAAGAATTTAGTTTAAGAAGATATTAGTGCTTGTAAATAGCAATAGTGTGATAGTCAATCATTGTAATTGGACAGAAAACATCTATAAATAAGGCATATACTGTTAATTAGGCTTGTGAGTAATAAAGACTTTTATTACTACTTGTTTTAACTTAGTGAAACGCGTTAGTAGTAGCCCGCTACAATATTTTTAGTTCAGTTAAGTAAGTTGTGAATGTCGCCAATAAAACTATATTTAATCGCAATTTTTACACAAGGCTGTACATGATATAGGTAAGAAAAAAATAGAACCGAGAAAACCCTGGATAACAAAGGAGATATTAGATTTAATAGAGAATAGAAGGAAGCTCAACCTTTCAGAGAATTGGATAGTGAAAGTTAGCAAAAATATAATACAGTTAGAAATAAGATAGTACATGAGTGTAGAAAAGCTAGAAATAAATGGATGGGAGAGAATTGTAAGGAAATACAAGATGATTTGAGAGTAGGTAAGACAGACAGGGCTTACAGGGCAGCTAAAAAGTTTTTCGGGGAAAATAAGAAAAAATATAATGATAATAAAGATGAGAATAATGAGCTTCTAATAAATAAAGTTGAGGTAGCAGATAGATGGAAAAGATATTTATAAGATTTATATAAGGGAGACGATATGGATGAGTTAGAAATCGGCCAAGAAGAGAATGTAGAAATAGGGTTCTCAATATTAAGAGAGGAATTTGACAGAGCTGTTAGGGATCTTAAACTAAATAAAGCGTCAGGGATAGACGATATACCTGCAGAATTAATAAAATATGATGCAAGTCAGAAAACTTTAGACAGATTATATGAACTAGTAAAAGTAATATATGACACAGGTGAGGTTCCAATGGATTTCGAAAAAAATCTTATTATCCCAATCCCAAAAAAGTTAGGAGCTGATAGGTGTGAGAATTTTAAAACGGTTAGTTTAACTTCCCAAGTTTCCAAAATATTAACAATAATAATTAAAAATAGAGTAGAAGCTTTGACTGAGAATTATTTAGGCGAAGACTAATATGGTTTTCGTAAAGACAGAGGGACTAGAGAATCGATACTAATGATTAGGGTACAAAAGGTTACAAAAATAAAAAGAGTCATTTCGCGTCTGTAGATTTAGAAAAAGCATTTGATAGGGTTAATTGGATTGTTATGTTCAGGGTTTTGCGAAAAATAGGAATCTTTAGATTTAGATTTGATGAAATAGAAAAAGAAGCTAAGATTAGAAATGGTGTTAGACAGGGCTCTATAATATCGTCCTTGATTTTTAATGTTTATATTGAGGAAGCTTTAAACTTAGCTAGAGAGAGAAAAGAGATAGGCATTAGTGTACAGGGACGTAAAATAGACATGTTTCGTTTTGCAGATGAAATAGCCATTATAGCAGAGTCTAGAAAAGAGTTGGGAGAGTTTTTAAATATTTTAGATAAGATACTACAGAGTAACTATAGTATGAGAATTAACTCAGGAAAGTGAGTTACAGCCTAGTTCTAAACCAAATTTAAAAATTGGTAATACCGAGTTAGAGGAGGTAGATGAATTTTGCTATTTAGGTAGTATAATTACAAAGGACGGACGCAACAGAAGGGATATAGTAGCTAGAATAGCTCAAGCTAGAAAAATGTTTCTAAAAAGAAAAACTTACTAATAGCTAATAGTATTAGTTTATATGATAGAAAAAGTTTCTTAAAGGTATACGTATGGAGCGTTCTATTATACGGTAGTAAGACTTGGACAATTAAAGAGGTAGATAGGAAAAAAATAGAAGCTTTTGAAACTTGGTGTTATAGGAGAATGTTAAAAATTAGTTGGACAGATAGAGTAACAAATGAGGAAGTTTATAGAAGGATAGATGACCCTGTATGTGGAAAGAATTAAAGTTCAGGAGAGATAAAATGATAGGGCACCAGTTAAGACATGAGGGACTATTTAGTAAGGCCTTAGATTATAGACTACCAAATAAAAATAGAGTAGGAATGTCTAGACAAAGCTATATTAGTCAAATTATTAGAGATTTAAGTTGTGAAGGGTATGTAGACCTTTTTAGACTAGCTCAGAATAGAAAAGAATTTAAAGCTGCGTCAAACCGACCTTAAGTAAGTTCGAAAACAAAACAAAAAAAAATAAATAAAAATCAGTTAACTAAATGTCACTATGCCATAACTCACAATTAGTTAGCGGTCTGGCATGTTGGTAGCGATTCGTTGCTTAAGCCTTACCATCATTATCATTAGGTCTTCAGTCCTGGAACTGGTTAGACGTATACCATCATTGTTTCCTATTCTGAACTAACCTACACATTTCCTTAAATTTGCACAGTTTGCTTCTATCACTAATCTGATCTAGATCTACATCTACCTCCTTTTTCCTATCTCTGTTTGTAATATATCCCATACTATTCCCCAAAAATGCCTTAAAACGTATTCCGCCCTTTTATTTCTTCTATTTTTTGCCCCCAGATTCTTGTTCCTCTACTATTTCTATAACCTATTTGTTATTAACTTTGCCTGTCTGCTTTTCAGACTGCCCGTATTTCATAGCCATACTGTGCTGTGCTTCACACTTATGCTTTCAACAATTTTCTTCTTGTTCTATGTTTGTTGTCTTTCATCATAGGCGCTGTTCTTTCTTGTTATATGCAGTTCGGTCCCCTTCTATTGTTTTACAATTATATACCCTATTTCTCCAACATTCAGTGGTTGTAAAGGGGAGTAAGCAACCTGTGGCTGCCAAGTTCCCTCAGCACTTAAACATTTACCGATTTAATATACTTTTTTTTTATTTTTTTTTATATATATTTTTTTTCCAATATAACTTTTCGCACAGTCACCATTAGTTGCAGTTATTGCACAACCAACACTTGTAGTTGTTTATAATAATCATCAGATTTATCTGCGCTTATTTTTTCGTCATTAAGTTTTCCGTCTCAAAACTGGTTGGACACGTATCTGCACTTATTTATATTCTCAACTAGCCCTGAAATTCTCACACAGCATGTATACAGCTCTGTTCCCCTTTTATTGTTTTCTAATTTTATGCCCTATTTTACAGAGATTCTGTGACGGGGGTTAAGCAACCTGTGGCTACCAAGATCCCCCCACACTTAGACATTTGCCGAACGAATAGTTTCCAGTAAATCCTTTCACACAATTAACATTATTCGAGAATATTGCCCAACCAATTCTTGTAGTTGCTTATAATAATCATCATATTTAAGTATAGTTACTTTGTTTGTCATTAATTTATCCATCTTGGTACTGGTTGGATGCGTACCTCCATTGATTTCTATTCTGAGCTAGCCTACACATCTCCCTGAAACCTACAACCTACAACCTACATCTTTCACTATCTGTGTGCAGTAGTCTAACCTAGGTCTACCTCTTCTTCTCTTTTTTCTATCTCTGCTTCTAATATATTCCGCACTATTCCCTCATGCCGTAGTATGTGACCTATCATCCTATCTCTCCTATTTTTTACCGTTTTCCACATATTTCTTTCTTCCCCTACCACTTTTAGTAACTCTTCGTTCTTAACTTTGTCTGTCCATGATATCTTCATCATAAGTCTGTAGCACTACATTTCAAAGGCTTCTACCTTTTTTTTTGTCCGCTTCTCCTACTGTCTAGGCTTCACAGCCGTACAGTGCTGTGCTCCACACATATGTTTTAAGCAATCCTTTCCTTGTTTCTATGTTTGTTGTCTTTGAACACAGTAGTTGCTTTTTCTTGTTAAATGTTTCACGGCCTTGTGTTAATCTTTGTTTTATATCTTTTGTACTTTTCCCATCTTGCGTTATTTGACTTCCTAGGTAGCAGAAATCCCTAACCTCTTGTAAGTTCTCGTTACCTATTTGTATTCTTGTTTTTGATTTATTATTCCCTCTTTTGCATACTAGAACTTTAGTTTTATTTTTGTTAATTTTCATACCATATCCCTCCGTTAGAACTGTTTCAATTTCGTTACCATAACATATAATTTAAAGCTTTTTCTTTTTTTGAGGGGATAACCAGGTCATATTTCATTTCCTTATAAATGGGAATCATGTAAACATGTTGGAGTTATTTAACAACCATCAGGTTGCTAACATCTATGTAGAGCCAGGTAGATAGGAAAAAGATAGAAGAGTATAGGAAGACGTAGACCAAGCTATATTAGTCAAATTATTAGAAATTTAGGTTGTGAAGAGTATGTAGAACTTTTTAGATTAGCACAGAATAGAAAAGAAGTAAGAGCTGCTTCAAACCGACCTTAAGTATGGTCGAAAACAAAATGAAGATGATAGTATTTTTACTCCATTGATATTCCCGGTAATTATCACAAAAAGGGGATATGCGCTAGCTTGTAGTAGTTGCAGGAATTTACATCAATAACATTTATTTATTTTATTTGTTAGCGTGCATCAATTCAGACAGAAAAATCAAATAACAGAGCAGGTTTCAAGCGAGGTACATAAAATATAAAATATAACGACAACACAGCTGAAAATTAAAATAAGATAAAATAGATGTGACATACATAGGATTAGTTTTTAATATTGTACTCAGTAGAATAGAAAATGTGAAACCGGTTCATGTACAAATTGTAATTATTACACATTTAAAAATTTTTCTGTAATGATGGTTTAATTTAAACTAATGTTATAATTACAGTAAATTATGCACTTTGTACACGTCCGCTGCAACATTTGTATTTATAAAATTCTGTCATTCAGAATTTACACTACGGTTTTATGTAAATAAAAGAAAAAATTAAACAAATAAAAAGAATCTACGAATACTTTATTATTACTTTTTTATTTAAGGTTGTGTTGGACAAACTAACTTTCTGTCAGCAGTGAGACTTATTTATTTACAGGTCATTTGATTTATATTTCAGGTTAGGCGATTTCGGACCTCGTGGTTTCTAATACTCCCCACCTCAACCTACGACTGCAGTTAGCACGGCATTTTTTACTTGATTTTTAGGTAACGGTAATTGGTGTAGGTCCTTACTCTGCTTTCCTCTCAACTTCTTCCTGACCCGTACGTTTATCGTAACAAAATTGCAAAAAAGAATTATTTTATAGTGTTGAAAATTAAAAAAATTTGATATCTTTTTAAATAGCGGCTATGTGCAATGAAAGAGGAAAAGGGAGGAGTGTGATTATAAAAGTACATATTACCAAAATTTACTAAATGAATCTGTAATCAGACGTTTCCTTTCCCTATGTTACGTCAGCTGCTATAATAAGTTGTTACTTAAATATAACTATAACACTATAACCCCTACATCTATGCGCTGAAATTTATGTTATTTACAACTTTCAGAGCTATGAAGTAGTCGAAGTAGAGGCATCGCAATTTTTCTGCATTGATTCAGATAACGCTGAGACCGTAGAAAACCCCTTAGAGCCAAGGCTAGGCGTACCTGAAAATACCACTACTTCTAAGGCTACAACTTCATTATTTAGAGTTCACCAAAGCGTACTCGAAAAAAGCAACAAACGTCAATTACAACATTTCAAAATATTTCTTCTTCCCAACACGACAAACTTACGAATGCATTGACGTATTTCATTGCGATGGATGTACTACCATATTCCACTGTCGGAAAAAGGAAGTTTCAGCATTTTATTAAAACGGCAGTTCCGTCGTATAAAATACCCAGCAGAAAAAAATTCTTAAACTATACAACTGCTCGAAAGAGAAAATGAAACACCTTTTGATTCCAAATAGTTTTGTCTGTAACCACAGATTCCTGGACAAGTAGAGCGGACATGTCGTATCTAATCATTACTGTACATTTTATAAACGAAGAGTGGAAATTATTAACTTTTTGCTTTAGCTGCCGCTTTATGCCAGAGGCTCAAACTGCAGACAATATAGCTGTATCTATTTAAGAAGTTTTAGAAAGTTGGAAAATACTACTAGAAAAAGTAGTAGCAAGTACAATGGATCATGGTGCTAATTTGGTTAAAGCGGTTAGCTCGTACCTGAAAAAAATACGAATGTTGCTTTGGTCATACAATAAATTTAGCAGTAAAAGAGTCGTTTCAAAATTCAGAATTATGTTCCGCTATAGAAAAATCCCAGAGAATACAAATGTTATTTTCTCACAGTTATAAAATTAATCGCACTTTAAACGCTGTACAAAAAAATTCACTATTCCTTTGAAGATTTTTACAAGTTTTTCTGCAACGCGGTGGTAGTCTTTGTTGGATCTTTTAGCAGTATGCGTAGAACAGCAATTTGCTTTAACATGGGTACTTAACGATTATCAGAAAGGAAAACACAAAGCACTTATTTTAACTGAGTATGAAATAGATTATCTCAAAACTACTTTAAAACAATTAGCACGCACATGACCAGTGAAAATTTTATAACACCTTCCAGTATAGTTCCTGTTCCGCAACGAATAATTGATAACATGCAAAATACTGAACCAGAGTTGCAAATAAGCCTAAACGATTCGCAGCTCATCGATGATACCCAGAAACTAACCGACTTTGCCGTAAAATCGACTTTAATTAAACCTACAAAGACTCTTTTGCATGAGAGATACTGTGAAGAATCGGATGTTAACGGTTTTTTAAAAAAGCGATGTGTTTAGATCCACGATTTAAAAGCAGTCCTATAGATTTTTCTCAAACAAAAAACGATATTCTTTTCGAAATGGAAAAAATTTTTACTGAAATCGAAGGACGTAATAAAATTAAAAAGATGAAAGGGCTATCATTTATATTTGCAAAAACTGCAAGTCAAGCTGGTTCCACTTCTAAGCTGGATAAAATAAAGGCAGAATTAAAACTGTATCAAAAAATGTTTGATTTATATTATTCTTAAAACCCGCTTCTATGGTGGAAACTGAATGAATACGAGTTACCGAGATTGAGCAAACTAACAAAAAAATATCTATCATCACCAGCAACCAATGTGCCATCAGAATAGGTGTTTAACAAAAGTGGCTTAATAATAGAAGATCAACGTTGTTCGTTAACCAGTGATCATGTGGAACAATTGGTGTCTTTGTCGATGAACAGCAAATACATTTCATATAATAACAAATAAACTATCTTGTTATATATTAGGATTTATAATATAACATTATGATTATAGTTATTATATCATTAAATACTAAGTTACCCTAAATTTTTTTTACCAAAGTCTAGAAAACCAAACATTTTAATCATAAAAAGTACGGAATTCGCCAATTATGCAAAAAGCAAATATTAAACACACTGTATGAAATTTACAATTAACTTTAATCAATGAAAAGAAGCTCATTTTTCAAAGATTCAATCATATTCAGTAAGATAAATAATTTTGTACACCATCTAATTCATTTTAAAACAGTAATGCATGCACAAACTTTAAATAAATACGTATGAGGAACATCTAATAGTAAGACAAACGCGCAATGAATCCTATTCAAAACCAACGCATTGGTGAAGGAAAAATAAACAAGAATGCTCTCAATAAACATCTTTCAAAACAAACATGTTTCAGAAACGCAGGAAGTAAACAAACGCATTCAATTTACGTCATTATAAAATTTGCCTACGAGATGATGGTCATGTAAAATTAACACAAAACCCAAACAGATTAGGAAAACAAAGCAAGAAAACATACGATTGGCTTCGTGCGATTTAAAGTTAAAAATTCTTTTACAAAATAGAAATGCGCGACTTTAGAAGGTTCAATGCATCAAAATCCACAATATAAAATTAGATGTCTACGTGAAGTGCTAAAGCATTGCGACGAGAAATTGGGATGGTAACTGCATGGAAATCTGAAGACTGGCGCGATAAATCAAAGTACAACGCCTCAATCAACAAAATAAACTGGGTAAACCAATTGTACTTTTTTTAATCAAGATAACACGCGAAGTTAAAATATCAAATTAAATAATAATTTAAGTGAAAGTTGGTGATTGAAAAATTTCAATAATAGTACAAGTGCAAATATACAACAGAAATTCGCCGTTTCATAGTTAAAAACGTAAGTCCAAAATTTTAATTAAACCTAATTTTAATATTTATTAACTTAAGGCTCTATGAACTTATTCAAGCGTCTATATAAAAATATATTTGAGAATATACCTAAGAACTTATCTGAGAGTTAACTTAAGAATCTACCTAAGCATTGATCTAAGGATCTACCAAGAATTAAATTAAGAGTTTAACCAAACTGAACTACGCAATTAAATAAGCAACGACCAAACAAAATCAATAAGAAACCGAAAACAATCCAAGGACACTGGTTAACAGCACGTAGGGGCAGTACTTAGAATCGGGGTGCATGCAGAAACGTGTGTTCACAACAGGAAGTTCATCAGGAACAAACAACAGATCAGAGATAAAATTTATTAATAGCTTAAGATGTTTATTTCTTTTTAAACATTTTAATTTTTGTATGCATTGAGATATTTATGTATAGGGTCATCAAAAATTTTATTGATGCGAAAATTACGTAAAAGGGAAAGAAAGTCATCGGACGTTCGACGTACTTCAAGTAGTATACAGAGTTATTTTTGCTGACTTTAAACTGATTAAAGGGAGTTATAATTTGGGGACAAATCGATTTATATTGTTACTTTGATTCAGGGGTTTTCTTAACTAAGCGAATAATATTATAGAACTACAAATTATACATATTTTTGGTTATTATATAAATTTTGATTAATTTCGTTTATCTCATTCAAATAGGATCTGTTAGAGAAAAGGGGGTAAACTTCTCTGTTATCGTATCGTCGCACACTCTGTGTAGGGTTGAGCTGAGCTAGTCGAGGCATAACAAAACCAATTGTGTAAAATTTAAAATTTATCCTAGGCAACTGAACGTTAAATACATCGGATTACGGCGGAATCATAGCTATATATATATATATATATATATATATATATTGCTGTGATAAGGGGTTGTTTAAGGGTGCACGTTATAGTAAAGGTCGTTCAGGAATGAGTAATTAGAATAGGCAGCAGAAAACTGCACTTATTTAAGGAAATAATTAAGAAATAGACATAGTTTGTAGATAGTAAGTAGTCAACACCCTGTATATAAAGTAGAAATAGTTTTTGGGCGATGCAGGTAAACATAGGAAGACGCATAGTTGGCGTAGGAATGAGAAATACATGTACTAAGTAGATAGTAAATATTAAATACCCTGTAGACAAAGTTTAGTTAATTTAGGTAAAACAAATAAGGATATTTTTCAGTGGAAGCACGCGTATATTTAGAAATAAATGATAAAGTGTAATTAGACACGCATTAAGAAAAAGAGTTCCAGACGATTAAATTAATACGGATATAGAAATAGAGTTTCAGGTAGTTAATATAAATGCGTAAAAAGATCTAACCATTTTGATAAGAGAAATGATTAAAAATTGCGTGAATCGCATGTAATCATGAAAATTTAAAGTCGAGTTGCATCAGTTGTTTATGGAAAAGCAAGTAATCTATCAAAATACAGCATGTTGATAATGAAAGACAGCTGCGGGCAGGTTGTGATTATGGAAAATCGTGGAGCATTACATCAGAAACTGCTCTAAATGAAATTATTTGATTGGTCAGAAACAAGCGACGAGTTTTAGACCATACCCACGGATGGAGTGGGAATTCGAGATTATATTAACAAGCACCTTGATAAGAAAGTCAGTTTTGAACTCAACGAAGGCCGAAGTGCGTTGCCATTAAAACAAAGTAATACGTAATAATTATAAAAGTGAAATAAAATGAGTGCGAATATGAAGATTATAATTGCCGTTTAAACGTAAGTACGTTTTTAATAAATTTATTGTAAACTAAGACATAAAAATAATAGGGCTTCGAGGTCTGAGGGAAATAGACTAGGATTCTGATGTTAAGAAAAAAATACAGTAATACAATTTAAATGTCAAGGGGAAAGGAAGAATAATACAATCTTGAAGTACAGGGGTAAAACAAACTACAATTTTAAGTCTGGGGCAAGAACGATAAAAGTCTAAGTTTGAAGAATTGAAATAAATTGGGGTATATAATTTAATGGTGGTGGTCCATAGTGTAATAATTTGAATGGAATCCAGAATTGGGGAAGATCATTTTTATTGGAAGCGTCGATGTGAAAAAGATAAAACCAGGTCAGATTTTTAATTATAAGACATTTGTTTTTCTACATGAATTTTTATTTTATTTTTAATATTGAATTTGCTAAACATGATATGCTTGTGAAGAAGTCAACAAAAGAGGTTGCATACATATTGAATGAATAATAAGAAAACAGGTTTAGAATATTCTACACTTTGTTGGTAAAGATAATAAATTTTCTTTGGTGACTTTGGGTTTTTGAGTACATACTAGATGGTTGTTAATAAATGAAATTTATAAGAAATGTATTACAAATAATTTCAAAAGCTGTACATAACATATTGGTTTCATTATATAAAATCTAAATTTACTGAATTTTATAATTGCAAATAAATGCTAGCCGAGGTTATAAGATTTAAATAGTACAAAGGCGGAGCCACAAGTTGAATAGGAAAGTGATAACCCGCAAGGCGGTAACGTATCGAATTTTGCCATTGGTAGATAGAGTTGTTTAATGATAAAGTCCAGTTGATAGCAATATTAAGAAAACAGCTGGAGGAGGAGATAATTACACTTAATAGTGAATATTAAAATGGTGGTCCAATAATTTAAGAGTACGTAGAAAATTAATAAGGCGCACAACGAAGGGGATCAAGAATTCCAGTTCATAGTAATAAAAATAACAACCCGAAGTAAGGGGCGAGAAAATTCCGCTAATAGTATAGCAATAAAGATGCAGCCCAAAGTAGGGGCAAGAAAATTCCGCGAATAGTATAGCAATAAAGATGTCGCACCAACGTTCGGGCACGAATTAGAGCACGATTTTACCATGGTAAAATAACCTGAGATTAAGAGGCGCGAATTGAATTAAATTAAATTTTAAAATACGACCGTAAGAGTAAAAAAATAAAATTAATTAAACTAAACAGGGGATTTGAAAAGTTTCAATTAAAGTAAGAATAGAGAAATTTGTACAGTAATTAAAGTTAGGTAGATTTATTTAGTATTTAAAAGTTCAGAGTAAAAATAGTAATTTCAAAATGGAGAAAGGATCCCAAGAAAACATAACGTTGGAGAGAAGTTTGAATGAAGAAAGGCAAACTTTACAAGAAACCAAAATGTTGGATATCTTAATGGCATTAAATGATAAAATGGATAAGAGTGAACAAGCCATAAATACAGTTAAAACAAAAATGGAGGAATACAGCGAGAAATTGGAGAGTGAAATTAAGATTCTTAGTAATGGTTTGAAAGAAACAAACCACACTATCGCGGAGATTAAGGCACAAATGAATGTAAAAATTGGGAGAGTTTCTGAGGAAATAGACGGTTTATGGGATCATATTTCTTTAGTCAAAACGAAACGAGAAGAGTACGAAAGCGAGTCCAACAATAAAATTACGAATTTAAATATTAAATTAGGAAAAATTGAAGAAAATTGCGAAACGGAATTCAGAACAATAAATCAAGAAATAAATAATTTAAAAGGTAATCCAATAAATTTTAATAGAGAATCAAATAGGTTAATTCAAACGAATCTTTCAATTGAACAGTTTACGAAATTTTACGGGGACGGAAAATTAAATCCTAAGATATTTCTGAAAAATTTTAAAATGTTGATACAGGGATCTACAGATGAATTATTGAAATTAAATTTAATTAGGGCAATATTGAGAGGGAATGCTGAAAGATGGTACAATTTAGTTGAGAGTGAAATAGAAACATTTGAACAGTTTGAAAGCAAATTTTTACATCAATTCTGGAATGACAATCAGCAAAATCGAATTCGAAGTAACTTAATTATGGGAAGATACGATTCGGCGAAAGGGATAACGCGAGAATCATATGCGATTGAGAAATTTACTGTAGCGAAGCAATTGGATCCTCCTTTAGAAGATAAAATTATTATAAGGTATTTAGCAAGTCATTTTAACGCTGAAGTCAAGCGATACATAACGACGCAAAATATAGTGGATAGAGATACGTTTATTGATTATTTGCAGAGATATGATGATTTGGAAAATGATTATGAAATTGAAAATAATGTTAGGGATCGACGCACGAATTTTATAAGGAATACGGAGACTCGGAATAGTTATCGAAGGAACAATTATAATTATGATCGCGGAAGAAATTTTAATAGGGGGAACTATGGAAACTTTAATAATCATTTTAGGCAAAACAGGAATACTGGTCAGATACCAAGGCAACGAATGGAGAGAACGAATCATGAGGGAAATAATAGAGTAATAAATAGACAGGAAAATGATGATCGACGGACGCAAGCTAGAAATATTAATAGTATGGAAATAAGAAATACGAATTGCACAGATACAGGGATAATGAGTCAGGCAGGACCTTCGACGCGAAATCAGGATTTTTGAGTACGGACGAACCAAGGAAAATTCTA
The DNA here is from genome assembly GCA_036346225.1 of Platerodrilus igneus. NCBI lineage: Eukaryota > Metazoa > Arthropoda > Insecta > Coleoptera > Lycidae > Platerodrilus > Platerodrilus igneus. The sequence goes on from JARFIW010000800.1 coordinate 5,507,195, forward strand.
CGAATTAACGGATATGAACACCAGCGCGAGTTTATTAAATATGAAATGGATAATGAATTAGGAAGATTTGAAAGGAACTTATTACCAATAATTAATTTAAAGGTGGAAGATAGAATAGTTAAAGTGTTAATTGATACTGGAGCAGAAGCATCACTTGTTGCGGAAGAGTTTGTTAAACGAGAAAAATTGGGGGATAAAGCGATACCTATAGCGAGGTGTAATTTAGTGGCACCAAATAATAAGAGATTTAGTGTAATAAATGAAATGGTAATTCTGAGATGTGAAATGGGGGATGAAATATGGGAAAATGATTTTATGGTAGTACCTGGACTGAAGATAGATGTTATATTTGGGATGAATATGATAGATAAGTTGGGGTTGAAGATAAATGCGGAATGCAAAGGGATTGAGTGTAATGGGAAATATATTAAATGGTATGAAGAGGGAATATTGTAATAGAAGACGACTGCGTAAATGTTAATCAGTTTAGTGAAGAGATAAATAATGGGGGTAATGAAAATGAAGGTATTAAGTGTCCAGATGATTTAAGAAATAGGGTGAATATATTATTGAATAAGCATTCAGAATTAATTGGGTGGAAGTCGAGAATTGCCACGGGTTATGTGCACAAGTTGGAAGTAACGAATACAGAGCCGTTTAACACTAAAATATATCCTATTCCAGTAGCATATAGGAATAGAGTGAAGGAAGAAATTGAGGAAATGTTACGTGAAGATATTATAGAAAACTCCAGTACACATTTTGCGAATCCATTAGTCGTCGTGAAGAAAAATGATGATAGCATTAGGTTATGTTTGGATGCAAGAAAGATAAATAAGCAAACGAAGCCGCAATACAATTGTCCACTAACGATGGAGAGCATATTAGCAAGAATAGGTAATAGGAAAATTTATAGCAGATTATATTTAAAGAGTTCATTTTGTTTGATTCCATTAGCGCGAGAATCAAGGAAGTATACGGGTTTTTCTGTAGAAGGAAGAATATATCAATTTAGGGTGGTCCCGTTTGGTTTGTCCTCGAGTACGGCTGCATTGGTGAAGGCGATGCAGAATATTTTGGGACCGTATGAGGAATTTTGTATCCACTACGTGGATGACGTGTTGATATTTAGTAATAGTGTGGAACAACACTTTGTTCATTTAGAAAGAATATTATTAGAATTAAATATAGCAGGTTTAAGGTTAAATTTAAAGCAGTGCGAATTCTTTCAAGATAAAGTTAAATTTCTGGGATATCAAATCAGCACGGAGGGCATATTTATAGATAAAAATATGATTGAGAAATATAGATTAAAAGGACCCAGATTTAAGAATAGAAAGGGGGAAGTTAGAAATAAATAAACTTAATTGATCCATGCAAAGACAGATGAATAGATAAAAGGAAACGTAAAATAAATTATGAATAGGTATACATAGAAAGATAGAATAGGATTTGAATATAAGAATAGGTATAGTATAATAGGACATAGGTATGAGATAAATAAAATGTAAATATGAGTTTAATAAAGAAAAAGTTGGATTTCAAAATGGAAATAAAAATATAATAATTTCATACCAATGTGAGTTTAAGTTCACGTTAGGCGCCAAAAAGGACATTGATATAAAATTCTATATTTTAATTTGGGGGAATTATGCTGTGATAAGGGGTTGTTTAAGGGTGCACGTTATAGTAAAGGTCGTTCAGGAATGAGTAATTAGAATAGGCAGCAGAAAACTGCACTTATTTAAGGAAATAATTAAGAAATAGACATAGTTTGTAGATAGTAAGTAGTCAACACCCTGTATATAAAGTAGAAATAGTTTTTGGGCGATGCAGGTAAACATAGGAAGACGCATAGTTGGCGTAGGAATGAGAAATACATGTACTAAGTAGATAGTAAATATTAAATACCCTGTAGACAAAGTTTAGTTAATTTAGGTAAAACAAATAAGGATATTTTTCAGTGGAAGCACGCGTATATTTAGAAATAAATGATAAAGTGTAATTAGACACGCATTAAGAAAAAGAGTTCCAGACGATTAAATTAATACGGATATAGAAATAGAGTTTCAGGTAGTTAATATAAATGCGTAAAAAGATCTAACCATTTTGATAAGAGAAATGATTAAAAATTGCGTGAATCGCATGTAATCATGAAAATTTAAAGTCGAGTTGCATCAGTTGTTTATGGAAAAGCAAGTAATCTATCAAAATACAGCATGTTGATAATGAAAGACAGCTGCGGGCAGGTTGTGATTATGGGAAATCGTGGAGCATTACATCAGAAACTGCTCTAAATGAAATTATTTGATTGGTCAGAAACAAGCGACGAGTTTTAGACCATACCCACGGATGGAGTGGGAATTCGAGATTATATTGGCAAGCACCTTGGTAAGAAAGTCAGTTTTGAACTCAACGAAGGCCGAAGTGCGTTGCCATTAAAACAAAGTAATACGTCATAATTATAAAAGTGAAAAATAAAATGAGTGCGAATATGAAGATTATAATTGCCGTTTAAACGTAAGTACGTTTTTAATGAATTTATTGTAAACTAAGACATAAAAATAATAGGGCTTCGAGGTCTGAGGGAAATAGACTAGGATTCTGATGTTAAGAAAAAAATACAGTAATACAATTTAAATGTCAAGGGCAAAGGAAGAATAATACAATCTTGAGGTACAGGGATGAAACAAACTACAATTTTAAGTCTGGGGCAAGAATGATAAAAGTCTAAGTTTGAAGAATTGAAATAAATTGGGGTATATAATTTAATGGTGGTGGTCCATAGTGTAATAATTTGAATGGAATCCAGGATTGGGGAAGATCATTTTTATTGGAAGCGTCGATGTGAAAAAGATAAAACCAGGTCAGATTTTTAGTTATAAGACATTTGTTTTTCTACATTAATTTTTATTTTATTTTTAATATTGAATTTGCTAAACATGATATGCTTGTGAAGAAGTCAACAAAAGAGGTTGCATACATATTGAATGAATAATAAGAAAACAGGTTTAGAATATTCTACACTTTGTTGGTAAAGATAATAAATTTTCTTTGGTGACTTTGGGTTTTTGAGTACATACTAGATGGTTGTTAATAAATGAAATTTATAAGAAATGTATTACAAATAATTTCAAAGCTGTACATAACATATTGGTTTCATTATATAAAATCTAAATTTACTGAATTTTATAATTGCAAATAAATGCTAGCCGAGGTCATAAGATTTAAATAGTACAAAGGCGGAGCCACAAGTTGAATAGGAAAGTGATAACCCGCAAGGCGGTAACGTATCGAATTTTGCCATTGGTAGATAGAGTTGTTTAATGATAAAGTCCAGTTGATAGCAATATTAAGAAAACAGCTGGAGGAGGAGATAATTACACTTAATAGTGAATATTAAAATGGTGGTCCAATAATTTAGATTACGTAAATAGCATAGCAAATAAATAATGCAGCACAACGTAGGGGCATGATGAGTATTTAATATCATAGCAAAATAAATAGGTCGCCCAAAGTAGGGGCACGATAATTTAGAGAGAGATTCATAGCAAATAAATATAACGGCCCAACGTAGAGCCTCGATAATCCGCCAGTAGCATAGCAATATATATATATATATATATATATATATATATATATACTTATGTCACAAATGTTAAACTTGAAACTTTAATTATTTTGATAACAAACAATCTTAAGTGAAAGATCGAATTGTCAATAAATATATTATTTTAAAACGATCTTGTGATTTTATTCCCAAATAAAGAGTAGATAAGCTATTGATGTGTATCGATTCGTACCGTTGCACACCGATACATATCGCTACGTTTCGATACGTATATCTAATCTAAACGTCTAAACGTTCCGATACGTATCACTATGTATAATTATACATACCGTGCATTAACATTTCCAATGCTCCACCCGAAGGTACTACATTAGCCAGGAGGCGAGTTTTTTGTTGCCTGGAAATTTAGAATTTTGCCGAACCCTTGCCATTCCAGGCAAGGTAGGGATCTTTAACGTGCGTAACAACACTCACACACGGGACCTCCATTTAACCACCTCTCATCCGAACGAGGGCGTAATTTTTGTGAAAAATGCTCACCTGCCATTTTTCAAGCAGTCGGCCGTGTCGGGATTCGAACCCAGGACCTTGGGATCCGTAGTCTTACGCTTACTACATTGATACACGGCGATGCCTATGTATAATTATACACACCGCTACGTATCGATATAGAATATGTATCGCTATTCGATACGCAAAATCCCGTATTGCGAGCATTTTCCACCAATGATTTTGTTCTATTTTCGACCTAGAAAAATGAAAAACAGTGCATATACAATTATTAACTACTGTGGTGTTCTTGTAGTCGAGTAACCTTGGTAATGAATTTCTCGAAGGCAAGTAACATCAAAAACAACAGAAAATATTAATGCTGTTTGATATGGCAATGTAATATTCAGGTTATTTCAAATTAACTCAGTACCATTGCTATCGCCGTTATTATTGTAGCTACGAAGTTGATTAAATCAACAAAGAAACGTAATTTTTGTAGCTGATTACGATGGTCAACATTAAAAAATAATTACACATCGTTTCTTTAAGATGTTGATCAAAACACTTATTTTTTAAAAGATGCAACGTATTTTTCCTTAATCGTTGGTGATATATATCGTCAATGAGACAAAAGTTCCAGATACTGTTGTCGGTAGACGGTTCATGAAAAAGGTCTTATGAACTAGCTCTGAACTTCACTTCAGCGGTTGAGTGATGAACAGTGGGATCGGTGGAAGCGAAGAAAACTAAGATGATAATAAAATTGAGCATCACCGCATCTAACTAAATTAAAATAATAAGCTAACCTAGGTATGGTGCAGGAACCCTAGGGTCATGTATCGTAATAACAATCGATAATTACGAGCATGGAATATATTCCCGAAAAAAAAACATTTTAAAGAAATACAAACACAATACCACAACTTGCGTCTCAAAATTAAAAAATATGACTAGTACGTGATATTAAGCCCTTGCTACATAAAATTTCTAAACTTTTACTCAAATAATTATATACCACTTGGTATAAGTTAGGACTACTACAACATATATTTGGCGTTCCTTATAAAAACTTCTTTCTTCAATTATATTTATCTCAAATAATCAAACGTATAATTTTCAAATAAAATTCTAAAAGTAGTTTATACATATAATTGTAAATTAATTATTCAACTACAAAAAAAGAATGAGACAAGAAAATGATAATATAAATTAGCAATTTCCTTCTTGATTATAGACAGAAAGTAATTGTGTAAATTATGTATACACGCTAACTTTTACAACTAGCTATATTTAAATTCAGCTAAGTTCTCACATCAAGTACATAAGCGATAAAATCGTGTATAAAAAGGTTGATACTGAACAACATTCTAAAGATGTAAATATTTTTTCTAGATTTCAATTAAAATAACGCATTCGACACTACAAGTAATTTCATGCTAAACTGTTCTAGATAAATTGCGAAATTTAAGATAAACAAATTATGGTGGTTCACAATGTTGTAAACAAAATACATACATGAGATGGATATAAACCTCTCGTAATATTTCTACTTTGCATATGTTAAAATTTGAACTATAAATTGTATCGAGTAACTTTAATTATTTTAAAGATGATACGACGGAACACAAACTTTAAGCGTCAAATTACTGTTTCCCAGATGTTAAATAAAAGCAATGCGTGGTACAACATAATTTAAAATCTACTTACGAAAATATGATAAAATTCCACAAATAAGAATTTTTTACGAACCCATTAAGTTGTTAAGGTCCATAATTATTATACACAATAGAAGCTGGAAACTTTCACATAACCATCCATCAAATGCCTCGAATAATCATCAGATGCCGAAGTTCAACTAACACACTGCATACTCCCAAAAGAAAACATCTTTATCGGCGTTCTAAAATGCTGTTGTTTTCAAGATAAAATAATTAGGATGTGAATTTTCGTGTTTCTTTGAATCTAAGTTACTAATTTTATATTCTATAATTACGCTGACAATTCCCAATACTCTAAAATTTACATCTAAAATTTAATTACCACTTAGTTTCTCTGTAATCAATTGTTTAATTAAAGCTATATAAATTTAACAAAACTAATCATTGTTAAAAGGATAGAACAAAGTTCTAAGCCGTTGCTGTCTTAACTAAGGTCGCGGGTTATTATGCAGATCGCCTTTTGCATTCAACATTATCAAGCTCATTCAAACCTAGATGATTTGTAACAGAGCGCATATACTCAAGAGCGTCGAGAAATAATCGATCTCGTAAATTCCAAACAACAGATAACGAATCAACCATTAGAATGCAACAAATGCATTGCGCATAGAATATTCGACCCACATACTATACTTATTGTTAAATGTAAATCGATAAATGTATTAATTAAATACCAGTATATTGAAATGATATAATTAAGATATGAATAAAAGCGTGTGTATTTTAAAGCTGCTACAAAGGAACATTATATATTTTAATTTTAAACAAACCAGAAATGACGTTTAAACCAAAAAAAATGTACACACTTATATCGAAATATGCGAGACAAAGTAGGTATTGACAATTTTGTGATTTAATCAAAGTAGTTGTGACTTTTAATAGACCTTCATTTAACACTGAAATTATATAAAATATTCAAAAATGCTTGCATTTTCTTAAATGCACAATAAATCTATCTTATACACGCCTATAGCATTTGAAATATTTCCACCGTTACTTGAATTGATATATAAACCAAAGCTATTTCTTGATTTAACTCCATTTTCGCATGTTTGTTCCTACAATTTATTCTTTACGTTGCCCCAAAGAAAAAATCTAACGGTAATAAGTCTTGTGACAATAAGACCATTTGTTCTCATCCAGCGGTTTCCGAAAAGTCCTTAGACCATAACGTCAACTTCACGGAAATTATGAACTATAGCTTCAACTTACTTGCTTCCGTAAGTTGTTACACGCTAAATTGATGCTAGTTACGTGAATTAAATTTACTCTTCCAAGAAGACGCAACAGTAATTGCTACACCAGCTAGCTTGTAGAGGCAAAAAGTGAGTTTTATAAAAGCCAATGCAAATATTTTTAAGGGTGCACAACTTCAGCACTTTTATTTACACCTACCTGAAAAGGCCTTTGGCTCTGTCTAACACGAAGTCGAGCGCTACTTCGATTTGGTCTCAATAAGAGACAATTAAATGGTTATTTCTTTCTGCCGCATAGGCTGATAGAGCCTTGTGTGCACTTTTTCCTCGCCTATTAATATAAACTAAGCACAAACAATAATAAAGCTGCAAGATGTTAACTAAACCTAGATTATCAAAAACAATATTAAAAAATTTGCGCCGCATGTACGGCTTACAACCAAACTTACGAATAATCTATTATTAAATATAGTTCACATTTACAATAAAAATTGAATTTAAGTTATAATTATTTTTATTAACAAAAACTTTTGTTGGTTGTAAACTTTCGATTTTAAAGTCAAATAACTCGAAAAGTAAATGAGATATTGAGTAGTGTATAGCATATTCGTAATCAGCGTAAAAAACTGAATAAGATTCATATATTATATATATTATAAAATTACGGGAACCCTGCGACGAACAACGGCGGCGACGACTACGACGGCGGCGACGACGATGGCGGACAGACATTGAGATCTCATTAACCAAACTAAGTTTGGTTGACAAACACAACCAAACAAATACACTAAAGTATATCCGTAATTGACCAACTATGTGTCTATCTAAAAGAAAAGTAGATTTTTAAATGTATTCAATTATAGTTATTTAACTAATTTAACTGGTATATATGAATTTATGCGGATACAATTATGATGCTTGTTTATATTAGAGCTTCCTTATTACATTACGCTTTTAACTCAGCGTGCACTAACATAAAAGTCTTAATACCAATAGATTTTTATGTAAATAATGAAATATTCATCCGCACAATATACAACAAATAATAAACACTACATTTGATTTTCCAATGCTCCATCCTAAGGTACGACATTGGCCAGGAAGAGAGTTTTTTACCTGGAAATTTCGAATTTTGCTAGAAGTAAAGCCTGTAAAACTAATATATCTCGCGATATTATAAGCTCACCCGATTTCCTACAAAGCACATAACTGTTATTGTTTGATATTGGATAGCAATCATTATTAGTAAGTCTACAAAAGTCTGAAACTATAAGGAGCATTATACGAAGACAAATATCCAACCGGCAAAAGATCGTCACACTGAAAAAACTGACACGCAAAAAGCAAAGAAACGATTCAGAATGGAAGTGTAACGTTAGACAATTCCAATTTGACCGAGAATAGAAGTACATATCGTTAAGAAAAAGTTAGTACCTGCTAAATGCATAAAGAATAAGAAACACTGTGCACAAAAATGTTGCTTGAAATTCTCTCAAAAAATTAGTGACGAGCAACGAAATCTTATTTTTAAAAGTTACTACACAATTCGACCCAAGATAATAGAAATTTAGTCTTTAATACAACTGAAATTGTAATGTCATATAGAAGAGGAAAAGATAAAAATGTAGTTAAAAAAATCAGAAGTTTTAAATATAATTTTATTCTAAATGAAAACAAAATTAAAGTTTGTAAAGCATTTTACACTTGAACGTTATCTATTGGCCAAAAGCCTATCTATACGGTTCACAAAAAAACTCAAACAACTCACTAACACAAAGTATCCAAGGACGACATCAGAAACGTCTTACTTCAAAAAATGCAATTGCATTTCTATAACAATATATTAAGCAATTTCCACGAGTAGAATCACACTACTGTAGAAGCAAAGTACAAAAGACTATCTAGAAAGTAATTTGTCCATTCGAAAAATGTATAAATTGTATAATGAATATGCCAATGAGAATGAAAAAACATCGGTAGTTACATTTTGTATGTATACAAAAATATTTTGTACATCCTTTAATTTATCTTTCCATAAATCACGAAAAGATAGATGCGATCTTTGTGGAGAAATGAAATTACGAAAAAAGGGAGAGTACAACAAACGAGAATTTCGAAAACAATGTCGCAAGACATTTGAAAGAAAAAGATTATATGAGAGAGGAAAAACAGAAAAACAAGGAAAGTTGTATGTTTAGATTTGGAAAATGTGTTGACGTGTCTTAAGGCTGCTATAAACAATTTTTTTTAGAAGAGTAAGCTAAATGTTTATAACATGACTGGTCACCTCTCCGTTGGCAAAAAAGTGTACTGTGCCATTTGGTCGTGGTGTTTGTAAAGTAGAAAAGGAAAAGATATTGCTAGCGCAGTTTATAGAATACCGAGTGCCGTACTGGAAGATCATCGAGAATTCGAATAAATTATGTTATGGAGCAAAAGCTACGTTCTTCAGAATAGAAATAGTCTAATGAATTTTGTACTGATTCATCTTATTCAACAGCATGCCAGTCTAAAAACTATTACTATGAAATTTTCTGTCTCTGGTCATTCATGTCTTCAAGAGGTGGATAACATTCAGTCTCCTGGAAAGGGTAATGTGTGGATTGGAGTGGTTTTCATCAGTTTTGTTGCTCCGAGTGCTTTTAAAAAGAAATACGATCAAACTTTATAAAATAACTCAAATGAAGGAGCAAGATTTTATAGATTTTCAGTAATATTCTACGTTGATAAATTTTAATGCTGTTCCTTCGTTTCAGTTATTTGCGTGCAGTTCTCTGAATGTGCTTATAAAGTTAAGTACAGAAATAGCTTTCAGTCTGCTAAAAATGCGACTCGAACTGTAATGCTATATCAGCAACAAAAGCGTCATGTAACTGCAGAAACTACGTTCGATACGAATAAGCTACTTCTGAACTTAACGAAAATGTAAAGATAACGTCGAACTTCCACTTAAAAATATCAGTGCATTAAAATCTATATATAAATGAATGCCCCAAATGGACAAACAATACTTGCAAAACTTTAAAAACTTTGCATATAAGGAAATATTGTAGTCTATAGATATTTGATTTAGTTCTTATTTTTTAATTTCAGTTAATTAAAAGTTTTTGTAGTTTATTGTAATTTAAACATTAAGTGTATTTTTGTGTAATATACCGGAGTTCTATGTCGCCAACTTTGTAGTTATAATATGCTTTGTTACGTTCCGTCCCTGTAATTAAATAATTTGGTGCATAGCTAATTTAAAATTGCATATCCAGCATTAATTCCACGGTTATTTTGCATGCTAGTAGCGGGTTTGTTTCCCTTTCAATGTTTTAATCAATCATTTGTCTAAACATCCGGTAGAATTTTATTAAATATTATTAACAAAGTTAAATATGTTGAATCTATTCTATTTTGATAAGTGCTAACGCAAGGGTTTTATTATTACAAAGTATGGAAATTTGGTTTGGTTATCAAAAGCTAAAGATTCTTGCAATATAGGTTTGCTAAAATAAGTTAACGTGATGTTTGTCAAAATATTTGGTTCAGAAACCTGCTAATAAGGGGGGAAATCTGTGTAAACACATGCATCTCTAAATAAATTACGAACACATGGATTGGAAATACGTTTAATTTGTTAGCATAAAACGTGGGTTTGGGGTCAACAAAGGTTTAACGTGCTTGCTACATGTGTTTGCTTAATATGGGAAAACGTTGGTTATCTAAGCAGTTACTTCTAAAATACTTGTAAATACTCCCTGTATGTTTGTTGTGGTTTGTTTTGTATTTTTCTTAATCTTCTTTGGGAATTAAACCACTCAGAGTTTTTAAAATCGTCTTTGTTTAAGTTTCGATCCATGACCTAGGATCGTTATCAAATAATAAAATTTTTTTTATTATTTTGACAAAGATCCTAGGTTATGGATCGAAGCGTAAATAAAGACGATTTTAAAAATGATCTAGGATCGTTGTCAAAATAATAAAATTTTTTTTATTATTTTCACAACGATCCTAGGTCATGAATCGAAACATAAATAAAGACGATTTTAAAAACTCTGAGTGGTTTAATTCCCAAAGAAGATTAAGAAAAATTACAAAATAGTATTAGTACGTTAGAACATGGTATTCCATTATCAAACATGTGTTTATGGACACAGACTGCGAACAATAAAAATTTTCCCATTATCTTTTTAAGATACTAATAATCGAAAAGATAAATTTCTATGGTTTTATACAAGTTGAACGCCAAGCATTATACGCTCAACCATATAAATCTGCAATGTGAGTTGCATATACGCTCAGCAGATTGAACAGACATTGTTTTGATATTACCAGCCAGGGTTTTCAAGGAGACATGATTCGTGGAATTCTTCATGTTGTATCACGACTGTTCGCTTTCTTATTTTCGGTTATCTGCAGGTGATGTTTTGATAATACTTTCCAGGTGATTGTTTGGTTGATGGAAAATATTTTTGAAGGAAAACAATACCATGTTGTAGTTTATCTCCATCTATATTACATCAGTCCTGTACAAGTCCCACTAAACACTCCTCTCCGACGGAGCAAAACCACTATTTGAAATCTCGCTGGATTCTGGTCCCAGTTTATTCCTTACTACCAAGGCTCTTCTCTTGCCTCAGGCTCTCCAAATGCGTCAACAAACGATGGTTCAGATACGTACGCCGAGGATCCGGTAACGCACGTATTCTGCAAATATCGCAACCCTAACTTGCTAGTATCTTTGTCACAAATATTCAAAACGATTATCAAAACCCCACTGACAGAAATCAGTAACAATCTCCTTTTAAAATTTAGATAAATCAATTAAAAGTATACAACATTTCTAAAATTCAAACTTAAAACGCTTTTTTAACTGTGTCCAGCTTTTGCTTTATAATAATTAAAGGTTATTGCTCCTTACCTTTGTAAGGGTTCTTTACATATATCGATACTATACCACCTACTGGCAATAATTAAATCCTCTTCTAAAGTTTCCAAACACAACCAACAAATAAATTCTTTTCTAATATCCCATGCAGCTAGATCTTTCCACTCCCTGCTTTTAACCAAAACTAGAACTACTCGTTATATATTGAATACAAAAAAGTTCTGAGCTTTATATTTTATACAACCGAAACCACAATTTAAAATTTATTGGTTTTCCGCTCTTTTACGGTTTTATAACGTTGACATTTGGTCTTTGAAAATACCATGCGGTTTGACGTTTGATGCACATAACTTGCAAAATCAGTAGTGTTCACGATGGCAATAACAAAAGAGCATATTCAATTTTCAATCCATTTTGCACTTCATCTGAAGAAATATGCTGCTGAAGCCACTGAAATGATTTGTGCTGCATGCGGAGAGAAGGCTGTAAGTCATGCTACGTGTAAAAGGTGGTATCAAAAATTTCGCCAAGGAGATTTCAGTCTGGACGCCTTCAAAAGATTGAAACGAACGAACTGCAAGCATTGTTGGATATAAACTCTGCACAAACTGAAAAGGAGCTTGCACAGCAGCTTGGCATTACACAGCAAGCCATTTCCACACGTTTACATGCAATGGTAAAAGTTTAGAAGAAAAGCAGATGGGTTCCGCGTGCATTATCCGAAGACAACAAAAATCGACGACGTGACACCGCACTCACTTTGCGTTCAAGGTTCCGAAAAAGGATTTTCTGCACCAAATCATTACAGGCTATAAAAAATGGATACTTTATATTAACCCGAAGCGTAAAAAATCATGGGTTGACCCTGGGCAACTTTCGACATCGACTCTAAAGCCCAATATCCACGGCAAGAAAGTTTTGCTTTGCATATGGTGGGATTGGAAGGTGTATTGTATTACGAGTTGTAACAGCCTGGTGAAACAATTACAGCAGACCGCTATCAGCAACAACTGATCAATTTGAGCGATGCGTTTGAAGAAAAGAAGCCATTTACTGGCAAAGGACGTCGTAAAGTGATACTGCTTCATGACAATTCCTGGCCACATGTTGCGAAACTGACTCAGGACCATATCTTTGCGTTAGGTTGGGAACTTCTCCCGCATGCGGCGTATAGCCCAGACAAGGCGCTTTCCGATTATTACCTATTCCGGTCGCTGCAGCATCACTTGGCTGATACACACTTTGTGACACTTGAAAAGGTACGAAAATGCATTGATGACTTTATCGCCTCGAAGCCAGTGAGCTTCTATCATCAGGGAATTCGCAAGCTGTCCGAAAGATGGCAAAAGGTCATCGATTCAAACGGGGAATATTTCGTTGATTAATATCTTTTTGTTTGTTTTTAAATAAATATTGAATTTTGCAAGAAAAAACTCAGGAGTTCTTTGTACACCTAATATTTCCTACTGCCTGATAATTTGTTCCAAAATCTTTCTTGTTTTCGTATAAACCACTTCAATTAACCAGCTTTCTAAATCTTCAACGTTTTAAACACTTCTTCTCTTCAACTTTTTATGCCTCAACTTTTCATTGTAACTACAATTATATTGCTTGCTTGGCACCTCTTCATTAGTAAATGACTTTCAATAATTTTAACTTCAACAATTGCTTTTATTTAAATTTAATTTTTTACAGAGCACAGATTCTAAACCGGGTTTACCAAAAACCAAAAATTAATAATTCTCTTCCAACTTATTTACATCATATTGCTACCCCCCCTCAACACTCTTATTTTAGTTCTTTATTCTCTTCCAACATTTTATTTCCAAAAAAACCAAATCCAAATTTAATCAATCTACTCACTTGTTACAAACTATTATAAACTATTACAAACTATCCTCATGATAATAAATTACTATCTACTTATAAACTTTAACCAATAACACAAAACTTAACTAACAAACAACGAAATCTTATAAACTACCCAACTTTTATTCAATACAAATTAACGCACCCAGCAACTACTTAAACCTTTATACAAAATAACGACAAGAACATAGGTGGTATTTACAATTCAAATATACCCCTAGAACTCCTACAAAGCTTGGCCAGGTATTAAACAAAGATTCTAATGTTCGTTCCAAAAATAACAGATCTTAAGCAACAAAAAGCGAACCAATTTGGTTGTGCCTAAACATATGTTATATCAGACCCCTTTGTAATATAATTTTGACCACCCCTTTATTCCAAAAAGATTTGGCAAAGGAAATTATCCTTCTAAATTTATGTTTTCCATATGGTGTAACCCCTGTCTTAACCAAATATAGCCCCCCCCCTGTCCCTCATTCAGTGCAATATATACAAGTTGGGCGGCAGAAGAGAGGATTACTATGCAGCGTCCTTTCACGTGAAGAGATCTAAAAGATCGCGATGTTGCTTAACATGCTCTCTTTTAAGAGGCATTGCTTTGCGTCGGTGTTAAGTCAAAATTGGTCAACGTTCTGTAGCCAGTAACTTAGTGAAATTGTTTCATAGCAGCGTCAGGTCTGTTAACAATTGTAAGTATGCACTCTCAGATCTGCTACTATGGTACTAGAGGCAGGCTGGCGATGTACGATGGGGTACATACCACAGATAAGCAAATAGTCTCCTCGGAATGCGATTACTCCTCATTGGCATATAAATTGACTTAAGGTAGGAAAACTCTGTTTATTTGTTGACCGCATGAATCAGTACTTGGAATGTCAGGAGAGTCTACCCTAAAACGTATGAAATCATGAATGAAATGGAAGAAAGGCAAGTGAAACGAAGCGGAAGGGGGAAAATGTTGTGGAATTAGATGGCGGTATGATGGGTTTGTGCTCTAGAGTAGAGAGCAACGAGTTCGGGGCGAAAGGTGTTACTTTAATTTTGAACGATCAAGCAAAAACGTGCATGAAATAATATGAACTAGTGTCGCTCCGCATTTTGTGGGTTAGAATAAAAGTGAGCTTCCGAAAGATTCTTATGGTAGCATATTAGGCTCTGGTGAATGACGATAGGGCGTGTGAGCAGTTTTAGTAGAAGTTTGAAAATGTATCAGACAAACGCGAAAGGATATGAATAGTTGGGTTGGTGTACACAGAGAAAATGCTGGACATGTGGCAGGTCCGTTTGGTGATCCAAGAACGAACGAAAATCGAAATATGTTAGTGAGTATGTGTATGAAAAGAGACCTGCTTGTATTCAATATATGGTATAAGCATAAGCACATACACTAGTACACATGGCAAAGGGGAAATGCTAGAAGTATAATTGATTTCGTTATATTTGATGCAAGTTTAATAGAACTGGTAAAAGATGAGAGTAATGAAAGGATCTGAGTGTGAAACCGAGCATTTTTTGGTTTTGTGCATAATTGATCTTAGCCGAAATTGGGCGTAGAGAAAAAAGCAGAAGGTGGGACAATCAAGAGTGAAAGTAGAACGCTTGTTGGAAACGTGGAGTCAAAGAGAGTACGCTACTACGTTCGAGAGGGAGTTGTTTGACTGCAAACAGGAATGGGAGAATGCTCTGAAGTTTGAAGATATGCAGAAAGCATGGGATTGTCTAAAAAACAGTGTGATGAAATGTGCTTTGGGAGTTTGTGGAACGACAATGATTGGTACATGTAATAAAAATTCATGGTGAAACGATGAGGTCAAAAAGGTCGTGAGGGAGAGAAAGTGACGCATAAGAGAATAATTGCAGAAAAAGATGTTGAGTTAAGAGAGCAACTTCAGGAAGTATATAAGGAGAAAAGACGATATGCGAAAGAAGTAGTTAATGCAAGCAAAGAGCAACTGCGAGAGAGCAAAAGGTGAAAAATGCAGAGTGACTTTGAAGCGAATAAAAACTTTTTTGGAAATGAGAAAAGACAATAAGGGGTGGAAATAAGCGTGTGAATGGCGTTGTAGATAGTAGAAATGAAATTGTTTGGAACGAAGCGGGTGTGAGAAAAGTGTTTGAAAGAGTATTTTAAAACACTGAATGATGGTGGCAAGAGGGATAGAGATGACTGCGTGGATGATGAAGAGAACAATAATGTTTTGGTCAAAAACGTAGATAATAGATAAAGTTCGAATGCAGTGTAGATAAGGTATGGAAGGCGGTGAGAACTCTGAAGCATGGAAAAGCGGCGGCTATAGATGGAATAACAAGTGAACTGGTTAGGTATGGGTTCGGAGTGCTGGTTGAATGTTTATGCAAACTGATAGAGTTGTATATAGAAGAAGCGAACATGTCTGAAGATTGGAATAGTGCGATTATTATCCCTTTGCGCAAAGGTAAAGGCAACAAGTATGAATGCAAAAATGATCATGGGACAAGTCTGTTGAGTATACCCAGTAAGGTATGTACGCAAAAATTGTGATCGAGGGAGTTCGCAAGAGAACGCAGAGCAAGACATAAGACGTTCAATGTGGTTTTATGCCTGGAAGAAATGTGTGGATCAGATGTTCGCAATGCAGCAAATTGTGGAAAAGTGTATGCATGCCAGAAAGAAAACGTAGATCTGGAAGAGGCGTATGACTCTGTGAACAGAAGTTAATTATCGAACGCGCTGCGTGAAAACGGCGTAAGCAAGTGCTTGATAAAATCTATCAGAGCCGATATACGGAGGCAGTACAGCCTGTGTACGTGTAAATGGTAACATGATGCAATGCTTTGACATTGTGAAAGGTGTAGGACAGGGCTTCGTGATGTCTCCATGTCTTGTTCAATGTATTTATGAGTAAATGTATCAGGCAGGCTTGCGAAGAAGTAGAAATTGGCGAAACAAATGTCAGTGTGCTGTTGTATGCGGATTACGCAGTATTGTTGGCTGAATCGTACAAGATTAGATTTGCAGCGAATGCTTGACAGGCTGTCGAAAGTGTGGGATAATATGCAATTAAATGTGAATGTAAATAAAACGAAACTAATGATTTTTAACAGAGGTGGCAGAATTGATGTCTTTGTATGTAGAATGGACAATAACACGATAGAGAAAGTGAACGATTTCGTGTATCTCTGTAGAAAGTTTTTGAGTAATAAAAAGCTGGATGGTGAAATAGAAGAAAAGGCAAATGCTGAAAGAAAGGTGTCTGTAAGTATGTGGGCAGAGAACAGGAATGAAGGATTGAATATAAATGCTAAGCTGGCCATTTACAAAAGTGTGTTTGTGCCAACTGTTATGTATGGAAGCAAAACTTGGACCTGGCAGAAGAAGCATGTTAGTTATATAAATGTCGTAGAAATCAGGTTCCTAAAAAGTGTGTGCGGAAAACCACTGAGAAACAAAGTGCCAAACGAATGGGTCAGAGCAGAGTATGGAGTGCAAGTGACCCTTAAGGAGATGAGCGAGCGAAGCATGCTTAGATGGGTTGGACATATGGAAAGAACAAATGAGGATAGACTTATCAAGCGTGTATATGCAAGTAATATGATTGGTAGAGCTGCAAGGGGCAGACCACGTAAAAGTTGGTTGGATGTAGTAGAGGAGGTTCTGAAAAAATAACCGGTGAGAAGTCTGAGGAATAAATGAGCATGCCAAAAACAACTTATGAATGTTGAAAAGTCAAAGGAATTGTGTATGGATCGAGAGATGTGGAGAAAGATTATGACTGGTACTAGGAGTAAAAGTAGTGTAGTAGTCTAGGAATATATCCTGCATACCCCCCTCCAGAGAGAGGTGCTAGGTTTGGTTACTCCGAAATGAATACCGTGATTGGTGTGTTGTTTGTTGTTGGGAACATTGTGTAAGTATACCGGTATTTATATTCTAAGAATAAAAAATAATCCCTAATTGATATTTGTTTAAATTTTATGTATATTCTGGAGGAATGTTGTGTTATATGCAAGTAAAAATCATGTTTTAACAAGACGTTATGTAAATATTCGTTTTCGTTTTTGTAAATATTCCTTTTTATATCATGGTTGTTAATTAAAGGATTGTTGTAAATCTATTTCCTGAAGTTTCCTATTTTTTTTTCTGCGTAACCCAACCCGCTCTACGACGTTTACAGTTAGTACGACATTAATTCTTATGTTGCGGTATTTAGTGCGGCCGATTTTCTTTGTTTACTTTATTTTTTTTTTTTGTCTACTCGGAATACCGTAACAACTTTATGAATATCCTAGTCCTGGGGTCGGCAACCTGCGACTCGCAAGCCACGTGCGGCTCTTTTAAAAATGTTTCTATTTATTTATATCCTGAAACTTATTCTTACCTACTTACTTATTTTAGAAATCATAAATCAATACAGAAAGTGTTGCAGCGGAAATATTTTGGTATAAGAATGATTTCGAATAGAGATTTTAAATAAAAATCTTCTTTTATTTTACCAAGCCGCAGATGCTCTAACTCTCGAGATCATAAAATATAATAGTACTTTTAGATATTTGGAACAAAAATAAATTTCAAAATTGAATGAATTGAATGCTATTTGTATCTTTCTCACGATTTGTTATAGAATTACACTAAAGTAGTTTTATTACAAAAAATAGTGTAATAAAATTTGTTATTCTACTACCGTACCCAAAAATCCTATAATATATATCAAAGGACCGAACCTAAAATGACACATGTTTACAAACCTTTTTCGGACTTTAAAAGCAACGTACTTTTATCATAAATCAACCACCCTCATCATTTTTTATGTATTATAATTTTTAAAATG
Source organism: Platerodrilus igneus (assembly GCA_036346225.1). Taxonomy (NCBI): domain Eukaryota; kingdom Metazoa; phylum Arthropoda; class Insecta; order Coleoptera; family Lycidae; genus Platerodrilus; species Platerodrilus igneus. The sequence goes on from JARFIW010000800.1 coordinate 5,525,722, forward strand.
AAATTGGTTGCGTTCAGCAGAGTCAACAGTTTGCAAACGGTTTCCGATATTTCTGTTGGACACGTACGCTACATACAAATCTGTTTGGGAGTGCTAATCTGGCAAACTTCGCGGTATTATTGGAAATTGCAAAAAAAAAGACAAACCATTCACAGATGGTGAATATATCAAGGATTGCTTCATACGTGCATCTGAAGAACTGTTTCGTGATTTCAAAAACAAACCAGAAATCTTGAAAAAGATCAAAGATTTGCCATTATGCGCTAAAACAGTACAATATAGAATAGCTAAAATTTCTTCAAATGTAACATACTTGCAGATGGAAAATATTCAGCTTTCTTCTGCCTTATCACTCGCTATCGATGAGTTATGCGACATAAAAGACACAGCACAAGTTGCTCTTTTTGTCAGATATATGTCTTCCCAAGGTCCGAAAGAAGAACTTCTAGGATTACTACCGCTCTCGGTACAAACTAGAGGGGAAGATTTAGCGAATGCCGTGCAAAAATGCCTTGAAGACAATGGGATCAATTTAAATAAAATCATTTCTATAGCAACTGATGGAGTCAGAAGTATGACAGGAAAGAAAAAAAAGGGGCAACCACGAGTTTCCGAGCAAAATAAACCACGAAATTCTGAAGTTTCACTGCATAATACACCAAGAAGCGCTTTGTGCCCAATTATTTCCGGCCGAAATAGTTGAGGTTATCAATCAAAATTGTTAATAGCTTCTTGTCAAATGCACTTTACCATCGCCAGTTTAAAGAATTGTTAAACGAAATGGAGACTCAGTATTCCTATTTCCTTCTTCATAATAATGTGCGATGGCTTTCCAAAGGTAAGGTGTTGAAACGTTTTGCTTTGTGCTTGAATGAAATAAATACATTTTTAAATGAAAAAATGCATTAATCACCCTGAATTAAAGAGCGACAAATGGTTGCAAAAATTTTACTTTATGGTGGATATCACACAGAAATTAAATGAACTAAATCTAAAATTGCAAGGAAAGGGAAACCCAGCCTATGTTTTGGTAGAGGAATTGGTTTGTTTTGAAGAAAAGTTAATTCTTTTTGCAGAAGATATTCAGAGCGGTAAATTACTTCATTTTCAATTTTTAAAGCAATATCGCGATAAAACCAGTGCAACTGTTGACACGAATTACTTCAGCACACTTATAAAAATTAAAGATGAATTTGCTCACAGATTTGAGCAATTCAAAACCAACAAAACCACTCTAGCATTCATTGTAAATCCTCTCAACACAAATAGTAACGAAATCTATATTGAGCCATTTGGGATTGAAACTGGATCTCTAGAAATGCAATTGATCAATTTAAAAAGTAAAGCTTTGTGGAGTGGAAAATTTACAGAGTTGAAAAGCAAGTTAGAAGAGTTGGAGGTCCAGAAATGTATGTACGAAGCGTAACAAAAGTGGACAGCTCTGAAAGAAATGCTGCGAGTTGAGGCTCTTATATTCGACGCATGGAATAGTCTTCCAGATTGCTACAGTGAGGTGAAGAAGTTGGCGTTTGGAGTGCTGACTATCTTTGGATCGACATATTCGTGCGACCAAGTGTTCTCGGGCATGAATATAATTAAAAATAAAATAAGAAGCCAACTAACAAATGAAAATTGAAACTTAAAACAACAAGTTATGAGCCAAATTTATCCAAACTTTCTAAAACCATGCAAAGCCAATGCTCCCATTGAATTTGTTTGCTCAAAGGTATGTTATTGTTTTTTTTTAATTTTAAGTACAAGTTACATTGTTTAGTAAAGTTTAAATTTTCTACTTGAATAATCATGCAAAGCCATCGCTTCCATTGAATTTGTTTGCCCAATTGTTTGTTATTGAAGTACAAGTTAGGGTTGTTAGTAAATGTTTAATTGTTTTAATTTTTTTATTTAAATATTAGGTAATTATCTAATAATTCCATATAAATATGTATGTATATTAACTAATTTGTTGTGAAAAACACTACAAATATATGAATAAATAGATATTTTTTCTTATGAATAAAAGATTAGTTTTTTTTACCAAAAAACTTTATTTATGCGAGTACTATTTATTATTGGCAACAAAAAATTTTGTTTATTTGAATCTGCACATTCTCCAATATATTACAGTTACTGAAATGTACAAATAGAAAGTTGTAGACATTAAATTATATAGTACAACCGTGATGCCATTTTTAAAATTCATTTTTCTCAAAACATAATAATTGTAACATGATACTTTGTAACATTAGGGTGATGTAATATAGTTGGTTATTCTTGTTCTATGCTAGACTTTTCTGATTGAAGCAAATCATGATATTGTTTGCATGAAACGAACCTATTACCAACTACCACATAAAAACTAATTTGTAGACATATAAATCCCACTTATGTATAATAAAAATAAAGATATATCTAAGAATAACACATGAGAGTACCATTGAAATAAGTGTCTGCGCCACATTAATATTCTGGAGATATGCCAATATATTTAAGCATATTTCCGTAACATTAATGCATTTCATTTTCAAATGGCCAAGCTAATTGTATATTGTTTGACGAGTGTCATAAAAATGACAATTTGATAGGAAATTGGCAAAAAAGACAAGCGCGTAATAAAATATGGTTTGCTATAATTATTGCACTTTAGCGATAAAAGGACTTTATCTTTACTTCCTTAAGAAAGTTGCAAAGGCGATAAAACCTGCTGATGGTTATACACCACCCAACTTTTAATTTTGCAGAAGATCCGCATTTTAACTCTGTGTTAAATTAAAATACAGTGTATTTTGTACAACTTTTTCACATCAACATCAGAGCTTAATTTAGCAAATACGCACTTTCCAAACTTAGAGCCTACACACAAACAACACAAGACACTTATTAATACGCTATTTAAATATCTGATGTTTATGTGATATTTGGAAACAAAACTTTTGCTTGAAAAGTTACAGGTCAAAATTGTTTATTGAATTTTTGCACCTAACATGACATGTGTTGTGCATCATCTTCAGACACTGTGTGGGTTAGCCATTATTTGTGTTTTAAGCAGTTGTATTCGCCTACTCAAGTCGAGTTTTCATACTAAATAATTAATGAGTATGAAATTATTTATGTACGGTTGAATAATACATACTTAAAGTAAGTAAGTAATGCACTTTTTTTTCCGTCATCACGTAAACTTCTACAAAGAAAAGTCGGCTTATTGTACGTTCGCATTAATGGAAAATACCATATGTTGTATTAAGCCTTTATTGAGAATGAGTAATTTATGTATATGTATTTATTATTTGTGTTCCAGGTGACTGATAATACATAAACTAATTTATTTAATAAAAGGCGGCTGATTAAAATTCACGTATTAATGTGGCATATGTTTAGTGCCGGATTAGCAACTTTGTAGACCCTCAGGTAGAAAAGCAAAGGTCCTTTACATCTTAATTAATGTTTTAGTATTTTACTACGTCTAGGTTCGAGTGTGCATGCACGTGTGTATGTATGCGGAGCAGGGAAACTACTTCGTCTATAGTATCCTTTGAATGTTAAATTAGGGACGTTTGAGTAAGGTGTAAACATTAAAATAATTTAAAGGTCTGGCATTACCGGAAACCACTGATTTGAATTTACTTTATCCTGGAAAGATGTATGCCAGCTAATTTATTGGCGAGGGATGAGTTAGATAATAATAAAAGAAATTTTGTTGGGGATAAACAACTTTAGCACATGCAACCTACATGAAAAAGTCTTTGAATTGTTAGTGCAACTGTAATGGACTTGATAAAAAGATCACAACTTTTCTGTCAAGATTTATTTAATAATAATTCAGAAATAGAAGTCTTGCTTGAGGCTTATGAGTACAGTTTCATACTTATACTAATAATAATAATGTCCTATCATGATATTTCCCTGGTTTTTATTCTAAATCTAGTATTTACATAAAACAGATTACAGATTATAGTTGAGCATTTCACTATATTGGTTCATGAAAGGAAAATTTAGTATCTTGGTTAGTTTAAACATCATAAGACTCTTGCTTTACTATCTATCGAACGACTAAAAGTTAGAAAAACAGTACTAGTAATTGATATGGTGTAAATATAGACTTAGAGAAACAAAGATTAGGTTGGTACGTTACACCTACCTTCTAAAATTAAAGATACAATAGTTAAATTTTATCTTTTAGCTTCGCTAATCTAGAGCTGCATCTAAGTGGTATTTCTGAACTATCACTAGTTGTGATTTCGCATGAAGTTTCTCTTAATTCGAATGATATAGGTCCTTAGTGCTACATAAATTCAAAGTTACACAATTTGATATGTTTGTACATCCTACTTTATCACATATATTTACTCTTTTCTCTATTATAAAACTTATAAACTATTAATCACACAGCAAGAATGCATATAATTATCAATACATAAGAATACGTAGAAAAATGTTTTTTATCGCACCGTGTTTTAACATTTCATCACTTAGTTTCGAGATATGATCTAGCTAGACTGTAGCTGGCTAATTTTAATTCATCTGTATCTAATTGTGTCGAACGTAACTGAGTGAATGTTATTTCATCCGATAAATTCATAGAATGTTTTATACAGAAATCATCATTTATTATATCAAAATTTGGTATAAGAGACGCATAGGTGCTTTTTAAGTTATATTCACGAGATACTAATATTGTGGAACCTGTATAAGCTTTACAAAATGTTGACAATGTTAATAAACCTGTGTTGTATAACTGGATGTTAAAAGGAGTAGAACTTTGACAAACCAGTGTTAAATCAGTGGGTTTAGGTAAAACGAATAACCATTTATTACCTTATTCTAACTTGTTCCAGATTTCTGATTTTATAGATGAAATACGGGTATCGCATAATTTTGAAATTATATGTTGACAATAGATCGGTTTCACAAATAGGTTTTAAATATATGGAATAAATTGGTTGTCAAGGTACAAATAAAAGAATTATCTGAAAATTTATTGCAATTATTTAAGTTTTTTCCTTCTTTGGATTGAATGATATTTTCACGAGCTAATTCGGGGGACTTTTGAAATTTCAGTCTTAATTCGTCGACATAATTGTCATAAGTATAGCGGAATTCAGGTGTTTTTATGATACTTAACGGAAGTGATGGTTTCGTACCAAATACTAACTCGTAAGGACTAAATTTCGTTGTAGAATGCACGGATGTATTATAGGAAAACATTGCAAAATGTAACCACTCATCCCAATCAGTTCACATAATGTTTAAGATAATCTGCTAATGTTGCATGACTACGCTCAAGAGCACCATTTGTTTGAGGTCTATATGCGGAACTATAAAATTTTTTTTATTTTGAATAATTTAGATATTTCATTAAGGAGTTTAGACATAAAATCTTGTCCTTGATCCGTTAATATTGAACTCGGAGTACCGAATTTACAAATAAATTGTCCAACAAAAGCTTTCGCTATTGTTACCAGAGATGAAATGGGTCATGGTTCCACTGGGTCCAAGTGGGTCACTTTTTTGTTTGAGTCACTGGGTCAGTGGGTCCCGTGTACTGACCCGGATTGACCCAGTGACCCTCATTGACTCAGTGACCCACATTGACCCAGTGCCTCACATTGACCCAGTGACCCAAATTGACCCGGTGACCCAAATTAACCCAGTGACCCAAACTGACCCAATTGATTCAGTAACAAATTGAATTATTGAAGTCATAAAAATATTTTTCCCATACTTTCAGCTCAATTTATTAACTATTTTCACAAATGCATAAGCTTATTGGTGCCGTTAGTTGCTAACATTCGTTTCATATTTCAAGCAAACGCTAAAATGTTTTGTAATCAATACATTGCTTTTTATATAATATGAAACGCATTTTTACATGTTTTTCAAGAAACGTGCTGTGGCGCTGTGCCGCGAGAATGCAGTGTTATGAACGTATACAATTTTGTATGTTCAAATAATAGTATTCTTTCACATAAGAACTGAAATAATTTGTAGCAAAAATCTTAATATTATATACCCGGTTATTTTCAGTGTCCATTATTTTTGTAATTTGTATATCATCATCATTAAGCATGGATAAACATCACCTTAATTGTAATTTAAACCTTATACATAAGTGCTGACTTTTATAAATCTCCATGAGACCGATTTTTCTTGATAAGACTAATTAACTAAAAGAGTGATGAAGATCATATAAAACAATGTTCCTGTATCAACTCGATGTCAAAAAACGGGATTATTCAATTTATATTTTATTGCGTCTGTCATTAAAAAATATTTTGATTATTTAGTATAGTTAATTGTTAAACATTCTCACACTAATTAAAATTGTCTCGGACAGCAGCTACTCCTTCTGCCAGATAGTTATGAGATTTATTTTGTAACTGTAATTCGTAGAACAGCACATATTTATTAAAAATTAATAATAAAATTTCCAAATTTCATAATCGGTTATTCGATAAAACTCGCCCACTAATTGAAGACATCACAGAGGCCTAATTTGAGACAGTAAGAAAATTGTTGAGACTGCATCAATTTGGGTCAATTTAGATAAATGGTTCAATTTGGGTCACTGGGTCAATGTGGGTCAATTTGGGTCACTGGGTCAATTTGGGCCACTGGGTTAATGTGGGCCAATTTGGGTCACTGGGCCAATTTGGGTCATGGGTCTCTGGATGCTGGGTCGCATCCTCATTTGGGTCACTGGGTCATGGGTCACATTTTAGGTGACCCATTTCATCTATGATTGTTACAGCTTCAGGATTTGGCAAGGCATAAGCTTGAGAGTATTTAGTAAGATCGTCTTGGAGGGTAAGTATGAATTTGTTGCCGGATTCTGTTAATACTAGAGGACCTACTATATCAAGAAAAACTTTTTCAAAGCTTTTTCCCGAAGTAGTCGTCATTTCCATGGGATTTTTATTCCTTTTCCTAACTAATCTATTCTTTTGACATGATTCGTAAAACTTAATACAATTTTTTATATCATTTTTCATGGTTAACCAATGATAATTTTGCTTTATCTCTGATATATTCTATGAAATCCTGAATGACCGGATGAGGGATTTGAGTGATTTTCAATTAGTTTTTGTTTAATTTGTTCAGTCGTAGGGTTTAAGGTAATGTTATGAAATATTTTAACATTGATCCCAGAATTATTAAATATGTATCTTATCATTGACCTAACTTTATGCCATTTTAAAAGATCTCTACCACAACCTAAGGTAGGCATTTCTGATTATTTTGGATAAGATGGGTTTTGATTTTCAGTAGGGGTTGAAATAAATCTTCATAAGTTGGTTTATCTCAATAATTTAATTTTGTTATTAGATAATAAATGAAATATTCGCCTTCCTTAATTATACCAATGTCGTACAATTTTAATTTTTGCGATCGTAATTGTTCTATGTGATTGAATCTATTTCTAAATTCTAGATCAATTCCTGTCGACATTTCTAAATCGCTAGATATACAATGGGCCAAATTATGTTTAGAAGAAAATAGAGATTGATTAAATTCACTTAGCTTGTTATTTAATATCACACTAGAAAATTTAGTTTCCTTAAGAAGTCTTTATAGCTGGGATTTGAATTTTGCGATAGAACGTTTAAGGTTAATTGATCAGATTGAATACACCTACTTAAAGCATCTGCATTTGCATTTAATTTTCCTGGTTTATACACAATTTCGTATTCGTATTCTTCTAAGGCCAATCTCCATCTAATTAAACATGATCCTGGATCTTTTACATTAAATAGCCAAGTAAAAGGACAGTGATCCGTGTAAACCTTAAATTTTTTTCCATATAGGTAAACACGAATATGTTTTACAGACCAAACTATAGCTAATAGTTCTCTCTCGGTGGTGCTATAATTTCATTCGGCATGATTCAAAGTTCGGCTGGCGTATGCAATAGGTAGATCTTGGGGAACTATTCCTTGCGATAGAATTGCGCCGATAGCGAAATTGCTAGCATCGGTCGTTAAATTGAATTCTTGTGAAAAATCGGGAAATTGTAGAACAGGCTTTGAAGTTAAGTCTGTTTTTAAAGTTTTGAAAACATTTTGTTGAGAACTAGTCCAATCGAAATTTGAATCCTTTTTTAAAAGTTTTGTGAGAGCTTGTGTCTTTTTACTGAAGCTATCAATAGATCGCCTATAATAGCCTGCGAGACTTAAAAATGATATGACTTCTTTAGTATTCTTTGGAATAGGGAAGTTTATAACGGCTTGAACTTTACTAGGATTGGATTTTTCTCATGATTCCGTAATAAGATGCTTTAAATATACTACTTCGCGTGTCAGGAATTCGCATTTGTCTGGTTGCAATTTCAAATTATGTTGTGCTAACCGGTTAAATACTTCTGCTAATTTACGATTGTGATTTTTAAGATTATCAGCATAAATAACCAAATCGTCTAGATACACGAAACATCTAGTGCCCTGGAGACCTGTCAACACATTGAAAAAATCCAGACACTAGGTCCAGAATTGTGAAGTATTTCGCGTGCCCTAGTTGATCCAAAATATCTGAGATATTGGGTAGAGGGTAATTATCTCCTATGGTGATATTGTTTAACTTCCTATAATCGATTACTACACGTCTTCTTTTATTGCCTGCAGCATCAATCTTTTTTGGCACTACCCAAACCGAACTATTCCAAGAGGAATTAGAAGGAGTATTAATTTTTTGTTCTAGCATTAATTTTATTTGTTTATCTACTTCACCTTTATGGATTTCGGATATCTATAAGTTTTTACGTTTATTGGAATACCAGTGATTGTCGGTATCTTATGCGTTGTTATGTCCGTATAAGGCAATACGTCATTTTCTAAAAAGAAAATGTGATTAAATTTGTGACAAATTTTAATTAAGGAATTGTATTCTTCTTGATTTAAGTGACCAGTCCGCAGAGACAGTGTCAGTTTTTCTATTCTGTTGGAATTTGAATTTATGGAACGCGTTGAGTGTGAGTCAATGACACACGTACTAGTATTTGGACATTCTTCTAACTGAACTTAAACTTTATTTATTTCTACGGAATATTTGGTGGTATTTAAAATAGATGTAATAGCTTTGGAATTTTCATTTACTGTCACCATGCTCGGACACAAGTACACGTCTTCCAAAATTTCGAGTTGCGTTGTTAAACCTTCGTTAATTTCTGGATTTAGAACATCGATTAAAACAATTGTTTCTGACCGTGGTCTAAGAATATAATTTCCTTTTGCTTCGTTAATGCGAGTTTCTGAGGTTTCTGCAATTTCGGCTCTGGAGGCATTAGTTGTAATATCTGTTCTAATGTGGTATAAAAGGATAGGAAAATTGTTTATAGTTAATTGGTCATTTTCGTAGTCAATTCGTGACTTGGTATTCTTTAAAAAACCGTTACCGAGAATGCCATCAAATTTAATCGGGAAATCGTTTTTTACACAATGAAATACGTGATTATAAATTTGATTGTTAATATTTATATTGATATGACAATATCCTAATGTTTCTATAGGATTTTCTAGATTGTCAATACCTTTTAGAAATATTTTTTTATCTACGTAACAAAGGGTTTCTGGGTTTAAATGATTCACTTTTATTAATGAAATGTCTGCACCTATATCTAATAAAAGAGAAATATATGACTCATTTGTTTCGTGAAGGTTGATGTTTAGGAATGTAGTAATACCCTTATGTGTTCAAGGAAGAATTTGACCTGAATCGGATGTGAAGTTTCTGACGCGGTCTCGGTCTGGAAACTCGAAGAGTTTAAAGAATATTCTTCTACTAATGGTTTTGGATTAGAATTTGAAGTCGAATTTGTATTATGAGTGTCTATGTCTATGCAATTAATTTTTTGGGAATTTAAAGTGCTTAATGAATGTTGTCTCTTTTGAATATTAAATGCCTTTTTTCGACATTGATCTATCAGATGCCCCGGATTGCAATAACGACAGAATTTTGGAGAAGAAACGTTCAAAGGTTGTTGTGGTTTATTCCAGTTATTTTGATTCGAGTTGGAATTATTTGTAGCGTTAGGACGATTAATATTCGGGTTTTGATTAACTACCCTAATGTGATTTTCTTGTTTAGGTATTTTGTTATTAATTTTGTTTCTAAAATGACAGTTGTTAGTGTAGTGATTGGTTTTGTTGCAAAAGCTACAAAATTTTGAAGTGGAGCTATTAAGATTCTGATAGCGGAAGATTTCGTTTTTAGATTTAATTTCTTGATCTTCTATTAAAGCGATATTTATAGCTTCCTCTAAAGTGTCTGGTTTATTTGCTTTGACTATTAAAGCAATGTCTTTATTCAGACCCGTAATAAAAACATTTAGTGCTTAGTTTTTTAGTAATTCGACGCATGCTTGCCTAGCATCGGCTGAGTAAGTGTCACTAACAGAATTTATCAATTTAATGTATCAATTTTCAATCCTATTTGAATAAGATAGTACGCTTTCGTTTGAATTTTGTTTACACGAACTCAGTTCGAACTGCCATTGATCTACAGTTCTCCTTTCGGCATAAATATCTAATAAATGTTTCTTTAAATCGGCCCAAGAGTTGAAATTTCTATTTCTAATTAGAGCCCTAGCGTTATCTGTGATTTTAGTTTCAATAATAGCAAATAGTAGAGGTTTTGAGGTCTCATTAAGTAGAGAATAAGTTTTATCACAATTATCAATAAATTCGTTTCATTTGAATTTATTTCCATCAAATTTTATCAACATTTTCTCAGTTAGTTCGATCGGTATAAACGACATTTTTGATTCTAAAGATTCAACGTTTTTTAAATCTGGATACAGAGATTGATTTTCTTTCGACATTAGAATTAGAATTAATTTTTTTACTTACAGTAATATTAAAATCTGCATGTTTTTCAACAGTTGTATGACGGATGATTTGATCCTTAAATTTGAATGAAGCCTTAGAGTTGGAATCTTTTTCTTCGTCCTTGCAATTCGGCGATAGGAATGTTTGTGACTCCTAGATGACTCACGTCGCTGAATGCTGCAATTTATGGATAGATTTTTCTTCACGATTTCGTCACTCGTTCCCACCTTTCTTCGTGCAGTGGACTTTTGTGATGTTGATCGCTTTTTATACCATCCCACTTCTGACACCAAATTTTTGTAATGGACTTCATAAAAATATCACAACTTTTCTGTCAAGATTTATTTAATAATAATTCAGAAATAGAAGTCTTGATTGAGGCTTATGAGTACAGTTTCATACTTTTATTAATAATAATAATGTCCTATCATGATATTTCCCTGGTTTTTATTCTAAATCTAGTATTTACATAAAACAGATTACAGATTATAGTTGAGCATTGCACTATATTGGTTCATGAAAGGAAAATTTAGTATCTTGGTTAGTTTAAACATCATAAGACTCTTGCTTTACTATCTATCGAACGACTAAAAGTTAGAAAAACAGTACTAGTAATTGATATGGTGTAAATATAGACTTAGAGAAACAAATATTTGGTTGGTACATTACACAACCATCACATGTTGAGCGCCAACTCGTCTAGCCCTAATCTTATTTCGTAGGTGGTGGGTAATCTACTAGACGACTAAAGGATTATTTCAGAGTTTTCTATTCGTACTCACTTCCTTTACTGCTTTAACCTAAGCACAAATACAAGAAACGGCAAGACTTTTACTTAATCTATACTAGCAGATATGAAAGTCATAAGTTTTAATTATCAATGCCAACACAAATAAACTAGATTTTAACGCTTATACACGCGTTATAGAGAGCTTTTCACTGGAAAACCCGAATTTCAACTATTGTACTGTAGATTACTCACCACTTGTCACCGCTCAATGTGGTTCATAGTTGATTTCTAACCGTTAGAGAAGCACTATGTTATTATACACTTCTGTATAATGATTCGATGGTATATATAAGTTAAAATTACTCCGGGGTTTTCGTCTTGTACTAGTTCACAGAGTTCGTGAGACTTTTACTAACCGTGCAGTTAAGGTCAACCGTACTGCTAACTGCAGGGGTGTGGGATGGGATTCCTATGGAAGAATTATAAAAGAAGATAAAAATTCAAAATAAAAATAATAAAGGAGTAAAAATAATAAATAAAAGGACTAAAATACAAAAAAAAAACTACGTTACACTGTCATTTACCCTAAAAGACTTTTCCTCTGTCATAATTGAGAGCTGTCAAACAGTCTGTCACACCAATCCTTTGGATATTATTCGCTATACGAGGGGCGGTGTTTTCGCGTAGGCCTCTTTTGCTTCGGTATTCTAAATTTTATCGTTTTATATTTACCGTTCAGGGAACTATTCTAAAGGCATTTATTAATTTTGTCATAATTAAAGAAATTTCCCAAATTAAAATGTTTCTTCTAAATAAGATTTGATCACTGTAGTAGCTGGACATCTTTTACAATTGTCTGTTTACCTGGTTTTTAAACAAGTTTAAATAAAAGTTTATACTAACATAAAATAATTTCGAGTAAAATTACAATTATATTTTTTCTAACAGAAACAATTTTTTAATCTCAATTCTGGCTAGGTATTGCTAAAAAGACTTTAAATCTAATTCATCAACAAAACTATTCATCCTCTACATTTTTCCTGTTTTAAATACCTACATGACATTTATAAATCCCAATTATTGAAAATGCATTCATTAACCCGCTCGATGTATGTCAGTACACAGCATGTACCTCCTAGTGGTCGTAGCACGAGTAACTTTCTGCTAGCTTACAAGCTAATCCTCTTGGAAGGAAGCTTTAGCTTGTATTGAAAGACGTTAGGCAAACCTGGAGGAGTGGGAATCGTAGCGACGTCTGTGGGAGAGAGCCTAAGCATGCCAACACTGAACAATAAGGTGTCCTTACCGTTAGTAGAGAATGCTACAACAGCATGACTGCAATCTAGGCTGAAAACTGGTTCAATCTAAATAGCTATTTATGCACCAAGTGTGTTATTAAGATGATAACGCCCGGAAGGCGACTTATCCAGCCCGAGGGCCTATGGCCCGAGGGATGGATTGAGTCGCCCGATGGGCGTTATTATCTAGTAACACAAGTTGTGCATACAAAATTTTATATTTCACCTCATATATAAAATAAAAAATAGGTGATAGGTAAGTTTTCTGTTTTAGAATTTACCTCGAATTGTACTATATAACTATTAAACACACCTACATCATATTTTCCATGATGACAATAAACAGTTTGACGTTTCTATGTTTTGGACATTTGTCACATTTATTTAATATTAATAGTGCAAAATGGCTGATCAAGAGTTGCCAGCAATAATTGCAAAGCAAGCTCTAAAAGCAACTGAAAGGTTACTATCCATTAAATCTAAACAGAGCTATGAGAAAGCTTAAGTACACACTTGGTGCATAAATAGCTAAAAAATTGATTTGTTTCTGAGGGCATAATGAGCGGGCGTTATGAAACCATTACGCCCTCGATTACGCTGCGGGTGTTATTGAATATGTTTACATATCTCGTATCCTAGGTGTTATGATTAAATTACATGGTTTAATATAAAATTACTAACAAAACCTTTAAAAAAGCCTCGGACCGACTGAGACGGAAAATATCTGGCTCTTCTGATAACAACCGCAAAAATCAGGAATGGAGATTTAGTACTTGGAATATCAACGGGATGTACAGTAAGGAGTATGAAATCATGAATAAAATGAAAAAATGGCACATAAGTAGTAGGAGATTAACAGTTCTGGGCCCTCATTTCCTCCAGAATCCTTCATTTTCTCACACATTTACATGTAAATTCCCATAAGGAGGAAATGAGGAGGAGTGACTCCCTCCTTGCTCACCTCCTTGCTCGGACATCTCACCCAACCATTTTGATTACGTCACACCCGCATTCTTTCCACCCGCGAAATAAATCTTTCTCTACATTTCCACCCACGAGATAAATGTACATTGTTTGGTATCAATTAATATTAGATTTTCTCAGCTACAGAAAATTCTAAGAATTTTTTAGATAGCATCATCCCCCAGAGAGCTACCCTAATTTTAAGATTTCTTTACCGCTAACATTCTGAACCAAATAGTTTTCTTCGACTAGTCATTGCATCTTTCGAGATAAACCTATCTTATTTGGTATCAATTAATATTAGAATTTTCTCAGCTACCTGAATTTCTAGGAATTTTTCAGATAGCATTATCCTCCAGGGAGCTACTCTCATTTTAAGATTTTTTGCTGGTAGTGATTTCTGACCGTCCTTTTTTAGCCATCCGACACATCAAATTAGTCTAGAATTTTACGTAGAATTCGAATCATTAAACAGATTTAAAATAGGACTACCCCTTACAAAGTTACACACATACACTACTCGCTTTTAATGTCATACTATACTTTCTATCTTGTTTAGCTCATCTTTCGAGATAAATATATTTTGTTTGGTATCAATTAATATTAAATTTTTTTCAGCTACCCAAATCTCTAGGAATTTTTTAGATCGCATCATCCCCCAGGGAGCGATTTCTGACCGCCCTTATAAATTTGTTAGTCATGCACTACATCAAATTAGTCTAGAATTTTATGCAGAATCCGAATCTTTAAATAGATTTTAAATCGGACTACTCCTTACCATTTTACACACACCCTCTAAATTATAAATTTCCTGCAGCTCATACCTAAAAGAAAATCTAAAAACCATTCTTAAAACTTTTTATTACAGACCATTTTTGCTAATACAGTTTAAATTTTGTAAACCACATTTGTAAATATATATTCACAATTTTTATTCTTAACCTAGAACTCCTCAAATCGGTTTATACTTATTAATATTTATTTCTAAATAGAGCACCTTTTCCAAAGACCAACCGGACCCATGTGTTTCAAATTCCTCTGATTTTGTTCTCATGGTTTCGCTTAAGACCTCGTACATATTTTCCAGATTACTAGAAGACGTTATAACCATATTTTTTGTATTAAAGGATTTCACATCGGTAGTCTCTCCCCCCACATTGTGTAGATGCCGTAGAGTTCGCAATAGACTTTTATTGCTGTATGTTGTGTTCTTTTTTCATTAAGTCGCCAGTAGCGGTAACTGTTGCATTTTTATGTCTGTTGCTTCTCAAGTGTGCGGCATAGGTAGTCTTTTCCATTTCAAAATCGCATACTTTACACATAATTCGTGGTTGTTTCGTACAAGACACTTTAACAGCTGGCGGTGATGAACATTTACGGCTTGACATACCGTGCTGTTTTTCCTTGTGTCGCAGTAAGTTGTCCATTCTCGTAAAAGCGATACCGCAAGACACACAGTTTAAGTACTTTGCTACTGACGGATGTATAAGCTTAACCGTGGACGATGTTACACCACTACATTTGTTCTGGTGCCGTTTGAGAGCATTTTTCCAGGTATAGGAAGCACCGCAAGAGTTGCATTTAAAAACGTTTGCAGGTACCATTTTAGTACAAAACAAAATCCGCACTATAGGACTTTGGTGAAACTTGTAAGCAAACTAACTTATAAACTAAAAAGTTTACTCTTGCGTACCTGCTTTATGTACCCTATAGAATGCAAACCGAAAGTTTCCGAAGACAGCCGAACGATATTAAGGATTTAGCGGGGAACTAAATGACGTTATCTTTTGCCAATCCTTGCCGCTCGTCCAGTACATTTAGCACCAATGCATGCACCCGGTTCGCATCGTCCATGCTGCGAATGCAGTTAGTAGAAACACCGGAAAACGTTTTTCATGTTATACGGATCAGCAATCGCATCGCGTGCATATTAAAAATCCAAAAGGGTGGTAGCTCACGCACACAAATTGGCTGTAAGTCGTGCAGTAGAAGATGCAGTGCTACTATAAACAAAAACTTAATAAAACACTTTAAACCTTTACTAAGGGAATACCAAACTTGTTGTCTACAGGATACTTAATAATAAAGCAATTTAATTTTGAATAATTTTTACGTCATATTTTCGGAAATGGCAGGCTTGAATATTTTCTAAATAAAGCAGCATTAAAATTAACCATTAGATTCCCATTTTTACGAGCGTGGTTAATTATAGATTAAAATTTAATTTGTTCACGTTCAAGCTACCCGTAAACCAACATATTTTATAGTAACAGTGCGCTGTATAATACATGCACACCCCTTCTCTGCGCTACTGCTATTCTTGTAGTTGCTTGAAAAAGTCAGTCGCCTTTTTTTACTGCTAGGACCGCTGCAAAACACCATTCTATACTTTCTTTAAAAGTATAGCACATCGCGTACTTTTTTGTCTGATAACTAAATTTTGCTTATGTAGGCTTTTACACTTCCGCATATTTAAACATCTAATGCAATCGATTAACCACTTTTGATTATTCTAACGGGAACCACCATACATTCCGCCGCACCGTTTTTTTGAATCCAACGATCCTATGGGCTTCCACACACTAACACCTAACGTATCTTTCTACTATTTGTTAAACAAAAACTACCGGCATCGCCATGTCCGTATGTAAACGTAAGCAGATGTTTGTGGATGTGTACGAGAATATGTAACCATTTACATTAATCAGTCTAAGCTATTATATTTAGTCCAAGAAAACTACTATTTTTCTGAACCACAATTACTAATCACCTTTATAGGTTTAACATTTCTACCATTTCACAATGACTGGTGGTACTTACACGGAAACTTTAATTTCTTATTGGAAAGATCCTTATTCTCCCACGCACTGTTGCATTGTTGCATGCCCACCCCTTTTGGGAATATATGCTCATTATAGATTGTAGCAACCGCGGTTTTACCTAACTACACTTCGTGAGACCCCTTTAATCTTTTTAATCGTGTCTTTCTCGCTTACAATACAGTAGGACTTAGCCCTACTACCAACAAATTCTAATACTAGATCCCCATTAAATTGGTCTTTGAATTTCCCCACAACTTTTTTGTTGACAAACGGTATATTGTATTTATTGTCCGCGGGGTAGTCACTCTTTTAAGATAACTATATTTTGTTTGGTATCAACTAATATTAGATTTTTCTAGGGAGTCCAAACCTGTAAATGGATTTTAAATAGAACCACCCCTTACAAAATTACGCCTCTAAAGTCCCAAACCTCTAATTTTTGCCCATCTTTATTTAACTACATCCTTAGAACCTTTTTTCTCTACCCAAGACATATGCTTTAACCATCCATTTCCCGAGAAATCTAAAACCGCTGTGTTCCGCGAACACCACGTGGAAATAACACGTATACTCTGTCAACCAGGATAGAAGCAGGTAGGATTTGGAAGAAGGGAAGGTGGGAGAAAAACTTAAAAATTATGGCATCTTAAAACTAATTTATACAATAGATTTACAAAATGTATACAACTATCTTAGACCTATATCTTTATACCCCCCCCCCCTCCATGCGTAGATTGATATGATTCCAGGATGACATTACGCTAGTCATCTTCGCTCGATAAACTAATTTTATTAATTATCTGCGTGTACAAATCGTGTTTTTTTACTCCGGATATACACCGGCAAGTACTCCTTACCACCCAAATAAAGAATTAGATGCTTGGTGACTGTTAACTTCTGCTTCCCTCGTGTATGCCCAGACACATCCCAGCCCATGCACACCCCTGCGCGAGCGCACCCCCTGCCCATGCACACCGCTGCCCATGTGCACCCCTGCCCATGCGCACCCCTGCCCATGCGCGCCCTTGCCCATGCGCATCCTTCTGTGCGACTACTATTTCGTGGTGACCTCATAGCCTTTTATAAATAAAGAACAATGTAATACTATTCTAAAATGCTTATTCTAACATTATACATAACAAAATTTGCGCCATTTATCCTATTGAATGACTAATGAATTAAATTGTATCAATTTATTTTAAAAACTTCATTTTGTATTGTTTTAATTATATTAACTGAAAATTTGAAATTATATTTTCTAAAACCAAAAGAATTAAAATATCATACTTGTTTAATCTTAGCTATTCCTGAAATCCACTATACAAGATACATCATTTTTAATTTTGTCCATTTTAATAATTTTCCTTTCCTTTCTAATTTATGTCTAGCGTAACGCAACGCGTTACACGCCGTCAAATGTAACAATTACGAAATACGTGATAAGTTTGAGAAGAAGGTATGGTGTGCAGAATGAAATCAGTATCGAACAGAAAAAGAGATGGAAGCAATGATACAAATTTTCACAAGATACCCAAAAGTTCATACAGCAGGTTTCGCTGAGTCAAGTATAAGCAAATTAAGTATCCACCGCATTTAAAAGCAAACAAAGTGCAAATCATATATTCCCCAGCTGCGTCACGCAATAAACGAGGACGATCGATCTGGATAGGTGCCTTCGACTTTGTCAATAAATTTGCAACAATAAACAGTTGATTGATTTAATTGTTTGGTTTAATGAGGCGACTTTGAAATTGAATGGAACTATCAATCGCCACAATTGTATGTGTTGATCAAGAGAAAATCATGAGGCTGTGGAAGAACGAGCTGTGACTCTTCCTGATTTATCAGTGTGGCGTAGTGTGTCTGTCAGAAGACTAGTAAGGCCATTTTTTTAAGGAACAGTGACAAGTGGTGTATGTATCTTAACATGAACTGTTCATCAATTCTACCAATGTGAAAATTGTTTTTTTTTTCAACAACACGTTTCATCGTCAAATTACCATCGAGATGTGCAGCAATTTCTGAATAAAACGTTTGTTGAGTGGTAGATAGGCCAACAGGGGAGTGTCGAGTAGCCACCCAGATCTCCTTGTCTAACGCTGTTAAACATTTTTCTGTGAGGGACTCTGAGGAACATTGCTGTCTACGTCGTAAAACTATGTACGCTAAATGCTGTGACCGATGCGATTGTGACTGCCAGTAAATCCATTCCTATGGAAATCGTATAACATGTTCGTCGATCTCCTCCACAACGTTCCTTGCGATGTACTTCGATCAGTAGGAAATATCGTGAACATCTTTAACATTATAACACCGTCAATAATATTTTTAACATCTTTGCGACTTAAAAAGTCATATTTTCGTTATTTTTGTTCGAGTTATTAAAGTCAAACCGTGTAAACGCTTTTGTGAGATGTTCTGTAGAAATTTAAGGGCCGTAATTAATCTTCACTATTGTCAGATTTCCAGTAAAAGGAAAAACGGATTCTAATTTCTTTTTAGATTTCTATATCTGTATAATCAGATTCAGTATTTGGTGTGCGTAATTATACCTCATGCTAGTAATTGAGTGCTGCAAATGAAAAAAAAATTATGTTTTAATTTAGCTAGTAGAACATTGAGCACAGTGTGTTGCCCTAAATAACTTATTTCCGTAAATCCATTTATAAAGCCTAGATGCATCGGCCAACATACTGGTCACTCACCTCGGTAGTAAATTTGTTTGCTACTTGAACGTCAAATTAGATTGAGTTCTATTATAGTTTCGTATTGAATAAATTGATAGCCCCTTGAGAATTTAACTAGGGCGACATATTTGTGGAACGTGATGGCACTCTCTATAGAATTCTTACGCTTTAAAAGGTTATTGCACAACAACCGTATGTTTGTGTATGTTACGGTATTATCGATTACGTCCGTAGAGTGGGTCAGTGCTTCTAAATATTTCAGCAGAACAGAAATGAAAAGTGAAGGGTCACGAATGGGGTTTGCTCATTGGAGTGACTGGATGATAGGTATTTTGATTGAAAGTAATGTAATCCGCATTTCAATCAATCACCTTTTTGTAATGTTGGTTTTTAGCACACTGACGAATTGGGTTCTATCAACAATTTGTTTTGATTATCCTCATATTACGGCTTTCTCCGTAAATTGGACGTTTCTAAGAAATTTACTCAACAAGAAACTTTATATATACTAACCACTTCTCCTGAAAATCCCTTAAAAGCACAGCGTCGGTTTATTTCTAGTTTTACAAAATTCTTTTGGACTTTTTGTGGCTGGTTTTTATAAGTACAGTGTGTCCCACTTTCAAAACTTTTGTGGGATACCAGAGTTATTATCAAAGTTGGAGTGTAGCGGTTTTCACATTAGTGTCCTACTTTCGACGAAACGAACGATGCCTGTGTCAAAATGGTTATGACGCTCTTGGGATTTAAGTTACAGAACGCTTTTAAAAATCATACCTTTTTGGCATCTTACATACGTGAACAAATGAAAAGGGCGAAAACTGATAAAACGGTTTTTTTAGGTAGAATTGAGTGGGGTAGTCAGTTCTTTTATGATAAGTCTAGATATTAAGATATTTATCAACATTATAACATGTTGTATTGCTTTAGTTCGATCTGAGGTTTACGATAATATATGAAGAGTCCAGAAGAAAAACGATGAAGGTCCAAAAATTACAAAGTTTTGAGAAAAAGCAATGTTTAATTTTAAAACGCTATAAAATTAACAAATAAAGTTTTAGGACAATACCAACTAGCCTATTCCCTAGGGGTACGATTTCAATAATGAAATACCCTAACAATCAATTTTCTAAGTAATTGTCGTAACAAAAAAAACATAATTTTTTTGTTAAGTACATAAAACACAAAGCAAAAAAAATGAGTATCCATTAGAACAGAAAAAAAGATGAGTTTCCAAATTCATTGAAAAAGCAAAAAAGAGTCATTGTGCGCTATTTTTTTATTACTGTTTGCATTCATACAATTTTTAAAAAATTAGAGAGGGGGGATTGCGTAAAATTATCCAAAAAAGATCAATAGTAGTTTATGGATTTACCTGTAGCAATCGATTTAATTGAATTAATCTAATTGTAGTTTATAAACTTTGTTCAAAGTTTTACAAATTTAAAAAAAAACACAAGAACATTAGACATAAGGCTGACTTTCAACGGAGTAAAATTTTTTGAGATGCTGGAGATCTTTATATTTTTGATTCGTTATTGGAAGAAGGTCAACGTAAGCAAAGAAAGGTAGATGAAACAAGCCTTCAGGTAGAAACAGCTGTTTTCTTTTTGGTTTAATGATGACAGTTTGCACAAAAGCACCATTGTAAGTGTCTCGGTGCAGTGCCATTCGGGGATGATTCTTATTAAACTTTAGCTCTCGTACAGGCCTACTTTTAAAGGGGCATTTCTTGATATATAAACTTGAGAAAAACTTTGTCCAAGACTTGAAAATGGCTTGATTTTCACAATCTATTACTTCAAAAGGCTTAGGTCTTATGCGGGAATGTAGCACAACATCATTCCATTGAGAAGGTAGTTCAACTATAGTTTTTGCATTAATAAGCCCCATGTTTTTATCGCATTCGTGGTACGAATGACCTCGAATGGGGAAAACAACAGTAACCAAATCAAGTCTTTTTACAAAGTGTACAATATAATGCAGCATCCTGAAAATAGTATAATTTTTATTTTGCCCACTGCGTGAGTCGTAATATTGTCAAATTTTTACTTCTGGGTCTAAATGATTCATTATATAATCAAACAGCATAGGGCACACCTCATCAGCTCCCTTTTTTGCTGATACTTCAGGGTATGTATTGTAACATGCCTTTTTGCGTATATTTTAGCATGTTACATCTGTGCTTGGCACTATTAGCATATAAATGCTTATACCTACATTTAAATATGAAATTACTCTCTTTATTACATAATATATTTTCTATAAGAATTTATCTCGCATAATCCTGGATTATTAGTTTTAATCCACATGTTACTAATTTGTTTACATAGTACAAATTATTATATCTATATGAAATTTTCCTATTGGTTATTTCTGAAGTGTTTATTCCAAAGTCACAACTGGTGTGGTTCTAATTTTGTATTATTGAGAATAATCGCTAGAGATCGTCCATCCCGAAGATGGCCGAAAATAATTTATTTGAAGTGTCAAATTTTCATTTCTCTGTTACCTGATTGCTTATCTAGCACTGTTGGCCATTTGTGATTTGAACTCCTACCTTGCCTAATGTGTTTACCTGGTATGTAAATTTTCTAATCATAAATCCTAAATTAACATTTAAATATATTTTTAGATGTTTTGTATAATGGATGAAAAAGTTGTTTATTCGTTAAGCCCATCAAATATTTATAAAGATGGCAAGATATTAATGGATTTAATTTTCCTTTGCACCTCGTGTTAGATTTTCACTTTTGTAACACAACTGAATTTTCTAGGGCGCTCCTGTAACATATGCTCCTCCGGTTTATTCTCCGGTCAAGTATGCGTCACGGCGACGTGTTTTCTCTCATTCGGATTTTCTTCATGGAAAAGTTGCTTGTCGCACAACCAGATGATGCAAAATAACACTCATCACAAGAATTTTATATTTCGTTTCCTTCTACTTTACATAATGAATGCTCAGTTAATATCTTATTGAAAAATATCGACAAGTTTAATTTTATGGAACAGAAGTCTGTTAAGGACAACGTTTGAAGTTGACCACATGTTGTTTTGTACCTACACTAGGAGTTCCTCCAACGCAGGATGTCTCAGTTTCCTGGATATTGAAGGATTCCTATAAATTAAGTAACTTAGTATTAGTCCAGTTACTGATACTACAGGTAGTATGAGATTTAAACTTTTACCTTATCGTTTTTCTGTTGAAATAAAGAGGCCTAACCTCTATTTAAATTTGTCTTTGTCACTACAAATATTTTGTATTGATTATTAATTACGTTTTACTTATCTTAAAGTTTTGATTATTAAGTACATTTTACTAATCTTAAATGATTTCAAATATAATTCTCTAATACATAACCTAAAAATATGTAAACATTTGGATCTTCATGAAGCTTCTTATGATGAAAAGGTTTATTACTTGAACTTTCATTTCATGTGCATTTTGTTAAATGACATTATTACAATTAGGATCACTTTTTGATTTACTCTCGCATTAAGTAAAATTTTGAGTTTCTAAACAGAGATTATTTATTTTGATTTCTCTATAGAAATTTCTCGTGTACATTTATTAAATATGTGAATTATATCGTGTTAAAATATATAGCGATGTCTACAATGTTAATGACACAAGCGAATATCTTATACATGCCTTTGGAATTGTAATAACCAAGTATTAATATACAAATTTAGTCAAATTTCTCTTATCGTGTTTTAACTTTTGTTTCTCTAAGTTATTTTACAGTTGTGTAAACAAGTGTCTTGATATTTAAATTTTAACATTCAGATATTCTCTAAACATCCCCCTTACCCTGATGATTTCAAGTCTCATGCAGCCTCCGAAACCATAAAGGTCGATGCAAGCTGTGCCGAAGTATTTCTTATACTTCGTCGTGCACTTACTCTTTTTATAACATCGAGAAAAGAGTAAGGTGCAGTATAAAAAAAATGATTCTGCATTTTATAATTGACGAATGTTGAACATATAAAACGAAAGTTTCTTTTTGTAGTACGCATCGTTTGTGCTAATATTTGGAACATTTAGGTTTTTTTGGTAGTCCATTGCAATAGCAACCGTAGTTTTATTTTTCTGCAAAATTTGTTTCTCACATCTCTTACGCATATAAAATGCCTGACTTTTCCTTAAATGTAACTTTTTTTTCAGAATTAAGCTTTGTCAATTCCGAGATCAGTTTTGACTTTGTAGAAACAGAGATCACTGTGTCGGCTAAGTTACATTGAATGGTTTCTACATTGACTTTGTGGTGGTCACAAAAACTACAGGTGTCCGATCGTGGATACCCAAAACTTATATTGAAATTTTTATTGAATATTTTCCTGTATTTTTCATAAGATATAACAACTTGGAGGTACTTTTCCTTGAACATGACATGCAAATTGTTAATGTTAAGTTTCTCGGGCAAGTACAGTTTTTTTTTATTTGTTCAAGCTATAGTGAAAAGTCCGGCCTCGAAAAGAGCCAATATGCTCCAATACGTAGTTCAAATTAGTATTTGATTGCATATTAGGCCTCGATTTGTGTTTACCGCGCATGTCCAAGAGGACAGCTCCTGTTGTTGTGAGTCCTTTCTGTAACGTTTGTATTCTCTTGGCAGTTACACCATGTAGTGACACAAATGCCTTGTAGCATACTGAAACTTCGGATAATTCGCCATTTCTTGGAACACTAATCTTATAAGAATAAGAGTATGTATGAAAGTCGGCTTCATTTTCAGTTTTTTTAGGGCGATGCCGAATTAGTTGCTGACAAGTAATGAGCCCACAAAGATAAACCGATTGTTCATCATAAGATTTAATTTCATTAAATTTAGAAATAATGAACTTCGTTCATCCAAAGCAATATTTTTAAAACATTGAAGTCGTAGACACTTACAGTCTTCGCCAGTTTCATGAGTACTTAACCTTAGCTTATTGCAACTTCTTGTAAACGTCCATAAGATTTTCTTTTTTTTTTTGCTAACTTAGGCTCAATAGTAGCAAAATCATTTTCACTCATCATTTAATACTCAAACTAACAGAAACACTTTAACAATACCATAATATTGTTGTGTCACAATAACAACCTACAAACGTTTTGCACAGACTACCTGACTGCAAGTAAAAACAAAAATAATGAAACAGCTAGTGGTTTAGTGCAACTAACTCCTGTGGACCCTCATCTGTTTAGCCAACAATCACTAGCACCCTCATCCTTTTTTCCCAGGCTACATATATTTCAAACTCATATATCTCTGTACTGTCATGGTTTTAGCTTACCACTGTTGCAGCTCCGAATTCTATTTCAATTTAAGAATACAAAAATAACATAACATTGATTGTCATAAAATATGGACCTTCATCTTTTTTCCCCTGCACTCTTCATATAGTTGTTAATATAAGCTCAACATTTGATATTTTTAATCATTTACTTTATTTGTAATAATAAAATAATTCTAACTTATTAATGACTAATGTATTGTAATTAATTTATATCGAAGCATTAAGCGTTAATTTATATCGATCACTACAATAATTTATATTATATAGAACAATTTATTTTAGCAGTATGTTACCATTAATTTATTTCATAGGTATCACGACTTTATAGCTCAAATAAAACTAGTATTATAATCAAAGCTTGAATTAGAACTTGTTACGTTAAATTTCACCCGACTGAATATTTTCGTTCAATTTCCAATTTTTCAAATTTCTCCGACACTTTGTATAACTACCTGTTACGAGTGACGCTTTTGGTCAAGTATTGTAATTTCGTAATTCACTTGGTGCATTTTATTTTAAGTCTACAATAGTTCGTTACTCAACCAACCTTACACCTTGATATCGGTATATTATCGTAACGTCCTAATTCATACGAGTATTGTTATCAACACATGCTACACGGTTTGGATGATCTAGAAGTTTTTTTCACATTTGGTTGTTAATTTGATAATGCGTTCATCGCGTTATTAAACATTCTTTTCCGACAATTTGAAAGTGTAAGAACATATTATTCAATATTTCTTTACAAAGTTAAAAGTATTTACACCAAATCTGTTCTACGCTTATTCCATTGATTTTTCCTTTTTTGAAATACAGCACGGAGTATACAAAGATTGGATTATAGCCGTGGTAAGTGCGTTTTGATTTAGAAATTTACTTTACCGTTCGACATCGCTTAATTCTGAAATGATTTTCTAGCTTTGGTTACCGCCTGCTATTTCTAGCGCCAACTGCTTGGTTTTCCTTCTGCTGTTTGTATTAATGGTTTGCTCCCCTGATTATTGGTTGATATCCGCTGATTCCGAGATACTGTTTGGGTTGCTGTCATACTCTTTACTTACACACCACCTTGACTGTTCCACCTCTGGCACGGATTAATTTTGGTGAGATTAGTATAAGGCGTTATGGTAACTACATTTATACTGTGACTTATGATACTAGCAAAACGTCCGGGTACTGACGTAATTTAACTGGATGTGTACTAAATTCCCATCCTATTTATCCTTATATATACACACATATTTGCAATAGCCTGGAGCGCAACATTTAATGTATTTGTTTAGTTCTGACACACGCTAGTAAACCCTTCTTCGCCACGCAAACATGATGTGGATAACATTTTACTAAGTGAAATATCTTTAATTGATTAATAGCAAACAATTTTATTCTAAGAACAATATTATATACCGGCGCTGATAGTACAAATATTTGATTTATTCCTTTAGTGTTGCAGTATACTTTGTAAAGCAATGCTCCGTGAAAACATTTTTATTGGTGCATTAGGCTACAGGCATAGTCATTAAACGCATGTATCAATATTACTTATTTATTTGGATTCACTTGATTACCTGAAAGTTACAGAAAGTGTTTAGCGTTTTGATAAATTGTGAATATATGTCTATATTATTGAGTTTTGTTTATTACTTGGGTGGAGGTATTAAATGTTTACTAGACAGACCAACGCTCTGTCTTAATCATTTCTTTACTAATTATTACATAGTTGTCTTTATTTCAGCACAGCGATTTGTTATGTTCGGTTTATCGTATACTACCCACCCCAATTTCCTATTGGTCTAGCACGATAAATCCTTTCGGTAGTGATACGGGAAACTACCGTAACAAAATTGGTAACAAACTTAACTAAATGATGCTCATGACGGCAGTTTATATACATAATCAATATTTGTGGACTGTTCTAAGAACATACTAGAATTATGCAAGTAACATCTAAAAGGTTCCTATTGTAAGCGTAATAAAGTTTTTATATGCAACCTCTTGTAATCTGTCAATCAAGTCCATCTGAAGATGCCACGCCATAGGGTAGCTATCAATTATTCTTTGTATTCAGATGCCTCGTTTACGTTCAGCTGAACTACTCTGGTCAAAGGTAAACAAAGCGACACTGCAATACAGTGTTAATGCAAATGTCATACACCTGACATTTGTTTGAGACTTTTACAAAAATTCCATAATATTGTTTTTTTATTTAAATTGCTATCTTCAATAATTCTCTAAAGTTTATTATCTTAATTTAAAAAATTGTAAAAAAGCTTTTGAATTGTATTTCAATAGGTAGTGTATTGCATTTAAATTTTTGTAGTAATTTCTCATCGTGAACGAACATTTTTATTGTTCATATTAAGTATCTGAATAGAAGGAACAGTTTTCAAACATATTTACTCGTTTGAAAGAGCAGGAATCCTTACTTGCAAATACTCCCTGTGTGTTTGTTGTGGTTTGTTTTGTATTTTTCTTAAACTTTTTTGTGTATTAAACCACTCAGAGTTTCAAAATCGTCTTTATTTACGTTTCGATCCATGACCTAGGGTCGTTGTCAAAACAATAAAAAATTTTAAGTTTGACATTTATGACATAAATTAAAGGTGACTTTTATTTATTAATGTTTGATTTGAATACATTAGGTGAAAATTTTAAAGTTTAAATGAATCAGTGCCTTCAATTTGTGTTGTGCCCTGGGAGCGACTTTTAAAGTGATCAATACGCTTAACGTGAAATCAGCTGATTAATTTTTATATAGATAAATTTCAAATAAATTCAATAACTTGAGGATTGGAAAACATTTCTTAACATGTTTCTATTTATGTGGTTAAGGGGATGGTAATTAAACAAGTGTGTGATTACGATACCGTAAGGCTTAAACAGTCGAGAAAGAAAACCTAGGAATAACTTGCAATGCTACCTAGATATTGGGGGCATTTGATTTGCATGTGTTATTTCTTTGAGAAATGGAATCCATTGTTTACTGAAAATCAGGAATTCGTTTGCTACGCAGTTATCTTTGTGTAGGGTTATATAAGCAGCTTCTTTGATTTTTCGTTTTTAGTGGTTTCCTTCTTTGTCAATAATTTTTGCGTCGTCCCATAATATTTTGTGACTGAAGTCCCATGCATGTTGGCAAATCATGAATTTTCAAATTTTCAATTTTTTATATATGATTTATGTTCTTTTAATCGAACTTCAAATATTCTGGAAGTTTCCCGTATGTAAAACTTCTTATATTCGCACGATTTACATCGTGTAAATGCAGATTTTTGAACTTTAGGTTTTGTTTTTGTTAGTTGTGTTCTTAGTGTATTTTTGATTCTAAACACTGTTTTGATTTTGAATTTGTTACCTATTCTTTGGATTTTTCGGAGAATTCTTTTATGTATGGTATTGAGAGCATTCTTGATGCGTATCGTTGTTTCCATTTTCTTCTTTTCTATTTTTTAGGACTTTAGTTATTTATTTTTCTATTATTCTTTTAGGATACTTGTTTTTTATTAGTGTACATTTGATTAGGTATTTCTTTTTTTTTTTAAATTTTTTTCGTTCGATGATATTAATTTTGCTCTATCATACATGGTTTTTATAATTCCTCGTTTGACACAGTGTGGGTGGTTGGAATCGAAGTTTTAGTATCTGTTTGTGTGCGTTGGTTTTTTGTATACCGATGTATTAATTGTTGTATCGTTTTTGCTAACTAGAATATCTAAAAACGGAAGTTTTCCATGTTGTTCTAATTCATATGTGAATTTAATAGTTGGCTCTATTTTGTTAATTGTATCTACAAAGTTTTTAATTAGTTCTCTATTATGAGGCCAGATAGCATAGACATCATCTACGTATCTCCACCAGATTAGTGGTTTCAATTCTTGTGTGAACATTACATCTTTTTCAAATTCCTTCATGAATATATTACTAAAGATTGGTGATAGTAGACTTCCCATCGCCATTCCGAAGCTCTGTTTGTAGAATTGGTCATTTATTTGAAAATATGTGGTATTGACTTATAAACCAAGTAATTCCATAATCGATGATGTACTTAGATTTGTTCTTTCTTTAAGGTTGTCATCTTTTTCTAGTTTGTTTCTTATAATATTAAGCGTTTTGTTTATAGGGACATTTGTGAAGAGATTTACTACATCAAAACTTACCATTATATGTGTTTTTCAATTTTTATATTTGATAATTTTTCTAAAAAGTGTTGGTTGTTTTTTATGAAAGACTCCGTTTTGTCTGCTAATGGATTTATAAGTTTTAGGAGAAAGTTTGCTAAATTATGGCATGGTGAATCTATGA
Organism: Platerodrilus igneus; assembly: GCA_036346225.1. Taxonomy (NCBI): domain Eukaryota; kingdom Metazoa; phylum Arthropoda; class Insecta; order Coleoptera; family Lycidae; genus Platerodrilus; species Platerodrilus igneus. Next base: position 5,554,621 of record JARFIW010000800.1, read on the forward strand.
CGAGCTTACGATAGGTCTTAAAGGAATGTATCTTTTATGAATTTTTGGTAGACCGTAAAAGTGGGGTGGTTTATTGTAATGTGGGACCAGTTTGCTTTTTTCTTTGTTTTCGAACTTCTTTTTAAATGTATATAGAGTTTTGTATATTTTATTTTCAATTGATTTTGTTGGGCCCGTTTCTAAGCTAGTTTAATTCTTAGTGTTTAACAGTTCATTGATTTTTCCGTTGTAATCGTTTTTATCCATTACTACTGTTGCATTGCCTTTGCCAGCAGGTAGAATTATAATTGAGTTATCGTTTTTTAGATTGCGAATTGCTTTTATTTCGTTATTAATTACATTTGGTTGTATTTTGCGATTTTTTTCTATTTGGATTTTGCATCGTACTCTAAATTCGTTTGTTTGATCTTCTTTGAGTTGGTTAACTGTTTTCTCAATACAGCTGATTATTTCAAATGTCGGTATTGATTTTGATGTTACTACAAGGTGTAAGCCTTTTGATAGAATTAGTTTTTCTGTGTCGTTAATAGTTCTGTTTGATAAATTTATGACGGTGTTTAGCATGGTGTTGCTGTTTTTAACGTTTTAGTTTGCGTGTTACTTTTCCTATAGATAGATTATTAAATTTCTTTATGTGAATTTTTTTTTGTTTGGAAAATTCCGATTCGTAGTAGGTTTTTGCACTAACGAGCATTTTATCAAAATCGTCTTTTGTTACCGTTATTCGTATGAAATTTATAATGCCCTCGATATTCTTGTTTTAACTTATAAATAATGTGTTGATGGTGTTGTAGCCTTTCTCTCATCATACTGTAATTTGCTCTTTCAAGCATCCTTATAGTTTATTGCTTGTCTGACCAAATTTGATTCTGAATCCTTTTGGTATTATTTATGTCATAAATGTCAAACTTAATTTTTTTTTTTTTATTTTGATAACGATCCTAGGTCATGGATCGAAACGTAAATCAATACGATTTTAAAAACTTTGAGTGGTTTAACTCCCAAAGAAGAGTAAGAAAAAAGCAGGAATCCTTTAGATAGCCTCTCCCCAAAACTTGTTAAAAATGATAGAGAACTAAAAGAAATGGATTCTTAACGTGCAGACTCGCAAGGTCAATCGAGCCAAATGGGGTCTTATGATAAAGTAACTGAATAACAATAAGAAATGCCAGTTTTAGAATACATATATTTAAAACAAAAATTATTGTACTTACATAATATTCAACGTTGAAAATTCAAAAACACTTTAAACACTTATGTACTAAAATTTTGGCGTTTCTCTTAGCAGATAGATTTGCTAGTTTTAAGTTTCTTGCGTATTTACACATTAAGAAAGCATAACTAATTGTTTTTACGTTCATCGAATAAAACAATTTTGTTAAAATACAATCAGGCAATATTGAGCATTGTTTGGAAGAATACTCTCTATCAGTCATTTAGTGATTTAGTAAACGAGTGTAATATTCCAATATGGACATGTCGAAACAATTTGGACCTATGTCCAAAATTTTTCTTAGTTATATATCAAAAAGAAAAACTAAATCAATCCCGTGCTTTGCACTTTAAAAAATCTTTATAAATAAAAAGTTTGAAAATTGGGGTTACGGGATTCTAACCAAGTAGAAGTGATAAGCATCATTTACTCGCTATTCTTATTATACCCGTTAAAAAGTTGGTGCATCTTTGAATGTATATATGTGTATTCTAGATTCAAGTAATAGTCACATGATTGTCTTCTTTTGTGGTCGCTACATATATTATTACTTAAAATATTTATTTTTTCCTTTGAAACTAATTAACCCCCGTAGGAAGATCTAGTAAGTAGTGAATTGCCTAGTAAAGTTTTTTGAAGTCTCCATAAAAATTATCCTCGTCAAAGTGCTCCTCGCATAAATCATATCTTGTACTTTCATCGTATCAAATCATTTTCTTTTTATACTCATCTCATTTGGAAACTTAAATTGCTTTTATTTTTATAAGAAAAATTCGTTTTGTGAAGTAATAAATATTAGAACAAGACGGCATTGTGGGCCTAAAGAGGTCAGTTACATAAGTTTTGTCTTACGCTACTAGATTCTTTAATCCTCTGTGTATCTCCAGAAAATTTAAAGTATTAAAAACCAATTTCGATCCACAATCTACTATTATAAATTAAAAACAAAAATATAGAAATCCACATCCAATCACTACTAACGTGTATTACATCCAAGCTACTACCATAAAGTGAAGATCACGAAAATGAGCTAAGGATCAAACGTACCTTCTTATTCCGTCGTTAATATGAATAAGACAAAGATGCACATATCGTTTTCAACCATAGATTAAAGTTCAAATTTTAGAATTGATGATACTTGTCAAACGGCGCGCGGCTGGGTTGCACACTGTGATAGTGCCCAATAGCTCTATTTAAATAACTACTCTCGTTTTGGTATATTTCACAGATAACTAACCCCTAGATACTTCACGGCAATGGTAAAGCTTCGGACATTGCACACCGCGCCCTCTTACGGTTGGGAGCAGAATCTACCCTAGCGGGAAACTTAAATTACAGGAAACTCAATTACTAACTAAATTCAGGTTCAGATATGAATACTGCCACAATCTAAATTCTGAATATGGCAGTACTCGATCAGAACCCATTCAGCAGAACCTTAATCTTGTAAAACACAAAAAATGAACTCATTAGATGTATCTATTTAATATATTACAAGTACAATACTCGAAATGTATATGGCAAATTTTCTTTACACTGTATAAGTAAAATGAATCCAAATTAAAAGGTCCTTGTTATTAATGACATCCAACTACAATTTAAACCTTTCCACATTTTTCTTCGGAATAGGAAATCTATGTCGTCTAGAAATATTGTCCTTACAATTTGGAACACAGCGCTTAACATAACCCATTTGACGCTGAAACATGTATAATTATACTAATGTATAAAATAACACAATAAATATGCTTACTTACCACTTCTTCAAAGCACAAATATTTTTCAGGTTTTAACAACTACAAATATAACCATATATTTCTTTAAATTATAATTACAAACTTATATTTTAAAGACCAGATATAACATAAAATAGACGGAAATAATGACAAACCTTCTATCAAGTAACCACAGCAAAAACGTAAACAAAATGTCGCAGTTGGTCGCAGATAACTATTCTTCCTACCATCCGATCGAAACCGAATTTACCCGAATATAGTGTTGTAGCGCCCCCTCGAAAATGGGAGATCCGAACTAAATTGTCACGTGACTGCTCTTATTAAATGCATTAAAGTGAAATATCTAGTGTTAGTTATCTGTGGTATATTTGTTTATGGTGCGGATACTCAGTCGCTATGACACATTGGTCAAATGAGCAACGTGCTTTTATGATTGAAGCATATTTTAAATCGGATGTTTCGTACTCTTGTGTGACGTCACTTTTTGAATGGTATAATATTCGACGCACAGTCGATGCGCCATTTAATTCTTTAGTTAGTTCGCGGATGAAAACCTTCCGTGAAATTGGTTCTGTCACAAATAAGACGCCCATCTTATTGCAGGTAAAAGACAGTTACAGGTAAACGTAGTTTAGTTCAACGCGTTATCGTACAGAGGGCGTAATAATATTACACAAATTTTCAATGCAAAATACACAAATAACTCAATGAGTAAATCAAGCTTACCTTGATTAATCTAAGTAGTTAAGGTAGATACTGCTAATTACGGCATCCTCGTAATATGCATATTTCTGAGCGGCAAATGCTAGGTATTGGTCTTTTCGCACGTACGTTCGGGATTTATTAGGGTCTATAGCATATTTTCTTCAAATTGGGGTCGAGTTCTTTTAGCTAGCATGCAACATGCTAATTTTCAAACTTCAGTTTGAATTTATTTTCCCTATTATGATTATTATTTAAATTGTTGGGACCTGTCGCGCAATCCTTCGGTTTCTTTACCTTTCACGATTCACTTCGTAGCTGCGTTATAGTTGTTATTACATGTTTTTACATGCTTATCTAAAGTCGATAATATTTATAAAAGCATATATTCCTGTATGATTGAATAGTGAATTCGTTCTGCTAATTGCACATCATTCTTATGGGTTTTGTCGAGTTCACAAATAATTAATTCTATACTAAAAGGCAATTTCGTTATATTCGCCGTACGCGTATTATTAGTTATCGTCGTGGTATGTATAGTAAAGCAATAATCACTTGTTTCTGTATGATTTTGATTTCAGCCTTCTTTTTTGTTTTACCCTTTTGTTTTTCTGTTTTTTTAGCTTATCGTGATACTCCACCAACTGTTTGGTTAAGAATTTATTTTTACAGCTATCTATGGACTACTGTCGCCCGATAGTTTTCTAATTAAAGTATCCTATGGTAGATCAGAGTGGACGTCAGATAATTACATTATTTGAGGGTTCCACATCTAGTAACATTTGGAGTTTCTCACATAAATATTGAAGATTAATAACAAACTAATCAACGTGGCATCCACAAACTTTCAACGGTTGTCTGCTTGTTTATTTCATGTAACTAGCTTACTAAACCCCATTAGTTGTAAGCTAGGCCGCCCACAAAGGGGGTCAATGGGGGTCGCCTGACCCCCCCTGAATATGTTCCTTTGGTTTTTTTGTTAGAAATCGCAACACGAAGTGCACCTTCGCTAGAGATTGAAGAAGATTACTATTTCACTATCGGTTATACTATTATTTAAAAATAAAGTAAACCTAAATGTTGAGATTACACTACAGGTATGCCTATTGTCTAACTATAAATAGACCGACTTTGTATGTCATTTTAAGCAGGAAATGCGAATTAATGCGATTACCTTACAATAGTAACCCTAACCGCCTATAACAAAACTGTTATTTTCATTCTTTATTCTTTAATATCTAAATATCTTTACCCTGAAAGTTTCTATTCAAACGAAATATAAATAAAGGCTTTCATAATGGTTTCTTTCTTATTGTACAGGTTCAGGTACTATACAACTAAAACTTTGGAATGTTCTACAAATGTCTCATTGTGTTCTATTCTGAGAAAAAATATATTGTTTATCTATAACAGTAAAGTACGTCTATATCTTCAGTGACTTCAGTTTGTATTCAGTGTTTTTCGAATGCGGTGTACTTTTAATTTGTGACTTAGGAAACTTTATCTGACTGTTGAAGTAGTAGAAGACGTGTATGTTGATAGATATTGATTGGTCATTTTTCTTGTAGTTATTGTTATCAGTGTTGATAAGTAGTGTAGTTACTGGATACTGTTTTTTGTTTTTAAAGAAGGCCGAAGATTGCAGTTACAGTTTAGTTACGGATAGGATAGCAGTAAGTACTAACGTACCTAATGCGTGAGAATACATATTTAAAAATAATATTTATTTGCAATTGGGAGATTCTTATTTTTTTCTTTAAAGTCTATTTGATTAACAAATCTCTTCTTTTGAAGTATCAGAAAAGTAAAGCGTGTTATTTTTTTTCAGAAATTCAGATCTAAGATCAGTAACAATACTAACAATGGATATTAGAAAAATTTTCAAACGAAATGAACTAAAAGAATCATCTAGCATAGGCTGTAGTAGTAGCGGTGCTGGTGCTAATGCTATTTTTGAGTGTAATAGTATAGTACATAATAGTGTCAATGATCTAAATAAAGCTGGTAGTTCGTCACCTAATACTTTAAAATCTCGCACATGTGAATATGACACCAATCTTTCAACTGATAAGAATGAGTACATGCTCGATTTGGGCAATTTTGTTAACTCGAATGAAACACTTTCCGACGATGTTCGCTTTTCATTATTAACAAATCCTTACAAACCAGATCCTAAATATAATTTCAAGAACGATTCCGAAGAAAGAAGACCTGCTTTTAGATATGACTGGCTTCAACAATACGATTGGCTTGCGTATTCTCCAAAACTCAAAGGCGCACTTTGCAAATATTGCGTAGTTTTTCAGCCAACTGTTAAAAGAGGGGTTCTTGGTTTTTTCATTGTAAAGCCCTTCACAAAATATCATGACTTTGTCGCTTCTGCAAAAGCACATGCTACAACCGAATGGCATCGTGATTCAACTATAAAAGCTTCTAGTTTTACAAAAATTATTGAAGGAAAACGTCTATCAATTACCTCTCAAATAAATGAAGCTGAGCGGGATTTGATTGAATCGAATCGCAAAAACTTATACCAATAATATCCACCGTCATTTTTGTGGTATGCATGATTTGCCATTACGAGGTGATAAAAAAGGTAATTTTGAGGATCTTTTACAATTCAGAATAGAAAGTGGGGATCACATTCTAAACGAGCACTTAAAGTTTTGCAAGAAGAACTCAAAATACACCTCTCACAGAACTCAAAATCAAATAATTTCAATTTGTGGAACATTAATTAGGGAAAAAATTGTGAAAGATGTGAATTTGAGTGAAGCATTTTCAATTCTGGCTGACGAAAGTGCAGATATTGCTGGGTAGAACAGTTATCACTTGGAGTAAGATTTGTTAGTAATGACAATTCGGTCAGAAAAGAATTTTTAGGCTTTGTAGTCCTTACATCGATGAACGCAGAAGGTATAACTGCTGCAATTTTAAACGCTTGTAATGAATATGGTCTTTGTATGGATAAATTAGTTGGATTAGGGTTTGATGGTTGCTCGACGATGGCAGGTCATGAGCAGGGAGTCCAAAACTTATTAAAATAAATATCCAAAAGCGATATATTTTCACTGCGCGTCCCATAGATTAAATTTAGTGATAAATGATTTGAACAAGATTCCGGATATTCAAAATTCAGTAGGTACCATTAAAGAAGTAATTACTTTCTTTCGAGATAGTCCATTAAGACGTAGATATGTTTCTAATATTCCACTATTATGTGAAACACTGGTCCGCCAAATATAAATCAATGAGGTTGTTTGCGGAACATTTTGCAGATACTATGAACGCTCTGGAAAATTTAGCTCATAACCGTGAAATAAATGCTCAGACAAGAAATAGGGCCAGTCAACTTTTAAATTGCGTTTCTTCGTCGAAATTTATTCTTTGTCTGCATATTATGGCCAAATATTCTAGCAAATTGGAACCTGTTTGTAATGCACTGCAGTCTAAAAGTATAAACTTATTTTCCGTTAAACAGCACATAGATGAACTACTCAAACTTTTAAGACACACCGTAGTGATCCTGAACAATATTTTAAAGAGGTTTATAAAAAGTGTTGAACATGCCCATGGTTTTGGATTGGAAATTACATTACCACGTATTGCACCAAGACAAACTCATAGGTCTAATTATCATATGAGTAGTGTTGAAGATTACTTTCGAGTAAGCCTTTTATTCCTTATTTGGATTCTGTTTACAGTCTATTTCCACAAGGTTTTCTGAAGATGCTACGACTTCTTTTTTACTCTCTGGATTACATCCAAATAACTTAAAAGACAACAATATAAAAAGAGCATTGTTAAATAAAAAAGAAGAAATAGCCAGAAGTTACAACATTGATAACTTTGCAGAACAGTTGCAAACGTGGGTTGAACTTTGGCAAAATAGAGAGATTCAACAAGATACAGACTTTGTACATTTGCTTGATAATGAAGTTTCTTTTTTTCCGGCCATCAGAACTGCGCTGAATATTTTTTTGGCATTACCTCCAACTACTGCAACAATAGAAAGGTCATTTAGTACGCTAAAGCGAGTAAAATCGTGGCTTAGGTCAAGCATGTCAGGGGATAGATTATCAGGTTTATGCATGCTTAGTGTACATAAGGACATGGTAGGTAGGGAGAAACAAGCATTTATAAATGAAGTCCTAAATAGATTTGGTCAAGACCGAAGAAGATTGATATTTTTATTCAAAAATGATGATGATTAATAAAACGCGAGAACAGTCCTATTCAGCAGTGCCAGTTATAATAGTTTGTTGTACCCTTCTTAGTTCTTAGTCATGTTTGTTTGTGCAACAAATATTAAAGACACTATTTAAAGTGCCGGTCGGATATTTATTTAATATTAATTAATATCTGTGGTTTGTGGCCATTTGATTGACAATGTGGCTTTTCTGTTTCCGTTAAATATGGTTGTGTCGTGTCTGTATTTTTACATTTTCTTACGGGCGGCTTATTACGTGTATTGGAATAAGTCCATTCAATTTTCAATTAGTGTGTGTGTTAATGTAAAATCCAATCTTTTCCATTTGCTACCCTGTGCAATCATCAAGCCAAAAGAATTGATAGCCTGCTGCACCAGCAATTTACCAGATTGGTAAGTAACTTTACACTTTATGAAAATTCGATTAATTACAGAATGCTGCATTTATTAAGAAACTATCAATCCTACGTTCTTCTTTCAATTTCAAATACTATAGCCGAAATCTCGAAAGAATGCATTCGCGTCATAGGTTTCTGAATTAAACACCGACATACTTTTAATGTATATCGCTTTTAAATTCAGTAACCTATGACGTGAATGCATTGTTTCGTGATTTCAACTATAATATTAAAAACGCTGCATTATCGATGGTCCTGACTGCTTTTGAGCTACTCTAAGGAAACAAGATTTTATGCCTTACATTACTTTCCAATACATCCGGTAACGGGGTTGCATTAACAGTGTTCATCCTTTGTGTAACATAACTAATATTTTTGAAAGTAGTCTTGACCCCCTCTACAAATTATTCTGTGGGCGGCCTTGGTTGTAAGCTGTAAACGAAATGAAACTAGTACTTGGTGGTAACCAAATATCTATATTTCTATATCGTATTGCAGAGCGTTATACTTGAATTATGCCTTTCGTAATATTTATATTTTGTGTAACAGTAATTAACAGCCACCAGAGGACGTATGTTGTAGAGTTAAGTAACCGTTGTTTGTGTAGCAATTATTTACGCATTTGTATTGCAAAAATTAAACGTAATTAACATAAGAGACATGTGTACGAGGCCTCTGTCATTAGTTAAATATGATTTAATTTTGATTCCTAATAATTGATGCGTTATGCCACTTTAGTTTATCTTAAATGTTTCAACCTAGGTTAGTTCTTTTTATACTGAATGTTTATTTGCCAGTATCTCATTATATACTGGATGATTATAAATCCCAGTATTTATCTATTTTAATTACTAACCTGCCATGGTTTCAGTTGTGTTATTTGCCGGTCACTATTTTTGTATCTCTTGTGTTTCCTTCCAGCTAAGTGGTTTCATTAGATACCTACCCGTCGCAGTGAGAACGCTACGTTGGCTCCTGTTTCTACGGCGTCCCTGGTGCCTTCCAAGATTCTATTATTTCCTCGCGGTTTGTCAACTTCACGTGACTTCCTCCACGAGTGGTTTTTCGCCCACCCCACTCTCCGCAAATAGTTAAGCCGAATAGCTGGGCACTTACCTTTCTAACTATCGCTCTACCACTTGCTCCCGTGTATTGTGAACTTGTTCTCTTTTCTCCGGTATATGTACGGTGCTTTTGCTAACATCCTCGACAATTGCCCGTTACAACCTACATCATTAAACAGGGAACACAGATAACATACGGGTGAACTCCGCACTACATTATAATGCACTGCCTAGTCACTTCATCTTGTCAGTCTAATAGCTTAAGATAATCTGCCACGAACATGGTGTTCATTCACACCAACTTGTAACCGGTTGAAGCAATGACGCACATTCCTCAAAGCACAAAAATATTTTATGCGGCTAAATACATATAATAAATTATAGTTATTCCCCTACAGTGCATGGGAGTTCAAAATTGCATTTTAGCGCGTCGTAACCTATTTATGCTAGCTAAATTATGATGGAAAATACTCTTTCAATTTAGGATTGGAAATCTCCTATGTTTAATTATTAAAATAAAACTTGTGACGTCAAAAAAGCGTAACAAGCGTGCCAAAATTTTCCTAGTTCTGATGCAGGCGGCACATGGTTCCAGCAAAATATTGCATCACCACATACAACCGCAGTATCATTCAACGCAAATGCAGAATTGTTTCCATTGTCACTTCAAAAAACGGTGATATTCTTTATTCGTCACGATCCCTAGTTTTAGGCCCTGGATTTTTCTGGGGGTACCTAAAACGTGTCGTATACACTGATCACCATACTACACCGAACAATTAAAAGGACAAATTCGAGACAGTGTATGTATCATCCCTGTGGATATGTGCCTACGAGACTTTGTCAATTTGAGGTCCAGATTACAGGACTGCTACGAACGAAGCGGTCAACATGTGGACGACATTTTGTTTAAACATTAAAATACGCATATCTTTTGATTTTAAATTTGTTAATACAATTTACCTAACGGGCTCTGCATCTCAGTATCTGAGTAGTAAACACTAAAATTCAATATGGGATACTCTTTATATGTCATCACGTTATCCCAGGTCAGACTTAATTATTAGCTGTTGTGTCGTGTTGGAAGCTGTTCTATTTTTTAGAATAAAAGCTTGCAAACTATGAGAAAGTTATTTTGAAGGGCTTGAATGTAAAACAATCTTTAACAGTTATACGCAATTAACTCGATAACCAACAACTTAAGAAAGGTGGTCGTGTTCAATTGATTGCTTAATTGGATAGATATTAATTTTCGTAATTAGAAAGTTGTGTAATCAATATCTATACTTAGAGAGACGCTGAAATATAACGTTGGAAAACAATTATAGTTATCTCATGCCTAACAACGTAAAATTTGCTCTTTGTTTCCTTATAATTGATTAATGCCAACTGAAGTGTATAACCTGAAAAGAATTAACAGGTGTTACTTTATACAGACTTATAGTCCAAATTCTTAATATTTGATTATTTTTTATAGCTTAACAATCTCATTATCAGATAATTTAGCTGTCATCTGTTCTAATTTGTCATAACTTCAAGGGAAGCCAAAATATCGATGTAGTTCTGTTATACGTATTTATTTTATTCATGGTGTAGTTGTAGTGATTTTAATATCAATTGCCTAGAAAGTAAGTAAAGTTTCATAAAACTAAGAGCCATAAGTAAGGTTTTTAGTTATATATATATATATATATATATATATATATATAATAAGATGTATCTGTAAACAAACTCTTATGAAAATAATAAGAGCTTATTGACGAATACAAATCGGGATAATAGTTGTATAGCCATTAACAAAACAATAGCTTTATTACTTCACAGGGAAGGAAACATCCACTAGGGTTGGACACTAATTCGCTCTGACGATGCTTAAGGAAGCCGAAACCGACCGGTTAGTGGTTGTTTCCTCCCCTGTGAAGTAATAAAGCTAATGTTTTGTTAATGGCTATATAACAACTAGCCCGATTTGTATTTGTCAATAGCTCTTATTATTTTCATAAAAGTTTGTTTACAGATACATCTTATTTTATATATTGTTCTACACAATTTCTTATTGCGGACTGCAAATGACTTGTCTTTTATTATATAAATATATTTTGACGTGATAAGGGGTCACGAGAGGTTATTGAAATCCAAGTTCTACAAATAAATTTCACTAAAATTTAAAAGAATCTGGAAAAAATAGAAATTTCCGTGAATTCATAGTTACGCCATGTATAATACAAGCGTACTTTTATTTATTGATGTACAAGTGAAAAATACAATTGCGTGTGTATAAATAATCTCTCTGTATGATATAAGCGTATTGTAAATAAATAGCAAATAACGTAAGCTGTATATGTAAAAGTAAATTAATTTTAAGAAACGCATTTAATGCGAATGCAAATCGATCATTTGGAGATAAATACAAAAACTATTCATTTGTAATAAAAATGCACTTTCTATGGATAGAAATAAATCGTGTATTTAAAGCCCTAATTCTAGTTGTTAATTTTAGGTACTAGAACACGTTTTGTCGTAAAATTAAATATTTTCTATAAAAAAAATGCAACTAATTTGCAATATACATCCATTAAAGCTTAAATTAATTACCCTGTGTATTACATAAAGTCATTTTAAATAAAGAATTTTCTAGAATATTAAGTATAGTGAAAGGATGGATCATCCTACTTAGAAATACGTCAATTTCGTAAATATCTCATTAATAAATAAACGTTTATTCCAAGAAGCGGCCCGATCATTGAAAAAACCTGTAAAATCCATAGAATAACTGATAAAAATTATTTATTGCCTTTCGCAATTATTAGATTAGTATGCGACGCCACAATAACCTTGAGTGTTAAACAAAGACGAGCAACCCGCGTCACTAATAACTGAATCTAGTGTTGTGTAGAGGATGATGTCCATTGTTACGCTGAATGCCATGCTGCACCTAGCGATCATTACTGGGATGAGAGTTCCATGCTTCGGCACCCTGCGGGTGGTAAGTGGAGATGCCGGCATACGTGCGACATCCTTGGTTGGTAGAACTTAATGCGAATTTATGGCGGATTGTGCCCAATCCTGGCGTGCATGTTGGCTTCGCGTGCTCTTATTCAGTTAGATTTGGTAGTTACTACGAGATAATCAATAGAAAACCCTTAGTGCACGAAAAGCTTGGTGAGCCTTGTACTATTCTTAAGTTTTCTCCGAGAAGTTTGGCGCATACTTTAAAAGAGAACAATTAAGAAGTAATTTACTCTAGTGTTTAGAGGTCCTTTTATATCCTGGGTTTGTTTGTATTTTACGTTCGGATGGTTGTATTGTGGTTCTATTATGTCAAACAAGTCCATTATTGTTTGAGGGGCTTTGTAAACGTGCATGCTATATATTTGCATGCTGCATGCTTATTGGTCAGTTATTTAGGAGTATGGTTGGTTGCATACTCATACATACCCTCTTTCTAGTAACTACGTTAGTCAGGATAGAAAGTAATATATTTCTTTGGAAAATGTACTCTTTTACTGCTTCTTGTAATTGTTGTTGGTGGAGTACAAGTTTGTTCTTCTGGACTCGTGCTGACTGTTTCTGAGGATTCATTCTCCATGTATGCTGGTTTAACCCTTTCAATTGAAACATTTGTTTTCTTGCACTGTTTGTCTATGGTAACCGTTTTGTCATCTATGTGGATAATTTTGTATCGTATGTACTTTCTAATGGGTTTTTGTTGCCTCCGAAGTTTAGAAAAATGTGGCTTGAGTTCTTCAACTCATTGAATACGAATGATTGCCTACTACTATTCTTGATGTTTTGGACTGATTGTAGTACTTAAAAGTGGTAACGTAGCTGGTTTGGAAGTGCATCAGGAAGTGTTTGTTCCGTTGTTCCGTCTCACCAAATGTAAGCCCTTCAGCTGCTGCATTTAATCCTTGCTCCCAAGCATTTCTGTTTCCGAGTAGGACTAAAGGTAATGCTTCTGTCCATTTTTCGGTATCGTAGCAGATCAGTGCTGTTTTCAGTTGTCTGTGGAATCAAGGCGTCGCCGTGGATCAATGTAGTAAGCGTAAGACTACGGATCCCAAGGTCCCGGGTTCAAATCCCGACACGGCCGACTGCTTGAAAAATGGCAGGTGAGCATTTTTCACAAAAATTACGCCCTCGTTCGGATGAGAGGTTAAATGGAGGTCCCGTGTGTGAGTGTTGTCACGCACGTTAAAGATCCCTACCTTGCCTAGAACGGCAAGGGTTCGGCAAAATTCTAAATTTCCAGGCAACAAAAAACTCGCCTCCTGGCCAATGTAGTACCTACAGGTGGAGCATTGGAAATGTAAATGAACTGTCTGTGGAATCGGGCGTCGCCGTGGATCAATGTAGTAAGCGTAAGACTACGGATCCCAAGGTCCCGGGTTCAAATCCCGACACGGCCGACTGCTTGAAAAATGGCAGGTGAGCATTTTCACAAAATTACGCCTCGTTCGGATGAGAGGTTAAATGGAGGTCCCGTGTGAGTGTTGTCACGCACGTTAAAGATCCCTACCTTGCCTGGAACGGCAAGGGTTCGGCAAAATTCTAAATTTCCAGGCAACAAAAAACTCGCCTCCTGGCCAATGTAGTACCTACAGGTGGAGCATTGGATATGTAAATGAACTGTCTGTGGAATCGTTCCACTGTGCATGATATGCTGTGCGGATTCTCGTGAATTCGATCAAGGTTTCTAATTGTTTGAATAGTTGCGATTCAAACTGACGGCCTTGATTTGTTGTGACTGAGTGGTAAGTCAAAGCGTGCGATCCATTGTTCTATGAATGCTTTGGTTATCGTTTCAACTTCAATGTTTTGCAGAGGTATTGTCTTTGGTCATCTTGTAAAGCTCGATGCATGTGAATATGTATCGGTGACTCACTGGTACGGGTAATAGTCCAACAATACCTATGTGGACATGCTCGAATCTCTTGAAGATGACGGTTTGAAATTTTGTGTTTCTATAATCACGTGTCTTGTGACTTTGGCTCTTTGGCATTGAATACAAATTCGTGTCCATGTGCAGCAGCCTGATTTGATGCCAAGCAAAACGAATATTTGGGTTCCCAGCTTCGTGGTTGCTTCTATTTCTATGTGTACTAAGTTATGAAAGCTTGCGGAAGCTCCTTTTGGTAATGCTTTTGTTACAAATGAGCGAGCTATCGTTGTTGAAATGTCACAGACAATTGTTTGGTCATAGTTTGGAATTTGTATCAGTCTGTAGTAGGTCAAACTTGAGTTGTTGTTTTTCCTGAGATTTTTGAACTCTTCGTCGATTTGCTGGGAATTAGATATCTGTTTGAGGTCAATGCTATTCACTCTCGAAAGTGTGTCTGCTACAATGTTTTCTTTCACCGAAGTATGCTTAATGTGTGTCAAATACTGGCTTGACTTATGTAATCTAAATATCTAAATTGCCCGAGAGTACATTTTTCCAATTTCTGTTGAAAAGCGAAGGTTAGAGTTTTGTGGACTGCGAAGATCATAAAGTATCTACCTTCTAACATGTGTATAAACTGCCAGATGTTCTCGCTCGTAAACTGAATGCAATGTGGCATCTAGCGGCGATGACTGGGATAGGAGTTTCATGCTTTCATGCTTCATCCTGGCGTTCATGTTGGCGTCATTTGCTCCAGGAGGTGGTTCTGTTGGCTTTGGAGGTGGAGCGGGTCCAAGATGTGTTATGGCGAGCTTCTGCGTCCGTAGCGTGGTTAAATCGTTTGGTGGTCAAAACGAGATAAGCTAAACGAAAACCCTTAGTGCACGAGGAATTTGGTGACTTCCGTCTTGCACTATCTTAAGTTCTCTCTAATAACTTTGGTGACTACCTCAGGAAGAGAACAAGTAAAATGTAATTTGATCTAGCGTTTTCAGCTCCTTATACAGAGTGGTTGAAAAGTCTCGGAACGGTCAAATATTTTGGGAAATACTCATCGCATAAAAAAAAGAAAAAATACATGTTCAATATTTTTTTAAAAGCTATCCAATGACACCAAAATTAAACCCCCACCCCCACCCCCGGGGGTAGGGGTGAGGCAACTTTAAAAGTTTAAGTAGAAACCCCCATTTGTTATTGCAGATTTGGATTCCGCAGGATAAATTACCCCAAATTGACCTACGATACAAGCCATTTTGGATGATAGAAGGCGTTGTAATTGACAAAACCAAAATAGGGTACAAAAACATTTGAAATCGAAAAATGTCAGAATTACATTCATTTTTAGTATTCATTTCGTTACTAGCTTTTGATATTATTTCGTGATGTCTCTGTCTGAAAGAGAAAAAATAATTGTCCTGATGATGAGGGGGGTATGGAGATAAAGAAAGATCATTGCATTACATGTGATTTTCCAATGCTCCACCCGAAGGTACTACATTGGCCAGGAAGCGAGTTTTTTTTACCTGGAAAATTTTGAATTTTGCCGAATCCTTGCTGTTCCAAGCAAGGTAGGGATCTTTAACGTGCGTGACAACACTCACACACGGGACCTCCATTTTACCTCTCATCCGAACGAGGGTGTATTTTTGCGAAAAATGCTCGCCTAACATTTTTCAAGCGGACCGTGTCGGGATGAAAGAAAGATCATTGCAGCAGGTCGCAGATTTATTCAATGAAGTCAATGCGGAACGTCAACCGATTTCTAAATCTACTGTGAGTCGTACAGTGAATCGTTTTGAGCGAACTGGTTCGGTGAAGGATGAACCAAGATCTGGAAGACCTAAAAGCGCGACAAATGGTCAATTTGAACACCTTCGGCGGTAATTTCGTTATGTATGAAATAAATAATTTATTATTTTACTTCTTTTATTTTCTGATCCATCAATTCTTCTATAAATAGTTATTTTTTGTCGATTGCAGCGCCATCTGTAAAAACCTAAAAAAAATTATGACTAACATTTTGTGGCGAATCCGAATCTGCAATAACTAATGGGGGTTTCCACTTAAACTTTTAAAGTTGCTCCACCCCTACCCCCAGGGGTTGGGGGTGGGGGTTCAATTTTGGTGTCATTGGATAGCTTTTAAAAAAATATTGAACACGTATTTTTTCTTTTTTTGATGCGATGAGTATTTCCCAAAATATTTGATCGTTCCGGGACTTTTCTACCACTCTGTATATACTTGTTTTTTACGGGCGGTTCTATTATGTATTTCGAGAGGGTGTTCGACGAGTCCATTATTGTTTGAGAGGTGTTTTAATCGTGCATGCTATTTATATACATGCTACGCGCTTATTGATCAGTTAGTCAGGAGTATGGTTGCATACTCATACAACTACAAGAAAATAAGGCAATAATTTCGGAGAATTTTTCTCGCCAAATCCAACCTTAAACATATTGTCAGTAAACACTGTATTTATAGTTCTCTACAATTGATTTTTCTTGAAATTCCTAAAGGGTATTTCATATTGCAGTATGTATTTTGTTTGCATACATATGTTGTTATTAAATCCGTAGGAATAAACACAAAACTACATTAAATTACACAACACATGTGACTTTTTGTAGCATGTAGTACACCAATAGGGTATATGTTGATATATCAACTACTTACACCACTGGTACTGCCTATTAGTAGTATAATATATTGAATGTCTATCATTAGGCTAGAAAACAGTTTGGAGAAAAGTGGTTAATAATTATGTTCCATTTATAGTGTATATAATTTACCGCTTAATGTATGTTCCGTTCATATTGTACATAATTTACGACTAAATTTATTTTCCCTTGAAATTCGTTGATTATTTGCGTCCGCCCGGTATATTAATTGTTATTGAAAAATACCGTGTACTACTTCAAGTATCTTGCCTGTACAAAGTGCCGCGATATTGATAAACTCTGCTCTTCACTTGTGCAAGAACATTTTTATCACCATGAAAAACACATGAAGCATTTTTCATTGCAGTAGGCCGCATTACTACATGTTCTACGTAGAACCACATAGAAAAGTCGACTTTTGTTTCCCGTAAAGGACAAACGCATTCTACAGGTTTTTTTATCGTCATCCGTTTGCACGGCCGCAAGAATATAAATGTGCTTCGGTACGCTCGCATACAGAAGGTAAGTGTTTGAAGTATTTTGTTGTCTGTTTATTATAATTTATTTTCGTATATATGTCCACTTTTCTCTACCATCAGTAGCTATCGAAATTACCTTACATGTGATTTTTTTCCAATGCTCCAAGCCAAGGTACTACATTGGCCAGGAAGCGGTTTTTTTTTTTAAATTTTGAACTTGATTCCTATTCTTTGGATTTTTCTGAAAATCCTTTTATGTATGGTATTGAGAGCAATTTTTGATGAGTACCGTCAGTTGCGATTTTTGGGACAGTCCGGGTACTTGGGACCAACAGTCATTATTTTATATTATATTGTAGCACTGCCATCTACGTTGTTATAGACGAATAGCAGTTTTCAACTTGAGATGGGAAGTAGTTTCTTGTAACATTGACATACAACTTTTTTCTAAAAAGATTGTTCTTTTATGGCAAAAAATCTTAAACTTATCGTGAATATTTAATGTTTCACATAACCTCAAAGAGTTTTACCTGCAAGTCGTGAACTAACAGCGTTTTTGCAAAAGTGAAAATCCGCATTCTTGCCTAGTGTATTAGCTACCGAACGCAATTTATGAAGGTAAAATAAGTGAATTTAAAAAAAATATACCAATGGTTTTCTACAAATTATGCTAATTGTAGGTTAACTTGGGACATAAGGCCGCGTCGGTACAGGAGACAGTTGGGTAGTAGAAAGTATGCGGACCATAAAAGTGAGACGTTAGAAACGGCCCTTGAGTCAATTGTTAATGAAACCCAGACATTGAGACAAGCTGAAGCACGGTACAACATTTCAAAATCGACACAAAATAGAAAATATCGAAGTCTAAATCCACACAAATTCGGACGACAGCCTGCTTTAACTGCAATAGAAGAAGCAAATATTGTTGAAGTCTTTACTGTAGCTGCAACTTGGGGCTATCCTTTTTTTGAAATTGAAATTAGATATTTTGTAAAACGTTATTTAGACCGAAAAGGCATAAATGAAGTAAGATTTCACGAAAACTTACCTGGGTACGACTGGATAAAGCTATTTTTAAAGCGCAATGGGGAGTTGTCAAAGAGAGTGGCACAAAATGTAAAACGGGCAAGAACTGATGTAACAAAAGTGGAAATTAATCAGTATTTTGATAATGTAGAACAAATTGTGAGTGACGTTTTACCGCAAAATTTAATCAATTACGATAAGACTAACCTTACTGACGACCCTGGCAAAAAAAATTGTAACTGTTCGACGAGTTACAAACGTCCATTTAGAATTATGGATCATTCAAAAAGTTCCACATCTTTAATGTTTGCTTTCACTGCTTCTGGCATATTACTGCTGTTATATGTGGTACGCGATCCGCTTGAAAAATGTTACGCGAGCATTTTTTACAAAAATACACCCTCGTTCGGATGAGAAGTAAAATGGAGGTCCCGTGTGTGAGTGTTGTCACGCACGTTAAAAACCCCTACCTTGCTTGGAACAGCAAGGGTTCGGCAAAATTCCAAATTTTCCAGGTAAAAAAAATTCGCTTCCCGGCCAATGTAGTACCTTCAGGTGGAGCATTGGAAAATCACATGTACGGTATATAAGGCAAAACATTTGTATCCTGAATGGATTGGGGGGGGGAAACGGAACAGTGTACAACCGATCCAAGTCTGGTTTGTTCGACAATTTAATATTTGAAGATTGGTTTTTTAAAATCACTTTACCATATTTTAAGAAATGTATCGCGGGAAAAAAGTCATTATTGGTGATAACCTTGCTGCATATTTGTCACCATAAATCATTCAGGAGTGTCTGAACAATAATATAGAATGTATCTTCTTTTCTTCTAATTCGACCCATTTATGCCAACCATTAGACATTGCATATTTTAAGCCATTTAAAGCGGCATGGCGCAAACAACTTGTTACCTGGAGTTAAAACACCGTGGTTGTATCCCATAGACAATTTTCCCATCGTTGTTGAAACAAAGGTTGCTGCCAATGGAAAATAAGCAAGCTGACAATATTCGATCTGGATTGCGTGCATCCGGATTGGTTCCATTAAATAGAAACGCAGTTCTAAAACATCTTCCTGATTATGTAGATCCAGATAATGAACATTTAAACAACTCTATGAAAATCGCGTTTACCGACGTTATTTCTAGTCAAATTGGTCCATCTGAGCAGAACCGTAGAAAGAGGAATAAATTTAATATTCAACCAGGTCAATCTGTTTCCATGGCAGATCTAGTATCAGACGCTGAAAGTTCTCAAATAAAGAAAAGTAAACCAGTGGTGGAAAGTTCGAGTGATGACTATCATCAAGAAAATAACAAAAGTGAACCGAGGAAGATACAGCAGATATAGAAGACAATGAAAGTGCTGTACTCACTGTGGATGATAAACTTATATAGTGTCAGACATTGTGATTGCAAAATTTATTTATAATAGTGGAACAAAAAAAGAAGCAACAAAGAAATTTGTTGCAAAAATTATTACATTATCAAAAACCTAAGACACATGTACGCCTTACAACCAAACTTACGTAAATTTTATAAAAGGAAATTATATATTTTAAATTAAATGGTTGAAAAAATATCTATTAAAGTTTATATTAGTTTGTACTGTTAACATTTCTCAAATAAATTCGATTATCTCGAAAATTAAATGAGATATCGAAAAGCGTATAGCATATTTGTAATCAGCGTAAAAAACTAAACAAGGTACATATATATCGTTTATTGTATCATTACGGGAATATGGCAACGGACGACGGCAGCGACGACGACGAGCGATTATATTAACCTAACTTACTTCGTAAGTTTGGTTGAAAACCACAATAACTTTTGATTGCCTTAGATGCTATAAAGGATCTAAGCAAGTTTCTGGTTTACCCTGATTTAAAAGACATCACGAATATTTGCTTTATAGATGTTGTTGCAATATTACAAGCACCTGAAATTAGTATAGGCTGTCATAAATTTGCCTCCAAGGTGCCAGTATAATATATGAACACTTGTTTTTTCTTTTGATAACGATTCTGTTTAATTACAAGGTTTCTAATGCACCGTTTTTCATTTTTGCACCCTGAAATGTCCAGCATCTGTTTCTATTGCCTTAAAACTTTCTTATATATCTTTTTTTGGTTTGCAATAGTTAATATTTGTTCTAGAACTGTCCTAAGTTGTACTGTGCAGGTTTCCCTTTGCGTTTTATTGAAAATAAAACGTAAATAAACGTATGTCCCATGTAACCCCAAATTAAAAGTAACTTGGGACAGACAAAAACAAAAAAAAACAAGTTGAAAATGCAAGGCATTGTCGCAACGAACTTCCAAATGTAGACTTACTTTAAAACAATTTAAAGAAATTAAAATTATTATGTTGTAATAATTATAAGTATTCAGATAAAATAAAAATTAATTCCCCGCGGGGGTCGGGTATCCGTGGTCAGATTTTGTGGGGGGTACCATATTTCGACTCAGCTATGTTAGGGGAGTCCAAATATGTATCGCACATTAATTTTGGACCTATTTGAAATTTTAATTTTCCCGACGGAATATCGCGGGGGCACGGCGTCCCCGTGGCCCGATTTCAACTGACATCAAAACTTAAGCTCAGGACACCGAGCTGAATCGATTGATGTATCACACATTGATGTCCGACCATTAGAAAGGCCTCGGACGGACAGACGGACAGACAGACGGACGACAAATCGATTTCATAAACGAACGAAGTTCGTTGATAAGGTCGTTGGCTCGAAAAATAAAAATATATAGTTGGTTAATTCAATAGACCAGCAATTGCTTCATTCATAATTTTAAAGAAGTATATAAATATTTACAGGATTATGAAAATATATACAAAAATGTGTTAAAATTATCCCAAGCAACCCCAACTGACGGTATCGTTGTTTCTGTTTTCTTCCTTTTTATTTTTTGGGAACTTTATTCATTTGTTTCTCTATTGTTACGATGTCGTCTGACTGCTTTAAACAATAAAAGAAACAAACCAAGTAAAATTTATCTGTATTACTGGATATGCTGGTTCGGTAAACAGGACGGGTTCTTGACTAATGTATACCTGCAAAATAAACGGAAAATGCGATACGTCATAAATAAAACTTGCATCCAGATAAAAATAACTTTTTAAAATAAATTCCTTGTCATTAAAGTATCATAAAATTTGTGACTGCTTACAAGCTATTGTAAATTAAAATTATATTCCCCCAAGATTGTACATTTTGTAACCCTAATCCAAACAATTTCTTTTTCAATTATAGAACAAGCATGAATTAATTATTCTGTTATTTCAACCCTAAATCTTTCAAAAGTGTACATTGAACGGTTTCTTATAAGTAGTGTGTTACAAAATAAGTGTAAAACTTTTCAGGGGCTGATTCCTCATCGTAAAAGAGATAGGGTCTTCTATATAAAAAAACTTCCTTGGAGCATCCCTTGTTAAGATACAGCCCCTTAAAGAGGGTACATAAAATTTGTTTTTCATTTTTTTTGCAAACACTTTAAAAGTTACAAAATTGAAATTAAGGTGACATTTTTTTACTATCTAAAATACACGTATTCAGTAATTTATTTGGTTTACCCCATGGTTGTAAGGGGTGGAAAACGCAACCCCTAAATTTTTCCAGTGTAACTTTATGTCTTATTATTTGTTTGCCATTTAAAAATTTATTTCCAATATCTTATTTCATTCTAAACTAAAAATGTCTCTTGAATATTTTGCCCAAAATTAACCAGTTTGCAGAAAAAAATTATTTTACAAACAACTACAGAGATACATCGTCATACGACGAAAATGAGAAACTAATTTATCTAGTAGGCCGCTATGAGTGATAGTGACAATTAAATTGTTATCACGCTGTCAGTATGTAAATTTTTGAAATTGAATTAATAATTGTGTCGTTGTTCTGTTCTTAATTTGTTAGTTTAATAATTTACTTGTTATTAAAATGGCATACACATATGCGGAAATGGCTGATATGCATTACGTTTACGGTCTGTCGCAGGGTAATGGGTTAGAAGCTTGTAGAAGGTATGCTGAAATGTATCCTCAACGGCAGCTTCCTTCGCATAGAATATTTGCCCAACTTCATCAACGATTACGAGAATATGGTTCATTCGAAAAAGGAACGCAGGATTGTGGTCGCCATCGAGAAGTTAGAACACCACAGCTTGAAGAAGCAGTACTTAATTTGGTTGAAGAACAACCCACTAGCAGTACTAGATAGATTGTTTTCGAGTTAAATGTTGATCATATGACGGTATTTCGAATTTTAAAGGAACAACTTTTATACCCCTACCATCTACAACGACTACAGGCACTGTTACTGCGAGATTTTCCGAACTGTCTTGAATTTTCCAATTGGATCCTGGAAATGATTAGAAGAAATCCTGACTTTCTGAAGACGATCGAATTCACAGACGAATGTACTTTTTTTCGGGACAAGATTATTAATTTTCATAATAACCACATATGGGCTGATGAAAACCTTCACGCTATTGTCCAAGCTAACCATCAAGAACATTTTTGTCTTAACATGTGGGTCGGAGTTATTGGGGATTATTTAATTGGCCCTCATTTTCTGCCTCTTCGCTTAAATCGTGAGACATACACTCAATTTTTAAGAGAAGTGCATCCAGTACTGCTAAAGGAAGTTCCTTGTGGTACCAGAAGGGTTATGTTATTTATGCATGATGGGGTTCCCGCCCATTTTAGTCAAGCAGCACGTCAGCATTTAACTCAAACATATCCAAATCATTGGATAGGTCGAGGAGGACCACAGAATTGGTCCGCTCAATTCCCGGATTTGAATTCTCTCGATTTGTCTACTTGGGGCCATTTACAGAGTTTGGTTTATCCTACTCCTGTTCGCGATGTAGAGGACTTAAGAAACCGCATCATCGATGCGTGCAGGGTAATTAGCGAGACTCTATGAATATTTGAGCGAATACGTGGCTCAATGCGCCAACGTCTAGACGCATGTGTAATGACTGAAGGTGGACATATTGAACATTTACTATGATTTCTACATGTTGTATGTTTTGTTATTAATAAATTAATTTTGTTTATTCATCTTTAATCATACTTTGATGCAGGTAGTAACTACTAAATAATAATAATAAACCAGTTCGCATTTATGACGATGTATCTCTGTAGTTGTTTGTAAAATAATTTTTTCTGCAAACTGGTTAATTTTGGGCAAAAAATTCAAGAGACATTTTTTGTTTAGAATGAAATAAGCTACTGAAAATAAAATTTTTAAATGGCAAACAAATAATAAGACAAAAAGTTACATGGGAAATAAATTTTAGGGGTTGCGTTTTCACCCCTTACAACCATGGGGTAAACCAAATAAATTACTGAATAAGTGTATTTTAGATAGTAAAAAAATGTCACCTTAATTTCAATTTTGTAACTTTTTTAGTGTTTGTAAAAAAAAATGAAAAACAAATTTATGTGCCGCTTTTAAGGCGCTGTATCTTAACAAGGAACGCTCCAATGAAATTTCTTTATATGAAAGACCCTATCTCTTTTACGATGAGGAATCACCCCCTGAAATGTTTTACACTTATTTTGTTACACCCGGTGTATAGTGTGCCTGCTATCAGGGTCAGTAACCCTTTCTAACATCTCAATAATATCTATCTTAAACATCTTGGAAGTAGTTCTCTAGCAGTTCAGTTCATGATAAAAAAAAATAAAACGATGCTGTAACTTTTTTGATAAATAGTGAAACAGTATTCAAGAATTTATAAGGAAGTTTGCTGCAAAACTAATTTAATCTATAGGATTCAAAATAAGGGTTGATCACTAATACACCCTTCAAGCTAAGTTTAATTAAACATTTTACTCTCCTGACATTCTCATGTCAAGGTAATTCAATATTGCTTAATAAAATTTTAAATGCTTTCAGTAATAATGTAAAGTGTGGGAAGGGTTCCGTTAAAACTGTAAGGGAAAGCTTATTTTTTTTATGAAATTATAATTATAGAGGTCTTGTGAACAAAAGTTTGATATTGCTCCCTAACACAAAAAAAGGCACAAGTAAATAACCATTTAGTCAATTTCCAAATACAGATCTGAAAGAAGTAAAGCCTGTCCTATTTCAAACTAATTAGATTTATATCACAGCAGAAACATTTTTGAGATGATAATAAATCATATAATACGCAATTCTGCTGCTTTATTAAAATTTTCCTCAGGTTTCTCGTAACTTCTGCAACGTAGTAATATTATAGCTATAGTGGAAAAGATTGAAGTTTCCAATTTTATTAAATTACTAAGATATGTACTTCAATATAGAAATAATTGGAGTGTTATCAAAATGATATTGAACTGCTAACCGAAGTACATAATTCAACGCTTTTTCTTATAGTAAGAGGTATGACGTTGCTAGTGGCCAACGGTCAGCTGCTAAAAAAATTCTTCACAATAAGTATCTTATATAGGGGCGAAATTACGGCGAGGTGTATGAAACAAGCTTGTCAGATTGCAATCCTGTTTTTCGAATCATAGGAATTCATCAATTCTGTTTTGTATTCTTAAATTTAAATTAAAATTACTTCACCACTTCGAACTATTTCATTAATGACTTTCTTTCACACATAAGGCCGTTCTTGCCATTGGCTTAACTTTAAAAAATGATCTCACGATTTACTATCACATTATGGGTATATACTTACATTTTCTTTTTGTTTGTCTATGGGAACGATAACATTAGCAGTAGTTATATGTAATCTCAGGAACCATTTCATAACATTTTTTATGCGACATTTTGTTGAGATAGTCATAGTTTATGGAAAAGTTTTCTACATTATTTTGTGTATTTTATGTATGCGGAAGGATCTTGTTTGAATCTAAGAGAATAAGAAATAAAGAATGCTGATGGTAGAAGTTAGGCGATGAAAGGATGGAATTGGGGAAACTTAATTTTAATTTGAGAGTTTATAAAAATGAGTTATTGGAGAGAAAGGCCACCATGAGAAGAGAATTATGCGTGCGTATTATAATATAATTTAAATAGTTGTATATAGTAGACAGTTAGAAATAAAAAATAGAAAATTATTAATCAATACAAAAATATATGCTCAACGTAAACCTAACGGGATTGATTTTAAATTTTATATTTTAATTTAGGGAAAAATGATGTGATAAAGGATCATATAGAGGTCATTGAGCCCCATATACTCTACGTAAAACACCATAAAACCCGAAAAAAATAAATCTTTTTATACTCAATTTCTGTGAAGAAACGCCCTGTATGATATTTCCATGGTACAATAAGCCTTACATAATAGTACGTAAGTAAAATCCGTAAAAATACAAATCATCCCTTGTTACGGAATACCATTTTAAACACGTTCTAAATTGAATAATACATAAGTTAAGTAAGATGCGTGAAAATCCTCCACTGAAAAGGAGGAATTGAGATGCAATTCAAAAACGCGTTGCGTAACTTAAACATTAAAGTACTCTTTCTGTAAACGTTATTTAAAAACTCGCTCAGGTCATTTCTAGAGATTTCTTTCCATTAAAAGCATTTTGATGTAAAGAAATCTTGTGTTCTTAAACCAAAACTCTAGATTTTTCTAGTTCATTCGTTAGCGAGAATAAACCCTCGGAGAAATAAGCAAATGACAGACAATTATCTGTATGATAACACATAACACGAATGAAAACATTCCAATTAGTGATTGTAGTATGCGATAAGACTTATTAATAGCCCATAAATCGAGAGATAACAAGCTCATAGATAAGTTTTTCATTTAATCTTTGAACTGCACCGATAAATGAACAAAGCAAAATTTTTAGGACCTAAAACATTAAAACTGGCAGCTAATTTAGATAAGGTAGCAACTAACAACTAACTGGAATATAATGCATCAATTAAAGACATTTCGAAGAAATTGCAACAACCTATAACCAGAAGCGGATCGATCTTTCTAGGTATTAATGACGAAAAAACCTTCATACTATAAACGCGGTAAATAATCAGGAACGAGAATCAATGATCGATGGTCAGTTCGTCGGTGAACTACATGAGGTAGTTAACTTAAAGTTCACGTTAGATGTTTAATATATTTCTCAAGAACAAGGTGTTTTAAACTTATGGAGTATAATGTTCGACGTCTACAGTAACTTTTATTAAAGTAAGAATAATTCAAACTGGAAGCAATATACTTGAGTTAATTAATGAAATGCATTCCTATACGATAAATAGTACAATAAAGAGATGGAAATTGAACCAACGATTTAGTTTAACAAATTTATAAATTCCGCATAATTTAATGGTGAAAACCTAAGTATATCATTGTTTAAATCTTTATAAGGACATTTTTGTACTATAATTATTTTAATTAGGTTAAACTTGCATAAGATTTTGGCGTATAGATGTTTCTTGTAAATAGATAATTTCAGATTTTCTCTGAAGTCAAATTTTGAGGTAATTTGAACATTATAAAAGGGTATTTTTATAGTACCTGATCAGTTACGCTTATTAAATGGGTTTTAAACAAGAGAATTACAAATTATCCATACCCTCCTTTCTAAAAAATTTTTTTTGTAGTTAGTGACTTATATAAGAAAATTTTTGGGAATACAAACATAAAACTGTGTGAACTCTATATTAATATTTAGTAGTTATAAAATGTTGTTTTTATAAGCTTAAGTTGTAAATTGCATTTGTAGCTTTTAATACTTGTGTATAAGTAATCTTTTGATAATGATTGTTAAAGAAAGATCTCTATGAATGTAGCGAATATTATTATTTGTTTATTAATGAATATTTGGTGATATAATTTTGATGTCGGAGTTTCGTTGTTTCATTTAATCTGAGCTAGCAAGATAATACGGGCATCTTCAGGCAATAATTAACACCAGATTATTTTTTTTATATAAATCACCGTTTATTCGCTTCCAACGGCTGGGCAGCATATAGCAACATATTCATAACCTACCATCATTAGGTCTTCAGTCCTGGAACTGGTTAGACACGTACCCTCATTGTTTCTATTCGGAACTAACCTACACATTTCCCTGAAATTTGTTTTCATTCTTATGACCTTGGTTTTTCATTTGTATAATATGCCTTCAATTTTTTAATTTTTATTTTTGGACTTTTTAGATACTCAAAGTATCATTAGTAACTTCTGTAATATTTTCTGTTTCTATTTTTCCTACACCCCGCGCCCACCTTCCGTTTATGAGTGCTCGAGAATCATGCCTATGTTGAAAAAGATCGATATTCGCAGTTGCAAATTCGGGAAATTTCTGTTTCTTGTGTTTTTCATTCTGAAGCTTTTACTCATTATCCTATACTCTTTTTGATCATGGTGTTGTGAATTCACTATATATCTTTCTCTAGTGGATTTTTGTTGTCTTTGGGTTGAGCATGCCTACTTTTGAGAATAATAAGGTGTGGTTGTTTTTGTCTCTTTTTCTGGACAGGAGGGATCTTCTGACTTCTTACTTGGGAGCATTTGTATTTCTCTCTTCTATGGGACGCTTATCCGAAAACTTAACTTATATTATATCCCGCTGTCTTCTATTCTAGGCGGCTCTGTGGCGTAGTTGGTATGAGTGTCACTACTATGCTCAAGGTTCCGGGTTCGAATCTAGAGACGATCCGCTTGAAAATGTTAGGTGAGTATTTTTCACAAAAATACGCCCTCTCTCGGATGAGAGGTATTATAGAAGTCCCGTATGTGTGTTGTCATGCACATTAAAGATCACTCCTTGCTTGGAACAACAAGGGTTCAACAAAATTCAAAATTTTTAGTTTAAAATACCCCGCTTTTTGGCCAATGTAGTACCTTGGGGTGGAGTATTGGAAAATCAAATATAGTGTCTTTTTCCGCCTTATTTTTCCTCCGACGCGCCTCTTAATCCTAACCAGGAGATCTGTTGCTGCTCATATAATTGCCTAGTCAACCACAATTCGTTTTCCACGATTCATTAGGGAGTATCTAAAACATGTAATCTATACGCAATGCATTTTTTATTAAAATTACATTTTATTTACGGACAATATTTGACAAGGCCTGGAACTCGCACAATGACACGACGCTCCCACTTCAAACAGTAACTAACAAACTATATTTTCAGCTTCAATCACTCATCATCACTAGGTCTTCAGTACTAGAACTGGCTAGACGCGTACCCTCATTGTTTCTTATTCTGAACTAACCTACACATTTCTCTGAAATTTGCACAGTCTGCATCTATCACTGTCTGATATAGGTCTACATCTACCTTTTTTCCCTATCTCTGCTTGTAATATATCCCATACTATTCCCCAAAAATACGTTAGAACCTATTCTGCCCTTTTATTTCTCCTACTTTTTTCCACAGATATCTTTATTCCCCTACTATTTCTATAACGTATTTGTTATTAACTTTGTCTGTCCATGTTATCATCCTCATATATCTGAAGCACAACATTCTAAAAGGCTGCTACCGTTTTTCTGTCTGCTTTTCCTGCTGCCCGTATTTCATACGCATACTGTGCTGTGCTCCACACATATGCTTTCAACAATTTTCTTCTTGTTTCTATGTTTGTTGTCTTGGCTCATAGGCACAATTTCCTTCTATTGTTTTACAATTATATACCCAATTTTTTCGATATTCAGTGGTTGTGAAGGGGTGAAGGGGCACCGTGGCGTAGTTGGCATGCGTGTGACTACTATGCCCAAGGTCTCGGGTTCAAATCCCGACACGGTTCACTTGAAAAATGTTAGGCGAGCATTTTTCACAAAAATATGCCCTCGTTCGGGTGAGAGGTAAAATGGAGGTTTCGTGTGTGAGTGTTGTCATACACGTTAAAGATCCCTACCTTGCTTGGAACAGCAAGGGTTCGGCAAAATTCTAAATTTTCCAGGTAAAAACAACTCGCTTCCTGGCCAATGTAGTACCT
The DNA here is from genome assembly GCA_036346225.1 of Platerodrilus igneus. Classification (NCBI taxonomy): domain Eukaryota; kingdom Metazoa; phylum Arthropoda; class Insecta; order Coleoptera; family Lycidae; genus Platerodrilus; species Platerodrilus igneus. Next base: position 5,583,904 of record JARFIW010000800.1, read on the forward strand.
TCGGGTGGAGCATTGGAAAATCACACGAAGTGACTTCTATTCAAGGCCCTCCGTGGCGTAGTTGGTACGCGTGTGACTACTATGCTCAAGGTCCTGGGTTCGAATCTAGACACGATCCGCTTGAAAAATGTTAGGTGAGTATTTTTCACAAAAATACGCCTTCGCTTGGACGAGGTATTATGGAAGTCCCGTATGTTTGTTGCTATGCACATTAAAAATCCCTACCTGGCTTGGAACAACGAGTTCGGCAAAATTCAAAATTTTCAGTTTAAAAAAGCTCGCTTCCTGGCCCATGTAGTACCTTCGGATGGAGTATTGGAAAATCAAATATAGTGTCTCCTCTTCCGCCTTATTTTCCTCCGACGCGCCTGTTCTAAGTCCCAAAGACTACTGTCTGTCACATAGGAGTGGTGCTCCCCCGCTCCGGGTTACTGACTCCGTTTTGGTGAGTTGAGCAGCGCTTTTCTATCCACCTTGTATACAATCTTTTGCTCAATGTGAGCTCTTTTTTTTCTCTTCAGCTCGGAAGCTACACTAGCATTTAATGGATTCCAATCTCCTTCTTTTAATTCCTTTCTCCTAGTGTATCAACGTTTTTGTTTCTGGTAGTCGCCGTATGGTCTAGTGATCAGGTATCTAACGGCATTGGGCCTTGTTCTCAGGCATGCGTCGCCATTGACCTTGCATTTAGCAAAATAAGTGATCTTGTTGATTTGTTTGCCTTTGACATACCATATCGACTCGACACCTGGGGCACAGGCGATCATGCACCCACGCTAAACCAGTTCCTTGTGCGTTCAACAAAACAGGTATTGCTTTTAGTTTACATATTAGTTAAAAACCTCCAAAACGTTGCATCTACTATCCGAAAACACATTATGAGATACGAGGCTTGTTCAATTGAAACTCATTTTTGGTCAGGTTAGCCTTGGTAACAATTGTAATCACTCAACTGACGTTTTGCAACGTTAGTGGTGTTTGTAAACTTCCCACTGGTCAGTTTCTCTCGTTGACACCAGTTTTAAGTATTGTGACTTTGAAATGACGTTTTTTGTTAACAATCCGACCAAATGTAATCAGCATGCGGTCATTCAATTTCTGTGTGCTGAAGGTTTGCAACCATTGGAAATTTATACACGAATGGAAGCAGTGTATGAAAACGCATGTTTTACGTATCCAACTGTCAAGGAATGGTGTCGAAAATTTAAGAATAGGCGCGAAGAAACGAATGATAAGCCGCGACCAGGTGCAATGTGTACTGCGTCAACAGACAGGAATATGGCATGTGTGAAATGCCTGATTAGAGAAAATCGTCGAGTTCAATCAGAATAACTTCAAAAAATGTTGTTGTGTGTATCGGATCTGTTCATAGCATCGTACACAAACTAGGCTACAGCAAAGTTTTTTTCTCGCTTTTTGTCAGGAAACCAAAAAAGCTTGCGAATGGGCTTTTCTTTGCAACACCTCACGGAATACATACAAAATGGTAACGATTTTCTCTCGTCAATAATTACTGGCGACGAATCTTGGTGTCATTATTTTGAACCATCCAGTAAGCTGTCATCGATGCAATGGAAACACGCAAATTCTCCGCCACCAAAGAAGTTTAAAGTTCAACCTTCTGCCGGTAAGGTCATGTTGACGTAGTGAAAGAAAATCTACAGTGAAAGAAATGGAAGATATTAGGGTATCCACCTTATAGTCCCGATTTATCGCCTTCCGATTTTCACATCTTTGGGCCACTGAAAAAAGCGTTAAAAGGTAACCGGTCGGACAAAGAAGTACAAAACGTCGTGAAAGAATTCTTCGAGCAGCAGCAACAATATTTCTTTAGGCAGGGTATACATATGTCGACGAAACAGTGGGATATGTGTCTTAATCGTAGTAGTAATTATTTGTAAATTTAGTTGTCAATAAATTTTTCCTGAACCAAAGATGGGTTTCAATTGAACAAGCCTCGTATTAGAGGACTGCAATTGCACCAGATGCTCTAGAAAGCACTAATTTCTGCCCCTATAATCCCATTAAAAATTAATTTTTGTATTCATAACACCAAAAATCTGATTACATGAACAGAACTATTTCAGGTGCAATAGATACAACCTATGAATTTAATAAAGCAGCAGTAGGCACAGAAAATGAAGAACATAATGAGAATTTCTTTAAAGAAAATGTTGCAGAAGCAGCCTTGTTAAAACGTTCAATTCTATTGTCTAGTTTAACTGGCTTATTGTCATGCAAAACACATAAACATGTTGATGTAGAGGAACTTTCAAAAGTACCACTTAAAAGAAATCATAGTAAAAGTGTTATTGTTTCTCCTCAACTGATCACACAACTGGTCAAATTTCCATAACTTCTACCTGTTAGATCTGATAAGAACTCAAAATCATACATAGAATCTTTAGATACAATAAGTGATTATACTGTATGTAGAAAGTCAACACGTAAACAAACAAGTAAATACAGTTAGTTTTGCATTAAATACTAATTCTACTGATTTCGATGATGACTATATGATGACTTAGTTGATGCATTAGATCTAATAAACCTGTTAGATAAGGAAAACTTTGAAAGGGAACCAAATGCAGATGAAGTAATTCATATGCAGGAATTTTCAAGTCGAAGAATATCATAGGAATTGTAGATATTTTAACAACGGCACATCTCAATCGTAGTCCTGGCACTTCTGTAATTGCTTCTAGTAATTTTCAGCGTGCTAATAATTTATTAGAATCTGAAATAGTTTATGGGATTTAAATAGTGCTTCAAGTCTTGTTAAGAATACTTGCTTTGTTAGCTCTATAATTCAGTTCCTCTCAAAAGGGATATGTTCATTAAGGATATTGACAGCAGTATTTGCAGTACGAAAGAAGCTCTGCTACGTACCTAGACATAGCCTGAAGAAAACTAAATACCAGGCTAACTATCAAACGCGGAGAGTGGGGGGATTCGCTTACATACCAAAAAGAAACAAAAAACACATCGCCCACGATTGTCTATTAACACATAAAAATAAATAAAGGATTCTGTACAAACAAGCAAAAAGAAAATAAATTGAGTGTTATTATTTCACAGCAAACAATTATATTGTATGGACAATTTAGGAATTTACCTACGAAGTGTGCATTTCGTATTTCACACAAAATAAAATTAATCAGTAGTAAATAAATATGTGAGAGCTTTTGTCAAGCGTTTTTAAAATTTCACCTAATACTTTTTGTAAAATAACTAATTAGTAGGAAAGAATTAACGTGTGGGAGCTTTTGTCAGACATCTTTTAAATCGTACCTAGTACCGTTTGAAAAATAAACCACTTTGTATAAAAGAATAAGCGTATGTCTGTCCAACATTTTTTACAATGGTACATCACACCTGTAGAGCGATAATATCGATTAGCAGCAACAAACAATAGTTCCACAATGTCCCGCCTCCCGTCACGCAACTACACCAAACGCTGACACGGAATATACCATTGACACACAAAAGAAAACGAGTTGCATATTTGTAGGTGTCCGGATATTTAGCTTGCTAATCGTCGGGGGTGAGTCAGCACAGCAATGCCATGGACGTCAAGATCTATTTACCTTGCTACCATAACTGCAGCAGCGGTCTACGGACAAAAGCAGTTGGTTACAGACAAAAGCAGTTGGTCTACAGAAAGAAAACCCCATTTGGCCTCCAGCTAAAAAAGGTAAAAAGGGAATCTGATTAGAATGGGTACGCGCGGGGAAACTCACCAATACACGTAAGACACTTCCTAGTTGTCGAACAGGAAAAAACAAACGTGCATTGCTTTTGAAATACAGTGACAAATAATATAGAAAATATTTCGACGCACAAGCTGCAGAATAAAATTCAACAATGGTTCAAATGACACGAATTCGAACTGCAAATCCTCGCTGCGATTGAAACTGGAAAACTCGGATTTTATCGAATAGTGCACAACCTTATTTCAACAAGTAAAGACTTGGAACAATAGAGAAACCCATTTTCTGGGGTCGTAATGTATAACAAGATAACAGGTACCTAAAACAGGATATAAACCATTTTAATTGTAGCATAAACTTGTCGTTTCGAAATAAATAAGTTCAAAATGTAAATTTGTAGAAAGCGTACTTATTGTAAACAGGATGTTGTTGAAGAATTTAAGAATTGGAACGGAATCGACTTAACAAAATTATGGTACAACGGGCTTATGAATTAACAAGTAAATTTTAAAAGCAAAATTGGAACGTAACAGCTCACATTAAAGTCTTTGTCCAAGTGATAAAGGAATTGTGGTCCGAAGATTTACACGATAGGGTAATCAACACCGTTAGTTTAAAATCAGAAACTCAGCGTATTGAACCGCGATTTATGGATTACCCTCAACAATATGCACAACAGTTTCTACGATATCTTTAAAAGGACTTTTATGAAGATGTCAATCGATTGTTACTAAACCTGCACGAATTTCTACAGAAATAGATGAAAAATTAAATGACTGTGATAAAACATCCAAATGCTGGCAGCGAGATCTAAGTTTAGCGAATTTGAAAGTGGTGACTGTTTTGTAGGACAGTTGATATCTACATTACGTTATACACATTGTAGACATTGTTCTGTAACATTCGATCCATTTTGGGATTTATCGCTTCCTTTACCTCAGCATGTTGGTCACTTCTGACGATATTCTCCTTGCCAATTAGGCTGAAGTGAAACTTTACAATTACTAAAATTATAGCTAATTACTAGTTTTTACTTCTGAGGATATCCTTCTCATCAATTAGTCTGAAGTTAAACTTAGTAAGTACAAAATTCACTATTAAATTTTGTACTTGCTAAGTTTCACTTCAGCCTAATTGGTGAGGAAAATATCCTCTGAAGTAAAACTAGCTTTAATTTTAGTTTAACTGTCAGTTTAGCAATTGTAAGCTAGCTATTTTCTGAATTGTGAATGATACAATATACGAAAGCAACATTTGGCTATTTAAGTTCCATGATAGTGTTTGGGAGAATGTTTGTGCTTGCTCGCTTAAAAATATAACTTATACCAATCGAACCTTTAAACATACTTAAATAAAATTGAAAAATTAATTTCTTAAATTTTCTGTCTAGTTTATAACTTGTATTGAACACATTTGAAGTTACTGTCACTTAAACCTTGAAAATTAACTAATACGTCTTTAAAAGGTTTTTTTGTTATTTCAGACGGCGGTCAGTTACATTGCATCAAACGGAACTATAGAATTACTGGAGCGTATTTTGCAGCTTCCAAGGTTAGATGCTAATTTGCCAGACAACGAAGGAAATACCCCTCTCCATTTTGCAGCTCAAGCAGGTAAGTTGATACTAATACAAACAAAAATTTTATCGACTCTTACACACACACACACACACACACACACACACACACAAACACACACACACACACACACACACACATATATATATATATATATATATATATATATATGCTATGATATCTCCGTACTCCGATGTATTTAATGTTCAGTTGCCTGCTGCTCGCCACCGCTCTGATTCTAAATAACCTAGGATTGTTATGTCTCGACTAGCTCAGTTCAACCCTACACAGAGTGTACGACGATACTATAACAGAGAAGTTGCACCCCCTTTTCGCTAACACTTCCTATTTCAATGAGATAAACGAAATTAATCAAAATTTATATAATAACCAAAAATATGTATAATTGGTAGCTCTATAATATTATTCGCTTAATTAAGAATACCCCTGAATCAAAGTAACAATATAAATAGATTTGTCCCCAAATTACAACTTCCTTTAATCAGTTTAATGCCAGAAAAAATAACTCTGTATACTACTTGAAGTACGTTGAACGTTCAGTGACCTTCTCTTCCTTTTACGTAATTTTTGTATCAATAAAAAATTTTATGACCCTTTACATAAATATTTCAATACATGCAAAAATTAAAATGTTCAAAAAGAAAATAATGCTTTATGCTATTAAAGAATATTTTTATCTCTGATCTGTTGTTTTTCCTTGCGTGTCTCTGCGTGCCCTAATTCTCAGAACTGCCACTGCGTGCTGTTGACCAGTATCCTTGGATTGTTTTCAGTTTCTTGTTGATTTTGTTTGGTAGTTGCTTATTTAATTGCGTGGTACAGTTTGGTTAAACTCTTAATTTAATTCTTGGTGGATCCTTAGATCAATGCTTATTTTAACGTTTAGATAGATTTTTAAATCAACTCTCAGATAAATTCTTAGGTATATTTTCAAATATATTCTCAGATAGACGCTTGAATAAGTTCTTACAGCCCTAAGTTAATAAATATTAAAATTAGGTTTAATTAAAATTGTGGACTTACGTTTTTAACTATTAAACGGAGAATTTCTGTTGTATATTTGCATTTGTACTATTATTGAAATTTTTCAATCACCAACTTTCACTTAAATTATTATTTAATTTGATAGTTTAACTTCGCTTGATTCAAAGCAGTACGGAGTGTGCCTCAGTTGTTGAAAGACTGATTGTTTATCAATTGGTTTACCCAGTTTATTTTGTTGATCGAGGCGATGTACTTCGACTTATCGCGCCAGCCTTCGGATTTCCATGTAGTAACCATTCAATTTCTCCTTGCAATGCTTTAGTACATTACGTAGACATCTAGTTTTATATTGTAAATTTTAATACATTAAACCTTCTCAAGTCACGTACTTCTATTTTGTAAAGGAATTTATAACTTTAAATCGCACGTAGCCAACCGTATGTTTTCTTGTTTTGTTTTTCTAATCTGTTCGGGTTTTGTGTTAATTTTTCATGAAGATCACGTAGGTAAATTTTATATTGACGTAAATTGAAGGCGTTTGTTTACTTCCTGCGTTTATGAAACATGTTTGTTTTGAAAGATCTGTTTATTGAGAGCATTCTTGTTTATTTTCCCTACACTAATGCGTTTGTTTTGAATAAGATGTTCCTCATGCGTATTTATTTAAAGTTTATGCATGCATTGCTGTTTTAAAATGAATTGGATGGCGCACAAAATTATTTATCTTAGTGAATGTGATTGAATCTTTGAAGAATGAGCTTCCTTTCATTGATTAAAGTTAATTGTAAATTTTATTATTATATTTAATATTATCTTTTTGCATAATTGGCGAATTTCGTATTTTTTATGGTTGAAATGTTTAGTTTTCTAGACTTTGGCGTCATTTACATGGAGTATACAACCCCTAAATAACCTTATTGTCATAGCAATATATATATATATATATATATTGTCGTGGAAATTATAGGTTAAGAGGGATAGATAGGTTTAGATAATAAATTTTTAACGACTGTGTATATAGGAAATAGAAACGATTTATTTACGCGCCAAATTAATTAGTTTTGACATTGAAAACGGACGGATAATAACATATTTTTGTATTTCTACATTGGAATGTTCAATTTGCATAACGTGTATAAGCTTTGGAGTACGTGGAAACTCAAGGCTACGCATAATTAGTTTTAATATTTTAAATCAAGCGCATCGGATAATAAACGGAGCTTTTGGGTATATAAATCAATAAGGTAAACGAATATTTTCAATTTAACTAAAACTCGTTAAAATATAAATCCTAAGAAATGCTAAAACTTGGAAATATAATTTTAACGGACGGTTGCTTCATAGAAAAACCTGACAGTTGAAAATAACAAGTTCAAAGAAACTTGAATGAACGTTGGGACAAAATTATGTAGAATCGTTTTTAACGGTCAATGCATAAGCTACTAAAACAATAGATGGTTTGAAGGCAAAGTAAAATAGAATATCCGTAGTGCAAATCAGACAGAGAGTATGTATAATATAAGTTGGTTAAAATACTCGTTTAAAGTACGCGGTAGATTTGGAGGTCAACCACAATATCGATTTTCTGTTGATTGAGTGGGATTTTAAAAGAGACAGCAAATATGGGTAAAACAAGGGAAGATAGCTAGAGGCTGGACGTAAAAATAGGGGATAGGAATCTGATTGGTTGAAGGCTAAAAGTTTTCAAGAAGCTCCAAACGGTTATATGTTGTTGAACAGATTTGAGGTGAAAGGCACGGTAGAAAGAGAATTTTTCGGTGGTACTAGTCGGTTACGCGTAAAATTGTTAGAATCAATTAAGATAAAATAAACTTTTCGACTGTAATAGGGTCCGAGAGGGGTGGATGAGAAAATATAAATACACTAGGAGAGGTAGTAAAGCTCTCTTACGCTCTCTTACTTTTGGCTTATTATCGTACGTCGCTTATTCGTCTGACTTTGCTTTGCTAAAGCAACATTCTAATTTAAAAGTGTAAAGCGGTGTTAGTACAGCACGTCGGTATTTTTTTTAAACGTGTGTCTTACACAAGTAAGTGCTAGTTAATTGACGGTGCTGTTACTACACTCAACAAACAGATAGAAGGATGGTACTAGGGTAAGCGAATTGACAAGTGCTTGAAACAAGAATGCGTGAGGTTTAGTAATTACGGAAGGTGATTAGCTTCGTCTAGTCAAGTATCGAGGTAGAAACACTGAAGGCGGCTGCAGAGATTTGAATAGCGAGTGAAAATGGGTTGAATCTATGTGTAACGGCGAAGTGTATGGACAACATCTTCAGAGGCGATGATAAAAAAAAGCTTACTCCAGGTAACAAAATTAATTTCTCTTGCTTTTGCTTGAATATTTGTGCTTGAGTGATTTGATTTATTGGGGGTGTATTTTAATACCACTAAAACTAATTTAAAGGGGTATATGTAAAGGACTAATGGTTTTTATCATTTATAAGTGTTATTAAATGACAAAATTTTTGATGTAAAGAGTAAACGGGTCTTTAAATTTGTTTTAAACAAAAATGCGATGTATTTAGGCATTGAAAGCAACTGGGTTTATACTGAGCTCACCATAGACCTGAATAAAAGTCGATTTAGGGTTTTACAACGGGCCCATCTACTCGTATAAAATAAAACTGTTGAAATAAATACAAATCATGAAATTTCAAAAGGTTTAAGGATTGAGATTGTAACAATTTTTGAAACTGTATATACAAATGTGTAAATATTTTCTTGATAATGAAAACTTTTGAATATGTATAAATAAAAAGGTTGTATGTTTTGTTGCATTATTTGAGTGGTAATTTTATTTGACTGTATATGTGAGAAGGAGTGGACTTAGGATGGTAAATATCCAGGAAGAAGCAGATTTTAGAGCTAGCTGGAGTGTGCAGAAATAAGGAGGCGTCCAAAGGTAATTTTTTATTATTTTTTTATACAAACATACAAATATAGGTACTGAATTACACAAGGTGAGTTGTTAAATACTAACGTATTATAGTTAATAAGATAAAATAATAACTTAGACTTTTATGCAAAGCCCAAATGATCATTTCAAATGCGCCGGACAAGATTTGAACCTGTATCAAGTTACAGTTCCAGTTTATACACAAAATAATTAAAATTCATGCCTAATATTTGCTAACAGATACACAAATAAACGGATGATCTAGCTATCCTTTATTCCCACGCTTGTAAGGGTAATACGTCAATAATCTTCGACAGATAGTCTATTTAGTACAGTTCAAAATACCTCAAATTTCTACTCAAAATTTGATCCAAATTATCCCTTTTACAAATAATAAAATGAGAACTTATTCCAATTTTAAATTACATAATATTTAATTATTTTTATAATAAACAAACAGAAGTAAAGTTTTATACTTGCCAAAAATAGTGTTAAATTCCAGTTTACCAGTTTGCCCATGTTATCTCAAATGTCCACTTAGAACATCAGTTACTAAATTTGCATCTTCTTTTATTTTTAATTAATTAACTTCAGAGTATCTTTTGTGTCAAACAATGTTCATCTTCATAGCACTTTTACAAAGCATCAAATAATTACATTTGATAATTTTTACATTCGACATTACTCAAACGTATAAATTTCATTTCAATTTTGCATGTTATTTTGCTTTATAATCAAAGGCTAATCAACGACCGCGAATAATGAATTTTACATCGTCGATCTCGTAAATTACTCACATATTGCTTGGTGGACGCGAATTAATGAATCTTGAATGAATGAATCGTTCTAATCGAGTTCCGGCTTTTATATTAAAATTATCTTTATACGTCACCGTTTTAGATTCTTCATGATTCATTTACAAAGCTTAATAGTATATAAAAAAAATTAGCGCTAAAGAGTATTTTGTCTCTTAAAACTTGAATGAGCATCAGATCTGATAATCACGTACATACTGCAATTTAAGTTGTTATACAATTGTTATTTATATTACAAGCAGAGATAGGAAAAAAAGAGGTAGAGGTAGACCGAGATCAGACTTTCGCATGCACATAGGAATAGACGCAAACTGTGTAAATTTTAGAGAAATATGAAGGTTAGTTCAGAATAGGAAACAATAAGGGTACGCGTCTAACCAGTTCCAGGACTGAGGACTTATCGATGATGACAATTGTTATTGCTGAAAACTTCTAAGTGTATAAAAATTTAATCAATGAGCATTTTCTAGGATCATATACTTTAAATAAGAAATTTAATCAATTAGCACAAGGTTATGATGTTTAACAATGGATGCCGAGCTTTACAGACTACAACACGGTGGCTCGGGACCTACCCATAGTGGAAAAGGGGGTTGCCAAAACAATTAATAGATCCTTTTGAGGTCGAGCAAACATCACTCACCCTTAACTACTGTTAGTTGGCAGAGGCCTTCAGGTTGGTCTGGCACAGATCCCGACTGGATGGTCAAAAGACGTCGGCTCCAGGTTAATATGGTACGGGATGGATCTGTTTCAACATTACGAACTAGTTGTCCGCTTGACTCATGATCGAGGTTGTTAACCCTACGGGGAGTTTGCGCATCAACGATTTTCCAGCCCGCTTGCCTCGAAAATGTTGTAGAAGTGAGCGGATTTAGAAAATTATTTCTCAGGACATTTCAAGCGGGAGAAGTCTTATCATAACAAAACTGTCAATGCCCACGCGCCGTGTGTATGGAACAAGTTGGACACCATGAGGTATTTTTTGAACAATGAGGTGTTTACAAGGGCGTTATAAAGAGCAGCTTTAAAACCGATGCCTGTAAGTACAGCAGGATACGTAACATGGGATATGTTGATCTAACACGATTTGGAAATGTATGAATTAGATGGGCGTGGATGCAAAAATCGCATGCATAAGGTTCAACAATAATTAGGTATTTATTTTTAGTATAACCATACTGGTAACAAATATAGTCCATACGTGTCACTCTGAATAATTAATTCCAGACACTTCAAACTTTGGACAAGTAGATTGCGTTATAAATTATTTAGTAGATTTACATTATGTGTGAAGTTTTTTATTTTAGTTCACTGTTTACATAATATTTAGCAAAGTTTATGGTGGTGCTAATATTAACCTCTTCATTAATAAAACACTATAGATGTATGGTTTTTGCGATGTCCATCAGTGAAAGGGTGTATCATACTTCTGCGATATTTTTCATACGACAGAATAAAGCATTATAAATTTAACTCGCACATTAAAGAGTTTCATTTTAATGAAAAAATGTGTGTTCAGTTCGTTTCTAGATTTAAAAATATTTTGTTGAAAGTAGCACATATAAATTGTAGAGCGCTGCATTTGATTCATACATATATATTTCAATTGTTTCAGGGCATGTGGAATGTTTAAATGTTCTTTTGACCCGATGCAAAGGAATTGAAATCGACGCCAAAAACAATTTAGGATTTACTCCACTAATGAAGGCAGCACTGCAAGGAAGGAATAAATGTGCCAAACTTCTATTATTTGCAGGTACGTATTGCTTGAGATCAATTGTTGTTAGGGGAGAGTAGTCGAATATCGACCACTTACGCAAAACAATTCGTAGCTCCTTTCCAGTTATAGTTAGAAACTTGCGTTTTTTAAGAGTAACAAAAAAAGGATTATGCTTAATACAACCACCAACAATTAGTGTTTAGTTATAATTCCTTTTTTGTAAAATGAGAAAAATAGAATCTGTATTTTTGGTGGGTAATATTGACCTGTCGGGTAAAATCGATCATTAAGTCGGGTAATATCCGCCAAATAATTTTAATAACTTTATAAAGTTAAACAAACAGATGTAAAAATAAAAAATCTTTATAATTAGCATTGAGAACAGATATGAGTCAGCTTTCTCGATGTCTGTGCAGTCAGCATGAGCCCAAGAACCACATACCCGACATATCCACCACAGCTCATTTTTCACCCCAAAATCTTGGCATATGGAGCATTTGTCATCTTTTCAGCATTATTTTTCTTCTTTCTCGTAGGGGCAACACATCTTTTAACGTTTTTCAACTTCTTCTGTTTCATCCTCTTCTTTTCTTCCTTTTTTCTAATTCTTCCTTCACCGGAGTCGAAGTAATAATTTTTTAATGTTGAATTTGTCTTGATTGATTTCTAGTTTTTAATCTTGGTAACGGCAAAAGATCTGCAAAGGATTTGCTTTGACAATTTTGGTTCAAGAATCTTATCGTCGTCGTCAGTCAGTTCGTCTTCGACATGCTCCTCGAGTTCTAAATCTGTGTCGCTAGAAGTAGAAGATATCCGACGTCTTTTACTCGTAGAAGTAGATGGTCCAGGCTTATTTTGTCTTAAAATACAAGAGCTTACTATTGTTTTTTCTATGAGAAAGGTGAACCCGATGGTATGATATGAAATTATTTATGCTCGGTTCTATGTCTTTGAGTAATAATCGTAAGTCCCCACGAACATTTGCAGTCTTTTTTCGCGATACGGCTAATAACTGCACGTTCTACTAAGCAGGAAAACGGGAAAGCAACCGCTGCACAGTAATCTATAGTGCAGATATAAAATTGGCATGCTTTCGTAACCAAAGTTTGCAGATTTAAATTTGCAGACAATTCAATGAATTACTCCTGTATTATTATTTGAGTTTGCGGGTCTACTTGCAAGAAAAAAAAAGATCTTATACCCATTCAAGACTAACCAAGTTCAAAATGCCTTCAAATTTTTGGCTAAAGTCAGATGAAGAGTCCTTAAGTGTTAGACAAGCAAATCTTTTTTCGTTTTTGTAATTTTGAAAGATTTGGAAACCGAAGACGTTCTACTTCCACCAAGTTTTGTTGGTAAAACAAATCTTTAGCAAGAAATACGAATATAATACTTTTAATTTTGATAAACTTAATCTATCACTTTGTAGCTTCAAACTGTGATACGGATAGAAATGACGTTACGTTACGAATTCCGACATTCCCAGAAAAGGCGGGAATCCGGTAACAATTTTAAGAGTACGCTGGTTAATTACAGTGATACTAGAGTGGTTTCCTGTGGCAGAAATAAGAAAAATAATAAAATATAAACATATGAAATGGTCGAAAACTACTTTTTAAGTTTCACTAACCTTGAAAGGCATTACTAGTTATCAAAAATAAGGGCGCCAAACCGTTTTAATTCAGCACTTCTTTTTTGATATTTTCGCTACTCAGAAGACAGTTATTCCGGATAGGTCTCTGTGCTTTCGATTATCTTTAATCTAGCCACTTCATACTCTACCTGTATCTAACATGCCTTAAAAATAATCTTTACCTTTTTATCTAATTAAAGAACTTTTTACAATAAAGGCCTTTCTACGACTTCAATAGTGGAGTGGCTGGATATCCTTTCACAAGGATCACATTTACCAATCTTACAAATAATTCAAAATAAAAATTCCACATAAAGTTAAGCTCTATTAATAGTAATTCTGTAAATATACATACATTAATCTAAAAAAAAACAGCTTAATGTAACATTCAACTGGCAAGGCATTATTAACAGAACTCCTATAAAAAACATTTATCCGTAAACAATCCCACCATTCCTTTGTTTTAGTTTCCCAGATTGATCTATACGACATTTTAAATCCCATTTATTTGAAAATTTCCTTATCAACAGTCCAGAAAAAACAATACAATACCAACTTTATACTTAACCAATACTGTGTTTGCACTCTTTAAATAACAATAATTTCGCAATTGAGCTTACATTTGAATATTTCTTACTTTTCTAAAATGATCAAACTTCCTTCGCTAATAATATTATGCTTAAATTAAAACAAAACTAGTTCAGTTGATATTTAATACTCCAGCAGAATATTTATGTAAAGTAATATGACTTTCCCACTTAATTGATTCAAACCATCTTTATTTAAAATCTACAAGTACATAACTATACATCATCAACAAACAACAGCTCATATAGTACTCACATTTTTAATTTTCCAGATTATTTCTAAAACTAAAGATGAAGGATGTCCAAAGATGCCAATGATTTATCTGGTTTTTACTTTCTTGACACGTTAGGTCACCTCACTCCATCTGGTTAAAATTCAACTTCTGTTGACGAGTGAAGCCAATTTATTAGCCTTTCATGGTTTAATGACCCCATACGACACGAATATAAATTCCACGATTTACGTGTTTGATTTTTCTGGCCTCCGCATCTAGCAAAACTGAAAACATTTTGTCATCGATCCCTGAGGGCTCACAACCTACACACGTCCGTTGTTATTCAAACATCAAATCTTTCTTAACTTACTAATTCCGAACGTAATCTTTATAACCCATTTCCCTTTCTATTCAAAAATTCCGTTCACACGCTTTGACCGTTTAAATCTGTCTTATGCGAGTTCAGCATCACCTATCTGTGCGAACGCATTTATTTTATGACACTTTATAATTCTGTGTTGTTTTGATCCTCGAGTGAATGGAAGTAAACCTATATTATAAAGAACTTCAAATAAAATAGTATTGATGTTTAAATTCTATTAACAACCTGTAATTACGGCAACCAGCTATACAAGATTCTTAAAGACGATAATGGAAATGATCTCGAAACAATACTAAAACGTTAGTCTAGATGTATTATTAATAATAAATTGCCATTAGTAAATATAAAATGTTACAAAGTGGCGCCAAACCGTCTAGTTTCAGTAATACATTTCATCATCAGTAGTAAAATAAAAAATTAAAAAAATTAAATGCACTTTGTTTTGTAGAGATCCCCAGTCTACTTGGTAAGGAGACTATCATTAGGTGTTCAAAACAAATTTTACTAAATTCTTTGTTGGGAAGGATCACTTCAGCCTACGTGGTGAGAAGAATATCCACAGAAGGTTGTCCTGCGCAACTTTTAATTTTTAATACTTTTTATTATTTTTAAATTTTTTAGTTTACTACTGATTATGACCATATAGTTGTCGAAATACGTATTTAGTCTTTAAAAATATTTTTTGTGGTAAAGGGGTATTAATTATTTTAATTTGTATCGTGCCACAGTGTTTTAATTTATTATTAATCCATTTGATATTTTTCTATCCAGAAGACGATTATTCCGGATAGGTATTCTTAGCTTTTGGTTTTCTATATCTCGTAACATCATACTTTACCTTTTTCTACCATATTTTGCTGAATATCCTTTCACAAATTTATTTATCTTTACCTATATTATAAACCACTACAAATAAAATTGCACGAATACTTAAATTCTATTAACAGCCTGTCATTATTGCAACCAACTATACAAGATTCTTAAGAACAAAAATGGGAATAATTTCGAGACAATACTAAAACGTTAATCTAGGTGCATTAATGAATTGCCATTAGGACATACAAAATTTTACAAAGTAAGTAGCGGCAAACCCTCTTGTCTCAACATTCCCAATGATATTTTTTCCTACCCAGAAAACGATTATCCCAGATGGGTCTCCTTTGATTTTGGTTTTCTACATCTCGTCACATCATACTATACTTTTTTTATCAAAACTGGCTGGTTACTTTTCGCAAATTGATTTATCTATACCTATAGTATAAAACACTCCAAATAAAATTGCATAGATGCTTAAATTCTATTACCAGCCTGTAGTTACTGCAACCAACTATACAAGATTCTTAAAGACGAGACTGGAAATAATTTCGAAACACTACTAAAAAGATAGTTTAAGCGTATTATTAATAATGAATTACCATTAGTAAATATTAAATGACGCCAAACAGTATTGTCTCATCAACCCGTTTGATACTTTTTCCTACCCCAAGACGATTATCTCGGATAGATCTTCTTTGCTTTTGGTTTTCTACATTTCGTCACATCATACTTTACCTTCTTCTGCCATATCTGACGGGATATCTTTTCACAAATTTATCAATCTTTACCTACATTATAAAGAACTCCAAATAAAATTTCTCAAAGCTTAAATTCTATCAAGAGTAAATTCCTGAAATATAGATAGACGTACATTAACCTTGAAAACAAATAAACCTAATGTATCATCCAACTGGGCAGGCATTATTAACAGAAATCCTTAAAGAAACATTGATCAATAAATAACACTACCACACATTGTTCCAGTTTCCAATATTGATATACAAGACATGCTAAATCTTATTTCTGGAGATGCCCTTAATAACTATATATAGAAAAGGTAGTGCAATACCAACTTTTCCGTTCATCATTCCTCTATGCGCCTCTAAAGTACAGTTTACTCCGGAATAATTAAAAACTTTCGTAATTGTTAACTAAATTCAGTCGTAAGATGGGAATTAAATCAATAGCGCTAGAAGTGATCAGCGGGATTTTCTTTGGCAAAGCGTATGTCTTTTTCTCATAGGAAGTCCTTCTATCAAGTAAGCGATTTACTACATTAGCTATTTATTCTACAATGAACACCAAAAGCTGTGGCCCCAACACTTCTTAATTTCAGATTAGTTAAAACGTTTCCTACATAATTTGGGCTGTTTATTTTTAAAATTACTTTTTCCAAAGATAGGTCAGTCAAAAGTTTCAAATTGACAACTGGCACCATTTTGATACTTTTTTCTTATGAAAAAGTGGGTTGGCTAATACGTAAATTACAGTATTTTTGTTCTTATTTAATCTGTGGGTTTGATCACATTTGATTGAATCGTTTTCACATGACAACCAATAATTTCGACAAAGTTAAAAAAATTCAGTAACAAAAAAATTACAATAATTTCTTAGTTTAAAGGATGGTCGAAATATTCACCTATCATTTCTTGACAAATAAACATCTTGTTCGAAAATTCTCTTCTAAAATTATAAAGCATTTCTGGAGTTACTTTCGCACTAATATCAATGATACGTTAACGAAGTTCATACAGGGACTCTGAAGCAATTTGGTAAACTTTTGATGGCAACTCTACAAAAAAATAATCTAATAGTGCTAGATCCGGCAATCGTGTCGGCCATTCTGTATATCCTCGGCGACCAATCCGCCAATTTGGATAAGCTATATCTAAATAATTTCTAATCGCTGTAAAATAATGCGGGGGTACCGTCGTGTTGGAAATTAACGTCCGTGAGAAATACATGTGGGTTTTGAGCTATGGTATCATTAATTAGAGGAGTAGTCTGGTCATGTAGTAATTCGAGGTACTTTGGATAACTGTTTCTTTCGATGAATAGTTGTATGATGTGGTTCCCAGAATACTCGCCCAAATATTTAATTTTTGGAAAAACTGGAAATGTGCTTTGTTATGGGTGAAAGAATCGTTAGACTGCGAAATTTGGAAATGCCCGGAAGGGGTAGGGATCCTGAAACAAATTAAACGTACACGACTAATTACAGAGGTGCGGAGGTGGCCCATATATAAACAAATTGATAAATAGCAAAATTTAATGGGGGAGTTAAAATTATCAAGCTATGTTACCATAAACACTTAATCTGAAGGGCTATTTCTTTGGTACTGTCTTAATCAATGGGCGCCAACTCGTCTTATCTAAGTTACAATCCTTGGGTGAACGAGTTTTTCTAGTGGATCCTGATTGTGTTGGTCTCCTAATGAAATTGAATTGTCTTTACAACCAATTATGTTCTAAACAAAAAGAAAACAAACACTTTTGCTTTACGCGTCACCTAATTCTATTTCAAAACAATAATCATAACATTTTCCTGTAAACAGGTACAAACAACTTTCACATTATATAAATTTACACATCTACTTCGTAAAATAAACTCTTCGATCAATCGTAGCATTAGAATATTCAACGACATTTATTTCGTTAAATCGTCAAATGTTCTATTTAAACCTTACATTGTACAAGGCGGGCGCACGATTGATAATTTCATCAATGTTTATCTTAACAAGCTTAATTCGTAAACGTCACGAATAAAAACCAGAAGTATGTCCGTGTATCTCATGACTTCAGCAGTCTGTAAGTTGTTACATGGAAAACATTTTACATTGTATGTTATTATTATATCTGGTGACACTCTGTAGTATGATATCTATGAATTTCACTTAGATCATCGACTATATTTTGGTAATTCAATTATATTTTAATATGCTGACTTTAATTTGATTTGGTTACAATGTAACTGTAGTTACATTTGTTTCCTTGTAACTTTAAATTTAAGCATTTCTACTGGAAGGTGCTACGTACTTGGACGTAGCCAGAAGAAAAGTAAACACCAGGCTAACTACCAACCGCGGAGAATAAGGGGATTCGCCTACCTACCAAGAAAACAAAAGAATAAAGTACATCGCCTACGATTATCTATTAAAACATAAAAATATATAAAGGATTCTGTACAAACAAGCAAAAGGAAAATAAAGTAATCGTTACTATTTTACAGCCAACAATTATATTCTATGGACAAATTAGAAATTTAGCTACGGGGTTCGCGTCTCATATTTACACAAAATAAAATTAATCAGTATTGAATAAAAATTGTGAGAGCTTTCGTCAAGTGTTTTTAAATTTTTACCTAATAATTTTTGTAAAGTAACTAATTAATAAAGCGAATAAGCATGTGCATTCTTTTGTCACACATCTTTAAAAAATTGTACATCGCACTTGTTGAGTGATAATATCGGATCGCAGCAACGAATAGTAGTTCTACAATGTGACGTTTCTTGTCACGTAACTACACCAAACGTTGATACGGAATATGCCATTGACACACACAAAAAGAAACAAGTTGCATACCTGTAGGTATCCTGATACTTAGCTCGCAAGCCGTCGGCGTTGAGTCAGCATACATTTACTCTGCTACCATAATTGCAGCAGCAGTCTACGTACAAAAGTAGTTGTTTTACATAAAGAAAGAAGTTGTTTTACATAACGAAAGAGATTGTTTTACATAACGAAAGAACCCATTTTGTTCTCCAGCTAACAGAAGCTAAAAAGAGCATCTGATTAGAATGGGTACGCGCGGGGAAAACTCACCGAATACACGCAGGACACCTCCTAGTTGTTGAACAGAAAGACGTGCATCACCTTTTGAAATACAGTGACGAATAAAATGTAAAAAATTCTTCGACGCACTCGCTGCAGAATCAAACTCAATAATGGTTCCAACAACAGGATTTCGAACTGCCAATTTCTAGCTTAGCGAAGCGCGTTAACTGGAAAACCTGGCTTATATCGAATAGTGCGCGAGCATTATCTCAACAAGTCGTTACCTTGGTACTATTGGGAAAATTCATTATACGCGGTCGTAATGTTTAATAAATTGAAGGTTACCTAAAAACAGGATGTTATTGAAGAATTTAAGAGATTACCAGATAACTAAAACAATGCATTTAATTTATAGAATAAACTTGTTGTTTCGAAATAACCAAGTTCAACATGAAAATTTGTAGAAAGCGTATTTATTATTACTTATGAAATAACTATTTTATTGAACAGTAGACATGGAACTTAGATGAACGGATAATGAATTAGCAACGGACAGGGTTATTTTAAGTTTACTAAATTAATATTCGTTTTTAACGCCAAAGGGGTTTGAGTTGAAGAATTTAAGAATTGATACGGAATTTATTCTAGCGAGTAATGAAGTAACAAGGGAAAAATTTTAAAAGCAAAATTGGAACGTAACAAAGGTGTAAAAAGCTTTCCTAACTAGGAGGTATTCGTATGTAAACATGAATATTAACAATTCTACTGTTATTTAATCATTAATTATCCTAAAAGATTTCTTAAAATAACATGATTACGCAGTAAAAATTTACTGTTGTAATTTGTCTGTTTACCCATAACTATCCATGGTAATTATACATATTTGCGTTTTTGTATTCGGATTCGTAATGCGTAACATTGAAATATGTTTTACTTTTGCGGATTTTTAAATAACTCATTGACCTGAGTTACGTTCAACTGAATTCCTTTTATAGAAATTAAAAATAATTGAAATGTCTTGCACAATTAACACTGCTCTTCGTGAAATTCTAATATACACGGTATTTATTCGTTCAGTTTCAAATTACTTTTTTTTCCTATCTGGTTTATATCTGAAGTTACGCGAAATGCATGAGGATTTACATCACTCTAGTACCTGAAGTTTCGAATTTTGACATTTCCATTCAGATAAAAGATGCATTCGTTACTAAAATAAATATACTGTACGTAATTACGATTTTTTGCGATCTTTCTATTATAATTTTGCAAAATTCAATTCGTCTATCAAATCATCTTCAGTCCAACTCTAAGTAATTTCATTCGATAGGGATGAAATTTGTTCCTTTTTAGAATTTTCTTTACCGACTAATAGAAAACATTACATGTATTTGTTACTTCCTTGGTAGATTGATGGGAATTAACGACTTTTTGAATAAACACTCTTAAATTGATATATCACTGAACCCTCTTTTCTATAAGAAAAAGAGTTTCAAAATGGCGGCCAGGTGCGATGAAACTTTCAACAGTCCTATTGCTGATTCTTGTATAAAACAGCTCAAATTACACTGAAAGACTTTAACCATTCTATAATTAACGGACTTTTGGTCTTCACTGTATAATAGAAAATGCTGATAAATAATTTTAGTATGTGCTGATTACGAAAAACACTTCAGAAAAAATGTAACTTCTGTCTAATACCTGTAACTAATAACAGAAAACTTGTATACAAGAAGAAAATGTAATCCTGAATAGATACATTAACCTAGATTTCAATAGTAATTTACTCTAGTATATTGCAGGGGCAAATCCAACCCTTCGTGACAGCGGAAGAGGTTTAAGAGCAGATCAGTGGGCTAGATTTTGTGGTCGCTATGTATGTGCGGATGTAATAGAAAAACACGCAAGGCAACGGCTCCTAGAAAGATCAACTTCCTATGGGAATTGGGGTGGAGAAAACGATGTAGGATCTAGAATGCTTCTTGGAAAAGTAGTTCCTGTTCCACATATTCCTCAACCGCAACACGGTAAGTTGTTACATTTAAGACTGAATAAGCTTTACAAATTTGGTCAAGGATAAAGGTCCAATTATTGACTCAGGATTTAGGGTTGAATGAATTTTCTCATGCAATGTATACGGATCACAAAGCAGAATAATTAACTTCTCGTCTATGTTGAAGCTATATCATATTAAAATTATTATTATTGCTTTTTATTACACATGGAAGAGATAGTAATTATTGTGCTGCGTGATCCGCAAACGCTGCAAGAGACTGTCAAACAATTTTTTAAAAACTTTTACTTAAATAAATTAGAACGGCGTTATACAAAACACTTGCGCAATGCGTAAAAGTAGTAATTGACACGCTGATTGGGTATCGTATGGAGTTTTTAAGCTAGTTCGGCAAAAACTTTGAGTTATAGAAAATAATAGAACAAAATTTTTCGAAATAACAGTTCGTCGAATAACAATTTATCGATACATAAATTTACCTAGGCACAATTTACCGAAAACATTTATTGGAAAATTATTTTGAAAACTATTAGGAAGTAGAATAAACGCAGGTTGTTTGGACCAAAATATGAGGATTGGACCAAATATGCCTTAATAAAGGGTTGCTCTTGATACGGGTGTTAAGATTGAATTTTGTTTTCCGTTTTTTGGAAATACTTTTACATTGCATTAATAAATTGTTATCAACATTGACACAAAGGCATTGCTTTAGACAATGAATTATTTATTATTTTACATTTTGTCGCAAGAGAAAGGGTGTTAATGCGACGGTTAACTTCGATAACCGCAGATGGTGAGATCAGTGGACATGTATACTTAAGAATAAGAATAGCGGAAACCTTCAAGTACTTACCTAAGTTATTAGATTTAGCGGTGTTCGAAAAACTAGTAATAAAAAAAGTCGACTTTTTGACAGAAGTTCATATCTGTCTAACAAAAATACCATAGCGACGCACAGCACACTTTTAACTTGAAGGCTGAATCGCGACAAATCTAATGACATTTAATGTCCACAGGACGGATGCGGGTTTGCCTGCTAACTTTATCTTATGTAATAACTAACAGGAAATTAACTATAAATACAAACGGAACATACCGCTCACCAAAATGCAAGGCATTTTTGAAAGGAAAATAATTACCAAGGGTGTGACGGAAATGCAACAAAAACAAAAAATTAAATTAATGCAAAGAAAAACAAAGAAACATTAATGCGAACAGAACACAAAATTACAAACAAGACAAAGGACAGAGCTTAGCCACAGGGCGCTTTAACTCGCCTTGAGCGGTCTTGATGGTGACAACGCGAACGACACCATCCGTTCCCGGATGTATCGCCACGACACGTCCAAGGGACCAACGAAGAGGTGGAACGTTCTCGGCTTTAATTAGAACTAAGGTATCCAAAAGAACTGGAGGAGACGTTTTGTGCCACTTGGACCGTTGCTGGAGCGTATGCAAATGCTCCTTATACCAACGGGACCAAAAATCTTGATGAATTCGTTGGAGCAATTGCCAACGAGAAAGGCGGTTGAGTGGAAGGTGGGAAAGGGCAGGTACTGGAATAGCGGTTAAAACATAAAGTCAGAAAGTGACCTGGTGTAAGGCAAATCAAGTCATTGGGGTCACTGCTCATGGGTGAGAGAGGACGCGAGTTTAAGATGGACTCAATTTGAACAAAGACAATGGCCAGTCCCTCGTAGGTCAATACTTGTTCACTTATGGTACAAAGAAGCAAGGGTTTAACGGACTTTACACTTGCCTCCCATAAACCACCAACATGATGCGTAGCGGGTGATATAAAATGCCAAGAAATATGTTCTTTAGATATAGCGGGCTTTCCGAAGGAGAATAACTGTCGGTAGGCACCTCCAAAATTCATGCCGCAGTCACTGTAGAGATGATCACAACGGCCACGCCTGGCAATAAATCGGCGTAAAGTTGCGAGAAATGCGTCAGTTGACAGATCAGAAACTAGTTCAAGATGCAGCGCCTTGGTAGCCATGCAAATAAAGAGACATAAATATGCTTTTAACACGTTGGCGCCCTTTACTCGAGACATGGTAATAAAAAAGGGACTAGCAAAGTCAAAGCCCGAACGCAGAAAGGGCTTGAAATGAGTGACTCGACATGCAGGAAGGTTGCCCATAGGAGGCTGCGATGCGGTAGGAACAATCTTCCAACAAGTCACACACCTACTCACAACACGACGAATTGAGTGTTTACTAGAAACAATCCAAAATTGTTGACGGATAATAAAATCAACCATTTAAACACCCGCATCGAAGTATTTCAAATAGACAAAACTGATATACAAATCTGTAAAGCGACTTTTACTAGGCAAAAAGACGGGAAATTTTCCTTTCAGAGGATAAGGATGCGTGAAACAGCCGGCCACTAACCCGTACGATTCCTTCTCTAATAAAAGGGGACAATTTGCAAAAATTCTTTTTTAGAACTGATCCAGACTGGAGGGCGTCCAGTTCAATTGAAAAATGAGTTTGTTTAGTGAACTTAATCAAAGGGATCAAAGTATTATGTAGCTCGAAAGAGGACAAAGGTCCGGAGTATTTTGACAACGGATGTTTTAGATTATGGACAAAGTGGAGAATCCAAACGACAATGCGAATAATGAATGGAAAAGAATAATTATTTTCCAAAACTAATTCAATCCAAGAAAAGGACGCAAGGGCGGTCAGACAATAGAACATTCTTTGATGGGAAATTCGGGAGAATTAAAATGTGGTAAATGTGGACTGTATTTTTCGAACAAACGGTACAAGGCAGAGGGTGCCGCTCACCATAAAGCACACTGGCACAAGTCGCTAGGTAGTAAACCACGTGACCCGAGATCGGCAGGATTGTTATTGGAAGGGATATGATGCCAAGAAGCGCGACAAGTATTTCTTGAATGTAGGAGACTCGATTGGCGACCAAGATCTTTCAGCGCTGTGGTGGGGAACGAATTCAAGAAAAAACCACCATGGAATCAAACCAACAAAAAATTTTATCAAACGTAAGATGGGAATCAAAAATTTTAAGAATAAAAGTTAATAGTTTTGATGCCAAGGTGGCGGCTAAAAGTTCGAGTCTGGGCAAGGAAAGGGTACGAAGAGGAGCAACTTTAGATTTTGCACAAATTAAGCGGATCTCAATAGAAAATAGGTGTCAAAAAGACAATAAACCACAGCGCATAGCCGCATTCGGAAGCGCCAGCAAAGTAATGAATTTCGCACGTAGAAAAATGTGGCGGAATTAGCAAGAGCGGCAAATCAAAGTCGGAAAGAAATGGAAATTCATGAAGGTATCTCTCCCACAAGCGCAGTATATCGGGGGGAGGGGTATCATCCTATTCTAATTTCAAGGACCACAAACGCTGAATTAAATGCTTTACTAAGAAAGTTAGGGGGGGATAAAATTCCCATAGGGTCCAAAATACGGGCTAAGGTGGAAAGTAAGTTGCGTTTGGTACATGCTATCGATTGTGGTCGAACTAGAAAATAAAAAGTATCTAAAATTGGGTTCCATTGAAGACCTAGAACCTTCACAGGTTGAGTGTTAGAATCCTCAAACGAGCGAGGTTGTGCGAATTGTTGGGAAGTGAAAAGAGCCTTTGAGTAACTCAGGTTGATTAGTAGACCTCTTATGAAGTTCAAAACCACCCAGTTTTGAAGAGCAATTAATTGATTTCGTAAAGCAAGGGTTGACTCAATAGAGTCCCCACCAGAAGCGATATCATCGATATAGGTGTGATTGCGAAGAGCAAAAGCGGCCAAAGGAAAAAGTTCCTATCGTCCTTGGCCAACTGAAAAAGCGTGCGTATCGTAAGAAAAGGAGCGCAATTTACCCCATAGGTAACTGTATTCAATTGAAAGTCCTGAATAGGCTCTTCAGGAGAAAACGCCAAACAATTCTTTGATAGTCACAATGAACGGGATTAACAAGGATTTGTCTATACATTTGACGAATATCTGTAGTAATAACCTAAGGATGAAGGCGAAATTGTAACAAAATTGCGGTAATATCTGGTTGAAGTTGGGGCCAATAAACAAATGATCATTTAAGGAGGATCGAGATAGAGTTTTAGCGGAAACATTGAAAATTACACGTAGTTTAGTACTTATACTTTCTGGTTTCACAACACAATGATGCGGGATGTAATAAGAAATGCCAGATAGAGAACCAACTTGAACAGGTTGCATGTGTTTGGAATTTAAATAGTCGCGCATAAAGGAAACGTATTGTCTATAAACTGCGGGCTGTTTAATTAGACGATTTTCTAAAGATACAAAACGCTGTAAAGTAAGATTACGACTACCAGGAAAGTAAGGTTTTGGATCTTTAATGGGCAGTGACACGACATACCGTCCTTGCTCATTGCGGCGAAGAGTGTCAGCAAAATTTTTTTCATCAGGTGTGATAGGTTTAGCTTCAGGAACATCTTCAACTTCCCATAATTTAGCGACAATATCTTCCAAAGGGAAAGCAGACTTTGTCATACAAAATAAGCTAGTGAACTGTGAAGCGGGTGCGGCAGGAATGGCTCTCATTAGAACATACCCAAAAACAGTATTAATTGCAACAGGTTGATCTCTTGAACCTCGAATGCGGCCATTTAATAAAACTTTAGGAAAAATATATGCGTCAAGTAATCAATCAATCGGTCCAGATTGAGCAAAGAGCGGATCAGCTAGCTTGATATTAGCTACATGAGTAAAATTTTCAGAAGAAATATTAGTAGTAGGTAAATTTTCACAAATTTTAGGGAGTACGACTGCTTCGAAATTAATAATAGGCGAGGAAGCATCTATTGGTTTGAGCGAAACGGCTATAACGCCATGTATAGCCGCGGAGCGCATGGAGCCTAAACCACTAAGGGTTAGAGAATCCGGAGTAGCGCTAAAACCCAAATGTTCCACACCATTTTGCGAAATAAAAGAAGTCATGCTACCAGAGTCGAGTAAACAACGAAATTTCTGGAAAGAACCAGAGCAGTTAGTTATCTCTACCTGAACTGTGGAAAGTAACACGACTGAAGTTTTAAGGAGCAAATTAAATAAAACAACATTCGAAGTCGACGGGCCACTACTGCTAAACGAAGTCAATGTTTTCTCAGAGGTGGGAGGAGCGAAGGCGTGTAGCGGTCCTGAATAGCGGAACTAGAACAAAGTAAAATCTTAGAGGATGCGGGAGCAGAGCTGAAACGAGCCTTGGTACTAGTATCAGAAGCAGGTTTAGACGACATGTGGTAGAAGTGCAACAAAGAATTATGACGTTGATTACATAATCGGCACGAAATAAT
This sequence comes from Platerodrilus igneus, assembly GCA_036346225.1. Taxonomy (NCBI): domain Eukaryota; kingdom Metazoa; phylum Arthropoda; class Insecta; order Coleoptera; family Lycidae; genus Platerodrilus; species Platerodrilus igneus. The sequence continues at coordinate 5,610,370 of JARFIW010000800.1, forward strand.
GGATTTGCATTTATTCAAAATGTGGGAACTACTAAAACAGTTGATACAAAGTTGATGTTTTTTAACAACATTGTAGCGATCCCGAAAGAAAGTTTAGCGAAATCGTTACAAGGATAAAGAGTATGGTCTTGGTGACAAGGCGGACATTTAACGACATTATGACTAGTATGTACTAACATGGAAACAGCAGAGCGAGACCTAGCATTGTTGTGAGTATGAACAACGCTGTTTAAATCAGATTTATGATTGACCATCAAATTGTATAAAGATTTACAAGTTGTTTCCAAGTAAGCAATTAACTCTGCATAGGATGGGGAAGACGGATCCTGATGCAACTCAAAATTGCGGGCAGTATGCACATCCAGGCGATTTAGAATCATTTGCACCAGGATAAAGTCCCATTCCTCTTCAGTCAAATTAAACTTCTTAAGGGCTTACAAGTTATTGGTAAAAGTGTCTATTAATTTTTGCAAACTTGATGTGTGGTCAGAATTCAATTTTGGGGATTTTTCAATATTTTCCCAAAGAGCAGAAGTGATACCGTGAATATTACGATATGTTTTGCGAATTTTATTATATGCAAGAGGGTAATTTGATATGGTTTGATCAAAATTCTTAATGGTAAGTAATGCGGAATTTTTCAAAGCGGACTGGAGGTAGAAAAATTTATCGACGTCGGAGAGGTCGTCATTATAGTGAACCAGACTATCAAATCGATCAATAAAGGTTTCGAACGTACTGATATCACCGTCAAATAAAGGGAGAATCAACGGCGGTAGGATCACTTTGGAATTTGCACTGTGTGAAGGTGCGGATACACCTTCTACAGGGGAGGCAAGATTGATTGGAAATAACTTGAAATAAAGGGCTTTAACAAGAAAAAAGGTATTGTTGACGCGCTTTCTGATTGAATCCTCTATTTCAAACTGATTATCTGCGTCTTCAGCCGAAGCGATTTCACCAATAATAAAATTATGTTGCTCAAAAAAAGTATTCCTTAATCGCATCGATCGACGTGTATTGATTCCGGAAGAGTTCTAAAACACTGGGTTCAACTACAGTCTTGTTAGCGATTTCAAAGATCTCCCAAAGGTAGTTAATTTGCGTGTTTCATATAAAATACGCCTTTTTGAGTCTGTTTGCCATGATTAGAAATTACTAAAGCGAAAGCGAAGAAAAACAATTGGGAAAAATATTCAAAAGCAAAAGGAAACTTTTAATGTATGCACTAATATAAATCAAGCACCGCGCTTTATGTGAAAATCCAACTTAAACACTACAAACAATTTAAAGACCAAATTCAAATATTAATCAACCCACTATGTAACTATAAGATAATAACTATCAAGATACATAAATCTATACCTTGATAAGCGGTATTTAACAACGTAAAGTAATAAAAATTTTAGAGCTTGCAGGTAACATTCAGATCCAGCTCGAAGGACCATATATGTTAATGCGGCGGTTAATTTCGATAACCACATATAGTGAGATCAGTGGACATGTATACTTAACAATAAGAATAACGGAAACCTTTAAGTACTTACCTAAGTTATTAGATTTAGCGGTGTTCGATAAACTAGTAGTAATAGACGTCGACTTTTTGACAGAAGTTCGTATCGGTCTCACAAAAATACCATAGCGACGTACAGCACACTTTTAACTAAGTTTTCGAGGAACATCAATAACACAGAGTCGCTTGAAGGCTGAATCGCGACAAATCTAATGACATTTAAAGTCCACAGGGCGGATGTGAGTTTACCTGCAAGCTTCGTCTTGTTATAACTAACAGTAAATTAACTAAAAATACAAACGGAACAAAGGGATTTTAAATATTTCATTTATGAAAAGTGGGTTATGGTCTGTCAGATAATATTATTGTTAGTTAATGCCATTTATTGCTAGTACAAGACTTAAGTTGTGACAGTTTAATGCATTTTTTCATCTTAAAGGATACTTTGACCATATTCTGCAACAATAGTTTAAGTTACTGACATGTTGTTCCGAGATAATTAGCATTGTGTATAAGGTCACCAGAGAAAATACACTTTCCGAGACATTAAAAAAGAATTTTTTTTTATTTCATATCAATACAAGTAAACGGAAAATATCTGACTTAGCAAAAGATATCCTTTAATTTGGTAAAATTTAAAACTAGGTTAGACCATTGTTGCAAAATTAGAAAGTCTTATAATTTATTGAGCAATAGATTATGCCTTCAAATAATGAAAGCGATGAGCATAAACTATTTTTATTGAGAAAAGTTAATTATAATAATTATTATTATTCATGAACTGCATCATATTGTTGCTCATCAATCTCAAAATTTGGAATTTGCTCAAGTTATTCCACGTCGTCTATGAAATTTTCACTGTCTACGTTTTTTTAAAAAATCATAAAATACTTTTGCATCTTATTGTACTAAATTTAATATATGTCTAAGATCTTTACATTTTTCAACAAAATGTGTCTACCATTTGGCCACAGTAGAGGTAGTTCTATGTTTCAAAGTACAGATTTTCTTCCTTTTCCTGACTTTTCAATGTTTACTTTTGAAAAGGGGAGATCTATAACGAGATTTTGCATGTATAAAATATTGGGTTCGTCCGTTTTTGTTAATTGTTATTACATGGGTTTTTAGCCAACTAATATTCTCTTTATTAATTGAATTAATCTTGCGATTAGTAATTGATTTCTTCAACATCCATCTCAGTCAAAACCATTTCATTACTTGCTATACGGTTTACAATGAACTTCTGTTTTCTTCGACACGATTTCATGATAGCTATGTAATCACTTCCTGTGTATAATTTTTGCTGTGTTTTTAGAGAATATTCAACGCCTCCAAAATGTGTCGTTGGGCAAAAAACTGTACCCTGAAAACAAAAACTTTAAAGAAATTCTTTCAAGGGAGCTATGATTGTGTAAAATATGAATAAACATATAAGCCAAACTTAAGATTTCTGTTCTGACATCCATTGGAATCTGAAAATAAAATAAGTGTTTTAATGAGCGTATGCAAATTTTTGTAAGCAAGAACCGTCCAACCTCTTGTGTGCCTATACCAGCTTCATATTCTAACGAGATATAGAAAACGCGTCTTCCTGTACTACAAACATCAATATCAAGATTGAGCAGGTTTATCTGCTTCTTATAATATACAATTTCGGTAGGCAATTCTGATATAGGGTGACTTTTTTGTAGGTCAAATGTCAACATCTCCAAGATGTCAACGTCTTGCGCAACTTTTAAGTCATTGTTCATTTGCTGTCATAGCTCTTCCGCAATATTGAGATGTTTCTAATGATCTGATTCTAGGACTGCTCATTCGCTCTGTTGTGCACTACGAACTTTAGCAGCGTATGCATCACACAAGCGGCAAGTATCTTTATCGAATTTTTAAACCTTAAATTAAAGTTCGAGTAGAATACATGTTTATATCTTGTAAGATTGAGTGGCTGATCTGTTTCTTTTTTATATTGTTAGATAACTCTTAAGATTCGGTCCAGGTGGAAAATCGGAAACGTTGATACGGTATATATATGTTGAAGGTAGTAACGCTGACAACGTAGCTCGGGTTGTAGATACAGTCAAGCTACCATATTAGTAGTGACAGGACTGTCCGTCAACAAATAGTGGTGGTGCAAACCAGAGTATCGGAAATAGTAAACTGTAATTTTTTCGTAGTGGACTGTATTTGTAATTACTACCCTGATTTGAACCTCATTCGAGTAATGTAAAATGTAAATTATGAGTAGACGACTTACCAGTGGAATCAGTATGTATACACGTGGTAGTCGTGGATGATTGGTCGGTCGCTGGTTTATCCAATTTCCGTTGGTTTTGTTGCACTTTTAATGTTTGTAATGTTATGTGGAATAAATAGCACATCACACACGGCAGTATGTAAACTGAAGCTAAATGTTTCCAGTGGAAATCACGTAAAAGAATTTCCGAAAATCGTTCTCGTGTAGTAACAGTACTTGTCTGTTCTATGGTTCTTAGTTCACTCGCCCGGGACTGATCTGCACTAATCAAAACTTCGAAAATCACTCCATCTCGTGCTAGGTTTAGCAAGTGATCGCGAAGCAGTCTGTGAACAGCGGCACTATATTGATTTCTTTTATAAACTTTACAGTCACGTATTGTGCGAACAAATAGTTTACGCGATTTATTTGCAAAATAACGGGGAATCTAACATCAGGTGTGGGGTGCATGTGTAGTAATCAATAGATTACGCTATCTCTGTTTAGTACGTGTGCTATTTTCTTTGGTGTTGGCCCTTAAATGTGGTAAATGGATAGTGACAATTTAAGCCGCTCATTAGGGACAATTGCAGCAGTTTTGGAAGACTTACAACGCCGTGTAAACAGCAATGATCATCTAACTATCATTCCTGCTACTCAGATCCGAAACCACTCCGAAATGCCTGTTTCATTAGCATTGCCAAGTTTTGATCCAGATACTACCGACACAGGTGTTTGGTTGGAAAAAATAGACGGGTACAAAAACGAGTTTGGATGGTCAGACAGAGAAACCGTAAGTAGAGTGGGTCCTTTTTTGTTAAAATCTGCTAAAAATTGGTTCGCTGCATGGCAATCAACTGGTGAAAACTGGATTTGTTTAAAAACCGATTTTACAACATCTTTCCCTAGGCAACAGAATCTGGGTAAATTGCTAGCTGATGCAGTAAGTTATAGCAGTGTTAATGCTAGTGGTTATGTTGAATATGCACGCATTAAATTAGAAAAATTTAAATGTTTGCGCGCTAGCTGGTGCGGACCCGATTTGATAGAAATAATTATTCATACGATCCACGATCCGACGGTACGTTTTGCTGCATTTAATTGCAATGTGCCGACAGTGAGCGCTTTAATTGCACTTTTGGCAAATTACGTAAAAGATGTGGATGGTGACTCAACTTATGACAAACAAGTTATTCAACCCGATCGTGAATCACGAAAGAAAGGTTTTACCGCTCTTACGGCTCTTCGCCACCCGGGGTTACTTGCTATGCTTGTCATAAAAATGATTGTTTTGTTTCTAGCCCCAAAATTCCTCATATGCAAAGCATATCGAAAGTTAAAGCCTATTGTAGGTACTGCAAAAAGCAGGTCACAGCATGGAGAATTGTTTTCGTAGGCAGAACAAACAGAGTTCTCCGAATCCTAAACAGCCAAAAAAAGAGTACGGCTCGCATTATGAGCAAAACAAACCCGAAGAAATGTGATGATTAATTGTTTTTCTACACCAGATAAGAGTTTAAACACTTTACGCATCTCAATTTCAGATTATAGAACGAGCTGCTTGGTGGATACCGGTTCCATGTGTTCTTTAATTCACTTTACGCTTGCCCCATAATTCTCGTGCAAAAAAGGATGAAAGTAACCGTTTATGCGTCAATTTTCGAGCATTCAAGATTACTGTAAATGACCGTTACCCACTGCCCCGTATAGATGACCAATTAGACCGTTTGGGCAAGGTTAAATACTTTACGTGTCTTCGGGGTTTTATCAAATTCCAATCTCCCCCGATTCCATTTCAAAAACAGCGTTTGTAACGCCAGACGGACAGTATGAGTTTCTACGATTACCTTTCGGTCTAGCCAACGGCCCTTCTGTATATCAGAGCCATTAATTTAGCTTTAAGTAATTTGAAACACGACGTGGCACTAGTGTATATTGATGACGTTCTCATACCTTCCTCAACCACAGAAGAGGGATTCCATAAACTGGCGTTAAGATATATATATATATATATATATATATATATATATATTACTCATATTTAGACCAGGGTAGAAAATTAAATAATCACATCAAATAATTTTAATCACCGTGTAGAAGCTTTGGGAAGAGGTACGCTTTATTAAAACCGTGAAGCATAAAAGGTTATTAGTTTCATTAAACATAAGAGATTTAAATCATGTACAAGACGCTTTATATCAAAAGAAACAGTATTAACAAGCTCTACGGGTAATGTAATTATTCCTAAACAAATGGAAATTACGTGCAAAATTTATATTAATTAACCCTATTTTAAGTAACCGGTAGTAAAACAAAGTGTACACATAATAATTAATAGTTAACTTGTATTCGCTAAAAATGAAAGGATAGAAGTCAATTTTAATTGGAGTTAATTAAACCATTATTAATAATAAGCATAAAAGTGTGAAAATCCAAGATTATAATACCAGAAAATAAAGCTCTGAGAATTAATATTATTTTGAACACCTGCGTAGTTTAAATATCACGTACGGCGAAAATTGGGTAGATAACAAATGGTTTCAAAGAATCTTGAAGAAACCGTGGCTTAATATTCACGAGAAGGTGCGATACGGGGTTATTAAACCCAGATAGTCCACATGGACTAAAATATAATCGATAATAAAGAATATCAATTTGCACCAATACGAACAGTTAGAAAAGGAAAGAGAAATGCGTCAAGCAAAGACACATATAGTAAAAGGCGTGATTTAAGCAACGTCACGAGGGTCACGATTGGTTGAAAATAGGATGCAAATATCAGAGGTAGAAACAACGATTTCTGTACAAAATTAATTAGCTTTTCTCGGACATGTTTGCGTGCCGTGTGAGAATTTCTGAGTTTTAAATGGTGCGAGTGAAAATTCGTAAAAACCGACGCGCGAGCGACGGACTGGGAACATGGCATGAGAAATTCTTTAGAATTACCCGTTTTGGGAACAGACCGACAGACAGGCTTTTGCTATATATACCGAGGTGAATATAAACAAGGCCTCTTAGACTTTTGACTATTCGATGCGTTAAAAGCTCTCTTACATCCGCGACTTGATTCAAGATGTTAAACAGTGCATTTTAGTTTGATAAAATAATTTAAAGTTTGCTCGTATATTTTAGTGATTCAAAATAGTTTGTTATTTACGTGCTAACATGAATGTACTTCAGTGCACTTAGAAAAGAAGATACAAGGTAATAAAGTTTAGTATCACTGTACCAATTGGTAAAATTTACTATGACAAATGTATACACAAAAGTAGGCAGTTTTGGCGTATCTTGGCGAAAGAAGCATAAATTTCTTTGCTATTTTTCGGGGGTGTTAATAATTAAATGGTTCAAATACGTGTCTGGATCCACGAAACAAGGGTCAGATATACACAGATGAGTTCCGGAAAAACCCCGAAACAACTTTAAATAAATGGTGATGGAGAAAATTTTAAAAGCGTTGAGAATTAGAAGCCGTAAATATAATCCTGTTGGAATGGTGTGATTAACTAAAGGGACGATGTACATTAAAGCTACGAGGACAGTAATCTTCAGGTAAATTATACTATTTTGTTTGACATTTTGGTGTGTGTTGAATAACTTTATTATACTATTTTGTTTGACTTTTGTGTGTGTTGAATTACTTGATAATTGATTTACTTTAAATGGACATTAGTGAAATTGTACTAACCATAAAATTTTAATGTTAAGATGAAATTTGCTTGTATAAGTAGAAAGGGGTATTTAGTATTGATGTTCTGGATTATGATGAAATTTTAGGTATGTCTTTGAGCTCAATTAGACGAACCTGGTTAATTAACGTAAAGGGTGGTAGATGCTCCTTTTTACTCTGCATATATTGTTATATTAATTAGTAGGCATCCTACAAGGACTTTAATTCTGGATGCACGTTAAAATGATAATAAAATTAATCTTGAAATTCTTTTAAAACTGAAATTTATGCTGAATTTTAATCTTGAAATTTTAATGTATTGTGAATATTGATGTAAATAGAGTTGACGTTGATGTTTGTGGTAGGAATGTGTTGTTTAATTTTATGAATGAGGAGGTTTATAAAATTAGGTGAGCAGCTGAAGAGAAACAAGGATCACAGCAGTTTATGACGCCCAATCGGTGGGACTAGAATTTTTTGTTGAAAGGACCCAGTTCCGCATTCAAAGGAGTATATCACAGCAGTTTATGGCGACCACAACGTGAGGGCTCGAGTTCCAAATAAAATTTTTGTGATTTTATTCCAGGAAACTGGCGATCTGAGAGAGAGAGTTTTTGTGTGTGTATAAATTTAAGAGTATTTTAAAGTGTGTGTGAGTGATTAGAACGTATGCAGAGAAAAGAGTGGTTAAGGAGTCAAGGAGTGGAAATTGGAAGTGACGATAGTGCATTGTGTGGGAAAAATTCGAAAATGGAAGAAGCTGGAGGCAGTAGAGATCAGTCGAGGACGGAATCAGGGGATCAAGGAAACGAGATGATATTGAGAATGTTAGAGAGGATGAGTAAAGAATCAATAGAAAATTAGAACAGCTAAGCGATGAATCTAATAGAGCTAGGAAGAATCGAATAAGAAATTTGACCAATTAAATCAGGAATTAGGGAATAAAATAGAAAAATCGACGAGAGAATTTACAGAATTTAAAAATAGTCTTACCGTGAAAATGGGGAAGTTGAAAATAAGGTAAATAAAATGAGCGGGATATTACAGGTCTTCGACAGGAAATGGGACATTTAAGGTCCGAAGTACGCATTTTTTGTGAAGAAGAGATTAATGTAAAAATGACTGAAGTGACGGACTCATGTAGGGATCAGTTAGGCAGGGTAGAACGCGAAGTTAGTAGTATCAAATACAACATGTCAAATTTAACGGGGGATGGTCCCAGATTTTATACAGGTGGCGTATCATTGGACCAACACATGAAGTTTTATGGCGATAACAGGGTAAATCCACAAATTTTTATTAATAGTGTAAGAAATCTAGTGGGAAATTTATTTGACGAACAGACTAAACTAAATACGATAAAGGCTTTATTAAAGGACAATGCGGAAGCGTGGTACAATTTAGTAGGACAGGACATAGACACGTATCAGGACTTTGAAAACAAATTTTTAAAGCACTACTGGAGTGACCACAGACAAGACCAGGTACGAGACGACTTAATCACAGGGAAATTTAAGGGAGAATTTTCAGGAAGTAGGGAGCAATATGCTATACGCAAGTATAGCATAGCAAAGCAACTGAACCCACCACTGACGGACCGACAAATTATTAAGTATTTATCACGACACTTCGAGGTAGACATAAGACAGCACGTAGCACTACAGAACATAGTGGACAGAGAAATGTTTCTAGAATACTTGCAGAGGTACGACGACGTAAGTAGTGGACGACCTCGGGATAACAGGGAAAGACAGATCAACACAGTTAGGTTTGACAATAGACGGGACAACTACGCTAGAAGGGGAATAATTACGGATACCAGCGACAGAATTGGGAACAGAGACGACCATACGTTAGGAGTAATAGTTTAGGAAGGGACCTGCACCGAGACCGGAACCTACCAGAAGGAATAGTTCACCGGACATGAGGGGACTGCTAATACAGACACGGAACGAGTGGAAACGCCTAGGACATACGCTGAGGTGACGGCTAGACCAGGACCGAGTAGGGAAAACAGACCTGGACAGGATTTTTAGAACGCGACAGACCACTAGATTTCAGTGTAAATGTATATGAACATCCACGTGAATTTTTCAAAATTGAGGAGGAGTAGAGCCAGAAACTGAGGAAAATTATGTTTGCCAATTATTAATTTAGAAATTTTTGAGAATAATGTAGAAGTATTACTTGATACAGGGGCAGAGGCGAGTTTAATATCGGAGGAATTCGTCAGCAAAATTAGGGATAAGGTTTGTGATAGAATTATGCCTATAAAGCGTAGCCATTTAGTAGCTCAAATAAAAGAAGTTTGCTGTAGTAAATAGTGTTGTGGTGCTTAGGATAGATATAGGAGGTTTAAGCTGTGAACAGGAGTTTGTAATTGTACCTGGACTGAAGTTTCAGAGCATTTTAGGTGTTGACTGTATGATGCAGTTAGGGGTTTTGATAGATATGGAACGGAAGGTAATAAGGATTAATGATAGGGTAGTGCCATGGAAGGGCAGCTATGAAGTCACAGAGGATGACACGGGGTTAAATATTAATGTAGTAGAGGTAGAGGGTGATGAAGTTAAACAGATCAACACGATAAGATGTCCAGAGGATAGGAGAGTAGAGGTTCAAGCTTTATTACAAAAACATGCAGAAGTAGTGGGGGTAGAAGCAGCATATCAGGAGCAGGTGAAGGCGAAAATAAGTAAAGATGGCAAGTTTGTTTTTAATAAAGTAGATTTAAGGAATTTATTCTGGCGGATTCCATTACATAAGAATTCTAGAAGGTACAGAGGATTTTCCGTAGAGGAAAAATTTGATAATTTTAAAGTAGTATCGTTTGGTTTGTCGGCAGAAAGAAAAAGAATAGTAAATGAGAAACAGACAAGTGTAGGGCGTGAAGAAGGAGCAATATTTAAGAGTGAGGATAATAGGGATGAGTTTAGTGTATGTGAGATAACAGGGATGTTAAGTATAGATATAGAAGGGGGAGAAATAGGGATGAAGAGTATTAGGATGGTAAGAAGAAAGACTTGGAGGGTGAAGAAGAGAGTTAGATTTAAATAACTTGATGAACAAAGGATAGAGATAGGGGAATTTAAATAGGATAAGAATAGAGATAAGTGTATATAGAAAAGTAGAAGTGTTTATAGAAAATAAAGCTAGGTATAGGATAATTATGGGAGATAATTAGGAATAGGTTTAGGATGAGAATAAAGAGTAAATGTAGGAAGAAAATAAGATAGGTTAAGTGTAGATATTTCATAGAAGATTAGTGGAGAGTTAGGAATAGAGTAAGAGTAGGATAGGCATATAGGATTAGGTAGGGGGAAGTAAAGTATAGTGAAGATTAGTTAAAAGTTAGGAATAGGATAGGTATATAGGATGTATATAGGATTAGATGGATGAGTAGGATGAAGTTAGGGATAATTTCAGTTTATAGAATTAGGTGAGAGTTAGGAATAGGATAGGGATATAGGATAGGTGTAAATTTTTTTTTTGGATTGGAGACAAAGTAGGTAAGTTAGATAGATAAGGGTAGAGAGTGATAGGCAATTTTTTTTGTAATTTTTTTTTTGGTCTAAAGCTGCTATTCTCAACCGCTGGTCCGACGGACCATTGGTGGTCCGCGGAGAAATTTTGCTGGTCCGCTGACATTTTCCCTATCCACGAAAAAAATTTACTTAATTTAGATCTACGTAATTTATGATCAGTACTCAGTACGACACGGAAGACAAATTCCCGAAATCCCATGTAATTCCTAAAATTGGAAGTAACGAATGTACAGAACATTTTTCATAAAAGCTGTACTTTTGTTGCATGATGTGAATGTGTGTGAAAGGGACCACTGCGGGCGGGCTACCGTCACGTGCGAGGCAATCGCGAAAGCGCGGCGCGCAGACACTGGCTCTATTGGCGACAGAAACAGAAGCAGCTTTAAATTAAATTGTGTTGTGGTCTGGGAGCATCTTTAATTTATTGTTAATTAAACGAAACATTATTATAATTATACATATATTTAACTGGATTGAACTGATATAAAGGTAAGTTTACTCATTATTAATAGATTATAGACATCCACACCTCGCTTTGCGTTGACTTTTAGTTAAAAAGGGGAGTTTTGATGGCATGGCCCAATTTCCTAGAAACCAAAGTAGTGCAATCTTTTAGAAAACAGAAAAATTCAAACCATTTCAAAAAAAAAATAAATAATAAAAACTGGAACCTACAACAACGTAACAACAACGTAATATCGGAAATCTAACGACGCGCTATGAAAATTAGTACTAATTAAGCAGCGACGCAACTTCGAAAAAACGCAAAACGAAACGACGCAAAGCGAGGTACGGATGTTCTTATATAGACACTAATAAAAAATATTTTTAACCCTTAGTAACATGAACCGTAAACAAGGCACGCTGTTTAATTTTTTGAATACCGGTTCAACGTCTCAAAAAAATGACCGCAAAGCAGAACTTCCGCCAGCAAAAAAGACGAAACTAATTATCAGACGCTACAACCCTGAATATTTAAAATATGGTTTTATTCTTTGGCCCAAATCTACGGAAGAAGATGTACGTCCGATGTATCATTTGCCATGAAGTTCTAGTAAATGATGCTATGAAACCATCTAAAATGTTACGACATCTGAAGGCTATACATTCTGAGCTGGAAAATAAATCGCGTGAATATTTTGAGCGTAAAAAACAAGAGTTCGAATTGCAAACAAAAGCATTTAAACAAAATTTTATTTCGAATAAGTCACTACTAAAATGCTCGTACTTAGTTGCCCTCCGAATTGCTAAAACCAAAAAATCATTCACCACCGGGGAAAATTTAATAAAACCAGTTTTAATAGACGTTTGTTTGGAGATGTTTGGACAAGCTGCTGTTGATAAAATCAAATCGATTCCTTATCTAATGATACTATGAGAAGAAGAATTGAAAAATTATCAGAGAATTTGGAATATCAGTTAATTCAAAAATAAAGGAATCAACACTTTTGCTATACAAATTGATGAATCATGCGATATTTCCCAAAAAGCTATATTAATTTGCTACGTTAGATATATCGATTTTATTTTGGAGGAAATAAAAGAAGAATTCTTGTGTTGTATAGAATTGGTTTCATATACAACAAGTGATGAGATTTTTAACACTTAATTCTTATATTATTAAACATTCTTTACAATGGAAAAATTGCGTAGGTGTATGTACCGATGGGGCGGCTAGTATGGTTGGCAGACATTCTGGTGTTACTAAAAGAATTCAGCAAGCAGCAAATTCTGATTTATTGATGACCCACTGTATAATACACAGACAACATTTAGCTGCGAAAAATTTATCCACAGAATTAAATGAGGTTTTAGCGGCATCTATAAAATTATTAATTTTATTAAAAAAGCGATTTAAATTGCAGATTATTCGCAATATTTTGTCAGGAGGTTGGTGCCGAACATGAGCAATTATTACTTCATACAGAAGTTCGATGGCTCTCGCGGGTAAAATTTTAACCAGACTTTTTGAATTAAGGATGGAAGTAGAAATATTTTAAGAGACAAAAATAATCATTTAAGCATGCATTTGTCTGATGTAGAATGGGTTGCAAAACTAGCATATTTAAGTGATATATTTTCATATATCAACGATTTAAATTTAAGTTTACAAGGCGCTTCCATAAATGCGTTTCATTTATTTAATAAAATAGATGGATTTAAGAAAAAATTAATTTTGGGTGGATAAAGTAAATAAAAATAATATTGATATTTTTAATAATTATTTTGATTTTGTTAATTTGCAACAAAGTATAAACTTATCAAAATTAAATACAATCATTGGGCAACACTTACAATCATTAAATATTAGTTTCAAAATATTTCCCATCTGAAAAACCACGTGTGAAAGAAATGTGTGGATAACAAACCCTTTTTAACATATGACAGTAGTCAGTTAAATTTAAATGACAGAGAATATGAGTCGCTCCTTGAAATTAGTGCAGATATTATGTTAAAAGCTAGTTTTCAACAATGTCTATTGATAAATTTTGGATCAAGTTGAAAAATGAATATCCATCTCTATACGACAAAGCCATGAAAATGTTACTCCCTTCGCAACTACATACTTATGTGAATCAGGATTTTCTTCTATGACAGTTATAAAAATAAATTTAGAAATCGGCTCTCTGTTATTTCACCGCTCCGACTTAGCTTGTCTAATTTGGAACCAACAATTGACAAGTTGATTGAAGAAGAGCAGCAACAATCTTCTCATTAACAATATATTCATATACAATGCGCTTTGATTATTTTTATAATTTCTGGTTTTTTGTTCTAATCTTGCTTAAGGTTTGTTCATTGATTTAATTTGTTGGTAATTGTAAGAATGATATTTTTGTTTTGTTCCTACATTCATGGGTTTCTGATTTTTTTTTATAACTCTGTCATTTTTATTAAAGTTTTATATACTTACCTACTTATTATTATTATATGTACATATGTATAATTATATACCTATACATTTAAATATTACTGTAAGCAAAATGTTACAACTAACTTGCGCGATAGTTCTTTATAATAAAAATTTGTTGTTAAGAAAATATCACTGGTCCGCAATTTTTTTTTAACAAATCTACTGGTCCGCGGGCCAAAAAAGATTGAGAAACGCTGGTCTAAAGGCTTTATATTTGCATTCAAATAAGTGGGATTATTTGAATTCAAATAGGGGGAAAATACTCATATTTAGACCAGGGTAGAAAATTAAATAATCACATCAAATAATTTTAATCACCGTGTAGAAGCTTTGGGAAGAGGTACGCTTTATTAAAACCGTGAAGCATAAAAGGTTATTAGTTTCATTAAACATAAGAGATTTAAATCATGTACAAGACGCTTTATATCAAAAGAAACAGTATTAACAAGCTCTACGGGTAATGTAATTATTCTAAACAAATGGAAATTACGTGCAAAATTTATATTAATTAACCCTATTTTAAGTAACCGGTAGTAAAACAAAGTGTACACATAATAATTAATAGTTAACTTGTATTCGCTAAAATGAAAGGATAGAAGTCAATTTTAATTGGAGATAATTAAACCATTATTAATAATAAGCATAAAAGTGTGAAAATCCAAGATTATAATACCAGAAAATAAAGCTCTGAGAATTAATATTATTTTGAACACCTGCGTAGTTTAAATATCACGTACGGCGAAAATTGGGTAGATAACAAATGGTTTCAAAGAATCTTGAAGAAACCGTGGCTTAATATTTACGAGAAGGTGCGATACGGGGTTATTAAACCCAGATAGTCCACATGGACTAAAATATAATCGATAATAAAGAATATCAATTTGCACCAATACGAACAGGTTAGAAAAGGAAAGAGAAAATGCGTCAAGCAAAGACACATATAGTAAAAGGCGTGATTTAAGCAACGTCACGAGGGTCACGATTGGTTGAAAATAGGATGCAAATATCAGAGGTAGAAACAACGATTTCTGTACAAAATTAATTAGCTTTTCTCGGACATGTTTGCGTGCCGTGTGAGAATTTCTGAGTTTTAAATGGTGCGAGTGAAAAATTCGTAAAAACCGACGCGCGAGCGACGGACTGGGAACATGGCATGAGAAATTCTTTAGAATTACCCGTTTTGGGGAACAGACCGACAGACAGGCTTTTTGCTATATATACCGAGGTGAATATAAACAAGGCCTCTTAGACTTTTGACTATTCGATGCGTTAAAAGCTCTCTTACATCCGCGACTTGATTCAAGATGTTAAACAGTGCATTTTAGTTTGATAAAATAATTTAAAGTTTGCTCGTATATTTTAGTGATTCAAAATAGTTTGTTATTTACGTGCTAACATGAATGTACTTCAGTGCACTTAGAAAAGAAGATACAAGGTAATAAAGTTTAGTATCACTGTACCAATTGGTAAAATTTACTATGACAAATGTATACACAAAAGTAGGCAGTTTTGGCGTATCTTGGTGAAAGAAGCATGAATTTCTTTGCTATTTTTCGGGGGTGTTAATAATTAAATGGTTCAAATACGTGTCTGGATCCACGAAACAAGGGTCAGATATACACAGATGAGTTCCGGAAAAGCCCCGAAACAACTTTAAATAAATGGTGATGGAGAAAATTTTAAAAGCGTTGAGAATTAGAAGCCGTAAATATAATCCTGTTGGAATGGTGTGATTAACTAAAGGACGATGTACATTAAAGCTACGAGGACAGTAACCTTCAGGTAAATTATACTATTTTGTTTGACATTTTGGTGTGTGTTGAATAACTTTATTATACTATTTTGTTTGACATTTTTGTGTGTGTTGAATTACTTGATAATTGATTTACTTTAAATGGACATTAGTGAAATTGTACTAACCATAAAATTTTAATGTTAAGATGAAATTTGCTTGTATAAGTAGAAAGGGGTATTTAGTATTGATGTTCTGGATTATGATGAAATTTTAGGTATGTCTTTGAGCTCAATTAGACGAACCTGGTTAATTAACGTAAAGGGGTGGTAGATGCTCCCTTTTTACTCTGCATATATTGTTATATTAATTAGTAGGCATCCTACAAGGACTTTAATTCTGGATGCACGTTAAAATGATAATAAAATTAATCTTGAAATTCTTTTTAAAACTGAAATTTATGCTGAATTTTAATCTTGAAATTTTAATGTATTGTGAATATTGATGTAAATAGAGTTGACGTTGATGTTTGTGGTAGGAATGTGTTGTTTAATTTTATGAATGAGGAGGTTTATAAAATTAGGTGAGCAGCTGAAGCGAAACCAGGATCACAGCAGTTTATGACGCCCAATCGGTGGGACTAGAATTTTTTTGTTGAAAGGACCCAGTTCCCGCATTCAAAGGAGTATATCACAGCAATATATATATATATATATATATATATTACATTACCAAAATCAGTTTCAAATCAGCCTTCTCAAAGAAAATTCAAGAGTCATTTAAAAAAATATATTTTAAGTTAAGTTAAACGCTCTACGCAAAACAGGTTTTTTGATCAACATTTGAAAGTGTCGTTTCTTTATGGAAAAGTCCGCTACCTTGGTCGCGAAATATCTTCTGAAGGTATTAGACCAGACGAAAATAAGATTAAGGCGATCAAAGAAAGCTCATTACCCACGAATATTAAACAAGTACGGCAATTCGTCGGTTTGGCTAGTTATTTTAGAAAATTCGTACCTGCATTTTCCACTAAAGTTGCTTGTATAGCCAATTTAACGAGAAACAACGTTCCATTTATTTGGAACGCAAAATGTGAAAAAGCTAGATATTACATTATTGATGTGTTGACGCAAAAGCCACTGCTATCAATATTCGATTCCAGTCTAGAAACCCAATTGCATACCGATGCCAGTAGCCTCGGTTTCGGCGCTATATTAAAGCTAAAACACGAGAATTCTTTCCGGCCTGTGGGGTACTTTAGCCAAAAAACCTCTCTAGAAGAAAGAAATTATCATTCTTTTGAGTTAAAAACTTTGGCCGTTGTGAAAACTTTTAAAAATTTTCGGGTTTATTTAATCGGAATCAGGTTCACACTTGTAACCGACTACATCCTTCTAAAATTGTCAGCTAACAAAAAGGATCTTAAACCACGTATCGCCCAGTGGTGGGTATACATGCAAGATAATAATTTTGATATACTTTATCGTAAAGGTTCCGAAATATCTCATGTTGACTTTTTAAGCAGAAATCCTACTGAGCACGTGAACCAAGTAAACACTAGTCCCATAAATTTTAAGAATTGGCTTACTGTTTCTCAGAATCAAGACCCCGAATGCAGCCAAATAATCAAATCTTTTGATAGTGACGAAAAGAATGCAAGTAAAATATATAAAATTGATAAAGGCATGCTATTCCGAATTGTCCCTCTGGCGAACCGCAAGACCGTTCATCTTGTTGTACCTTCAAATAATAGATATCAATTACTGAAAATCTTCCATGATAACCAAAGTCACTTTGGTTGGGAAAAGACACTTGCAGCTATTAAATTGTACTTTTGGTTTCCAAACATGAGCCGTTTCACAAAAAAGTATGTTAACCATTGTCTGATTTGTGCTGTGCGCAAAAATAGATCAGGCCCCAAGCAAGGTTTCCTCACTTCTATGCCGAAACCCAGTGAAGCTTTTCATACAATACATATGGATTGTCTGGGACCTCTACCCAGTAATCATGACAAACATAAGTATATTCTAGTCCTAGTCGACGCCTTTTCTAAGTTTGCTCTCCTGTATCCTCAATCCTCACTGACTGCGGAATAAACTAAAATTAATCTTACCACATTTGTAAGCATTTTTGGAACACCAAGTAAAATAATTCGTGAGGCTGGAACAAATTTTACAACAAAAACCTTTAAATCATTTGTCGAGCATTTTGGCATTAAACTGCACGTGACAACCCCAGGTGTACATCGCTCCAGCGGGCAAGCCGAACGCCACGTGTGTACCATCACTAATATGTTGAGCATCGAATCCAATAAAACAACAGATTGGCCGAGCAAGATTTGGGAAATACAAGTAGTCATCAACATCACAGTACAAAAAACTACCGGACATTCTTCATTTAAATTAGTTTTTGGGCAAGAGGGGCAGACCCCACAAATTCGTACCATCCTCGAGGACTTGCCTACCTCTGGTAATACCACTATTCCAGTAGATCGCACACAAGTGGTATATAATCTGAGACGCAATGCTGAAAAACAAGGAACCTCTGCAAATAAGAAACGAAGGGTAGTTTACACTTTCAAAATTGGCGATGTAGTTGTTACGTGAGGCCAGAGGCCTGAAAAAATTAACTGTGAATTTGTTGGACCGTACATCATCACAAATGTATTACCACACAATCGTTATGTACTTACTAAGGTTGGAATGTGGAAAACTGCAAGAGAGCAACTACGCATTTGCCAGTCGATTGGACTGTTAAAGATTTCCAACGCGTACTAGAATCTGAGTCGAATCTCATGTCTGAGTACTTGTTTCTATAATCCTTTTTTACTGGCAATTACACGTTGCCGTGTTAGATAAAAGAAGTTACGAGACCCATCGCAAATGCGTACGTTTTACGTGCGGCATATTGCATATTGCAATTCGCAAACTTTTTCCTTTCATGTCGTGATTGATTTGTTATATTTCTTTTTCTTCTAGGTTATTTTCTGCCTTTATTTTTCGTTAGATTTAAGTCGATTTTCATATTTTCTGTTTCAATTGAATCAGTTGTAACGTTCCAAAAATTTCCGTAAGCATTTTTGAACAGTTGCCCGAAATTCAACCCTTCAACTTCAATTAAATAGTCAAAAATAAATACTATCCATAATAGTGTGCCCCGTATATATTGAAATACAAGTTCTAATTTCTACATTGCAATATCTGTACTTGTTTATATAAAAATTTCTTAATTTGTGTACATCAAGGGTACATCAAGGTTTATCTTGAGCAAACATACTCTTCTCGCAAATGTTATAGTCCTGTTTTACGACGTAGTAACCATGAGCGCCAATAGCATGTGCTTATTTTTCTCAAAAGGTTATCTTGTTTGGCCATTTTAATAAAGACTATTGGTCTTTAACCTTGGGCGAGTGATGTCGTTTCTGATGTCTTCATACGCCATACAACTACAAATGTAGGACTTCGAATTTGCGATCCCTCACAAAGCATGAGATGCACGCAAATATCGAATAAAACCACTTTAGTTTTACGATCCTTGCGAAAGCTTTTATCTTTTCTCCTTTAACTTCCCAATTAATTCCAGACAGTTGAAATGTTTCATATAATAAATGGTGTAGTATTATATCTTGAAAATTCACAAACAAAGCGAAGCTTTAATTCGTCAAGTTAGGAAATCATCTGTTATAACGTTGCATATGTGGTGAATGGATTGACACTTATTTAGAAAAGATAATAAACTTTTCGTTTCACATAGAAGCTGCACGTGATCGTCTAAATTCTTATCAGCTAATATATCAATTTACCTAACTGGAGATGAGCAAGTTGGTTTCAGGCGATATCTGCTTATTTAAATATTGCGGAGAAAGTGTTCCACTTTTACTGGCTCTTTGTGTCTACACATTACCTTGAATCTCAATTTTATTGTAAATAATTGAAGTCAGTGTTGGCACTAAAATCTTATTTGTAAAAGTTATCGAATATATTTTATAAAGGTCAATATGTTCTGTCATGAAATCTAAGAGTGATGTTTTTTATTCTCATTAAAAATATAGGTTTATATTTTTTATAAAGTTTAAAATCTACTGCCATAAGACCTAACAGTAATATCTTTAATTTTTTTTATACAACTGCATCAAGGTGTAGCATTAATTTTCATAAAGTTTATTATGTGCTATTGTTAAATCTAACAATAAAATTTCACATAATTATCATTATAAGATTGTATTAAAAATACGAATAAATTTTTTTAAAAAGTTTAATATGCATTGTCATAAAATCTAACAGTAATATTTTTTATTCTCATTACGAGCGTGTATTAAAAATACAGGTTCATATTTTTTATAAAGATTTTAAAGTGCTGTCATAAAATCTAGCAGTATTTTTTTATTAAGCTTAGTATGCGCTGTCATAAGATCTAACAGTAATTTTTTTATTCTCATTACGAGCGTGTATTAAATATACAGATTAAATTTTTTATAACGTTCAGAAAACAACAACATAAAATTTCAGTGTTGCTAATTTTGGTTACCTTATATATGTATATGTAGTTAGTGTGCTTATCTAAATGTGTTTCATATCACTCTAACATAATACATACATAATAGATCTATTACATCTGTGGCTATAACTTATGTAAACGTAATATTTTATTTAAACAAGACAATATTCTTATGATTATTTTTGATATATGAAAATAGATATGTTTGTTTATGCTCTAAAAAGAAAGAATTTAAGTTAATAGAAACCTTTACAATTTATGAAGTTATTATTAATTACCCCATTTTTTAAAAATCCTAACTTAACACATTAAAAATATATGGGAGCTGCATCTACTAAGTCAAACACCTCGATTTACTGGTGTAGGTGCTATAGTAGCAGGGATCAGCTGTGTTCTCGTTGCTTCTTCGATTACATAACATAATTTTCCATCTTCCAACAAAAAGAAATTTAAGGGTATAGGAATTGGACTTACGCTCGGGCATAGGGCAGAATTTAGAGCATAGCCCGAGGTTTTGGTATCATTTTTGACTATTTAGGAAGCATTTTGTGCTGATTCTGCATGGTGACACGTATTAAAATTATTTTTTTAGGTAAACCATGTAACATATAATATACACGTTTATTTCCACTCTCCACTCCAATGAGTCGAAGCCAGTGAACTCTATAAGAACTGGAATGGCTTCGTTCATATACGAAAGGCACGCGAACTGTTTCAGGGGCAACGAGTGAGACAGAATGATATTGGACGGATTTGCATCGTTGTTTTATATATGCAGTTAAATGGACGATTGTAGACATCATTAGCATTTTATTCAAATACAATTACATTAATTGTTTCTACCTGATACATTTTAGCTGCAAGTGGGGCCATAATCCACTAATTACATACACAGACTTACATAAAATTCTGAGTAAAACACCTACCTGCATATCTTTTAATATTTCAATTAAATCTACAAATATTAAAGATAAATTTTATTGGTTTCAAAAGTTTAATTATGCTTTTACATTATATTAAAACCAAATAAAGTCATTAGAAAAAGACAGGTTACGCCTTCCTATATTGTGTTAGAATGAGAGGGAAATACGTCTAGTTGCAGGTTGCCTAAAATTTAAAGTTGCCTCGCTTTTTTATCATTTCGTGGCCCCTCCAGTTCGTATAGAGTTCACTGGTCGAAGCATAGGAACACACACCTGCAAATTCTTTATGTTTACTGCCGGTTGTTGTAACTTAACTACTTTAATTCTTATTTTTAAATTTACGTCTATGAGTTCGTTTTCTACATCCTTTTCTAGCCAGTAATTAGATATGTGCATTATGTCTCGAGTTAGTTCCATGTAAATTTCTTTAATTCCGTTATTAGCAAGTTCTGTTACACCATCTATTTCCTCTACCCGACGATGGGTGTATTGTCTTTATAAGTTCTTTTATTTTCTGCATAACAACATACTTATTACAGAGTAATTCGAATTATATAATAAAATCAATCGCGTTCACTGCGTGCTTGCATCTTTTAAGAATGCTGTATTACAACTGATTGCACTTACTTAACTATGTCGGACGAATATCGGACGAATGTCGGCCGTATGTCGAACGTATGTTGGACGTATGTCGGACGTAAGTCGGATGTATGCCGGATGTGTGTCGCAAGTATGTGGTATGTATATAATTATAAAATTAGGTTAGGTTAACCCAACATTTTCCCGGTTAGAATAGGTTAGCTCAATATTGTAAAATTGTTAGCTTAGGTTAGCTCCAACCTCTCCCAGCTAGATTGAATTAGTTCGATATTGTTCGAACAAAAATTTTTAGGTTAGGGCGGCGCACTTGATGCGAGAGGAGGGTGGATGAAAGAGTAGGTAGGAGGAGAAGGGAGGAAGGTTTAGGTTAGTTCGCACTGTTTGGACTTAGGTTAGGTTAGTTGGACTTGTCTGGATTTAGGCTAGATAATAGGAAATATTGATGGTTGAGGTCAGCACCGGCGGCGCTGACCTCCTAAGCTATCAAATAGTCATGCTGTCTAGCCTAAGTCCAGAATAGGATCGATCTAAAATAATAGTTCGGCAGCGAATTCTCGAATATACCTTTTTAGAAAACTCACAATTATTTATAACGAGAAATACAATTGATAATTTCTATTCTTTTGCAATGTAGGTATGTTATTCTTCAAGAAACTTCCATATCTAGATAAAGAAACAGGCAAATTGTAATTAAATCGCACTAGCTAATCACACATAGAAAAATCATTTTACAAAACAAATACCTAAATGATTGTAATATTTCCGAAAACAAATGTTTTAACAATCGAAAACCACATTTTAAAAGTATTATATTTTTTGAGAAAAATACTAGATTGAATACTATATTGAAAGAGTAAATTTGCTGTATTTAAATTTTAATTGCATGCACTAATAAAACCTACCGGGCGTTGAATAAGCAATCATTTCAATTTAGAAAGCTGTCAAAAACGCTTAACAAATTCGCAAATGACCGTCAATACAGTGGGAAATATGAAATTAATTACAAAAGAACGAAGATATTTATCTACACTGACAGCACGTAACAACACGCACATACATATATACGCGTGCGCGCACTCACACACATACACACGCACATGCGCGCGCACATACACACAAATCCACACACCAATGCACTATTGCCTGCAAGCGCATTCATTCACAGATGCACATATGCATCCATGCACTCAAGCATATACACAAATGCACACGTGAATGCGTACATACACCCACACACATACATACCCATACGAAAATTTGTTTACAATTCTGTTATCGCCTAACTTTTGTATCGATATTCGCTGGAGTTAGACCACTCAACGCAATAGTAAAAGAAACAGCAACAATATACTACCTCAGAAACAATTGCCCTAAGAAAACAGAAGAAATTCTGCAATCTCATGTTAACACAAAAGGGGAGATTAAAGAAGCGTGCACACTAAAACAGGCTGGAGAAACAACGCAACTGGACAATGAACCTACACTACATTCGACTTTCCATTGCTCTACCTGAAGGTACTTGACCAAGAACCAAGTTTTTTCCTAGAAATTTTAATTTTTCCGAACCCTTGCTATTTCAAAGAAAATAGAGCGCTTTAACGTGCATTACAAGACGCACACATTGGACCTACATTTTACCTCTCATCCGAACAAAGGCATATTTTTGTGAAAAGTGTCTGCATAACATTTTTTAAGCGGCTCGTGTCGGAAATCGAACCCAGGACCTTGGGTTCAGTAGTCATACGCGACCCTATCTAATTCACGGAGTCGCCCAAAGAACTTACCGGTTGATTCCAAATATACAGTAAAGACTGAACGCCAAATACATAACACTAAGTCAAGAACTAACGCACTTTATTATGGGACACAGACCATACCCATCATAGTAGAAACGAATACATATCACAAAAGACAAAAGTGCACTTACGAGGAAATAGTAACACCTACTCTTTGAATGCAAGCACATCGAAGACCGCACAGAAACAGACATTTTGAAAGATGCATAACTTCCTGAGCTGCCATGGAAAGAAGATCTGTTCCAAACCCTAAAGACACCGGCAAACAAGGTGTTACGTTTACTTTCAGCGTAAATTAATTCTAATCATTTTCAACTCAAACCCCTTTTCTTCTACAACGAAAATTAATTCTGTAAATTTAAAATAACCCTGTCCGTTGTTAATTCATCTATCTGTTGTATAAATTCGATTTGTATTGTTAAACCCTTTCGCTACTTTAATAATACCCTTTCTCAGAATTCCTTAACGTAAAATTTACGCTATAATTAGATAGGCGATAACGTTGTTTCAAATATCCGATAATTAATTTTTATGTGTTTCCCATTGAAAGAATTCGTCGAATTAGAGCTGCGTATTATTTCAATAAACTCGGGTTTTCCAGTTTTGAAGCCTTAACAACGATATTACTGTGAGCTCTGGTTCTTGGTTAAACGAAATGAATATTGACTTGTCTTTCAACTTACAAGACGACAACATCCTCTTCTGATTTTCTTCGTTTCGTTCGTTATAAACACTTCGAGCACGCCCTACAGCGTGGTGAGTATTTAGGGTTTTTATTAAATGGTACGTTTCGACAACAATAAATTAATCGTTACTTGTAATTGCTCTAGCTTTTTTCCGGTGGCCTTAAAGTCACAATGAAGGATCGTACCTGGTTGTAATAGGAGGCCAAAGGCGTTCTTTATCGGTGTAGCCCTTCCCCCCTCCCATAAACGTTGCTGTGGAGCAGCTACTGACTCAACCACGGCGTCAGCAACTCTAGAGTGAGTGTTGTTTTTTGTCTTTCCTAATTACGTTGGCTATGCAAGTACATGCATTTCCAAATGTAATTCGTCTATACAAAAATTAGTGAACTATTTTGGGCTTTATTGCCGTTATACTGAGAACTATTTTTGGTATTTATTGCTGTTACACTGAGGAATTACTGTTCGGTTTCACATAACTAAAAAAAAATACTAATTGAGGAAGTGAAAATGAGTTAACGACTTGCTCACGCCGTTGAAAATGTTGCCATTCTTATGTATAGGTTTAGTTTTAGATTTACTATACTGATTTAGAGCTGTTGGTTTTAGAGGGAAACTTTTGTTTAGTTTCTTATTTTTGGTTGAACCTTAATCTAGGGAGTAACCTAAAACCGGCAGCTCACCATGTAAAAATGATCTTTTGTTTTGTATTTTTTTGCTAGGGTTACTGTGTACATACTTTGTTTAATTATAGGTTTCTTTTTTTGGTAGGTTTTGTTTTAATTATGAACGCATGAGTGTATATTTGTTTCTATTTTTATTTAAGGCCTCCCTTAATTTTCTTTTTTGGTATAATATCTCGCCCCCTTGCCAATTGAGCCCGGTTCATACTTTTTTTTGTACGTCACATGCACGTAGCAAAGGTTACACAAAAGCTCCACCAACAACAGTGAAAAGTGTAGTGCTACAACAATTCAAAAACAGAGCAAGCACATAACTCCTTGGATTTACCTAGAGCAAAAACTCCTGATGACCAAGGGTAACAAACACGAGTAGAGCAGACACTACATATGTAGAATCTCATGTTACTACATATGGCAAATGAGATTGTAAGCAAATTAACAATAGTAGAATAAGGACTTTTATTTATACTAACTTAAAATTAGATTATTATAATAACATAATATAGGCAAAACTGTAAAATTACTAAGGATATCCAACATTCCTCTAAAACAATGTATGCGGAAAAATAAAACATAAAATAAACATCATACAAGTAAAATTGCAATACAACAACATTTGGGTAAAGCAAATGGACCATGCATACTCGTCAACACAAAACACCCGACGGTATAGAACACCATACACAGCAGTGCCTGCACGCACACACACGCATGCACGCACGAGGGCTCACACACACACATACACGCATACGCGCGCACACACACACGTTCGTGTCGGGCTGACGGTGGCCAGGAGGGGCTCCGTGGCTAAGTTGGTTTACGTGTGACTACTAAGCCTAAGGCCCCGGATTCGATTCACGATACAGTTCGCTTGAAAAATGTTAGGCGAGCATTTTTCATAAAAATACGACCTCGTTTCGGATGAGAGATAAAATGTAGGTTCCGTGTGTATGTGTTGTCACGCACGTTAAAGATACCTTACCTTGCTTGGAACAGCAAGAGTTTGTCAAAATTCAAACTTTTTAGGTAAAACAAAACTCGCTTCCTGGTCAATGTAGTATTTTCGAGTGGAGCATTGGAAAATCAAATGTAGTGTCGGTTGCCGGGAACATGTGCAGCAAATGCAGACTAACTAGTTCCTAATTTCGGCTGCTGATGGTCTGAAACTGAGTAGAATGCGATCAAGAAAGCACAACCATATAACTAAAACAACACCCACACACCATACAATCCACAACACAACTTACAATTATCATACTAAGTATCTCACAAATCATAACAAACCACAAACACAAAACACACAACACAACAACATTGCAGCACATTAAACCAAACAAGCACAACATTGTTATAGAAGAAACAGGCATGCTTTAACACTTAGATAGCATGGTATGTAATTGTTAGGAATTACATACAAAATATAATAAAAATTAAATCAAATGTATATCTTCTATGTAATAAAGTGTAATAGATTTGTCAAACTTAGAATAGAATCATTCATTTAAATCAATTTTAATTAAAATTTTATTTTTGAATAAATTTTTTAGATTACAAATTTGCCAGCAACGTTTTAATTAAATCTTATTAATAAGAAACAATTAAAATTGTCATTTGTTGTAGTTGCATTAACACCTTTTACTAACGTACTATATTTTTCAGGAATAAAATCTAAACTAAAGAAAGTATTTCGAACGTCTTCCGGACCTACCAGTAGTGTGGAGCATCAGATGTCAAGCGCTAGACTAATCACTCAACTTACAACTGCAGCTCTATGTGCAAGTTCACCAGTTCTACCTTCTGCACCAACAGTTCCACCAGTTATAAAATCTTTAATAAGACCCCTCACAGTTCCTCGTCTTCAAGTCACATTAGTTAATAATAATAATGAAGAGTATCAATCTAGCAATTTTATATCAAATAATTCTAAGACGTTATCAGAAGTAGTTCATACTGATAAGCATCAACCTAATGTTTTGAAATCCGCTGCAGGTAGAAGAAAGAAATAGCATCAGTGTTATCTATGTAGATAGAGAACCTTTGACTGCGTTGTTGTAGAATATAAGTTGATTTGCTGTAAGTACTATGATCAAAAAGAAGGTGTTTGGTTAGTAAATATTAAGTTTATCTAGATATAAGGAATTTCTAAAATATTTTCGTTTCTTGTATTGCTATAGTACATTGGATATGTTACAATTTCTATATCAATTTGAAATATACAACGAAGAATGGTATTACTTTTTTTTTAATAAGATATTTTCAGACTGGAAGTTTATAATGTACTTACCTGAGAAAATATTTCAAGATATTAGCTCTGAACCCAGATTCAATATAAGGTACCACAATTAACAAAATGTTATCTCCTTGGTACCTATTTTGTTAAAAAATAATTAAAAGTCACTTGTTTACAATTACTAACTAATTAAATTTGGATGAATATTTCTAACTAGTGTAGTGCAATAAAAATTTAATTAAAGCAATTTTTAATTCAATGTTTCACATATGCTTATTACAAAACTCATCTACTACCTAAGTAATGCCTTCATTCAAATCCTCCTTATGTCCGTTGTATTCAGGAATCACTTTTTTTGGTCAATTTGGGTTCATAAGACAAAGTCATAATTTATTAAAACCAGAAAATAGTTGCAACTTTTTTGTTCCAGTTTATTGTAAAATGAGACAGTAGAATATCTTCACCTCCCAAACCTTAAGAAACATCTTTAAATAATATTTTTGGATTGTTATGCATCACTACAAGGACTTTTTTTATTTCAGCCTATCTTATCAGTTAAACAACACTTTTTTCAACTTTAATTCAAATTTATTTCAGAATTATTAATTCAATTTTAGAACCTATCATTTTAGTCTGGTCAATCTAGCTAAAAATAGGGCAGTACGTCAAATAAATTGCAAACAAAAGATTTTCAACTGCACACAACCATGTCCATATTCTATCTGTTTGAATTTTCTCTAACTACCACTTATGTGTCTAGTTGCCTTAACCTTGGCCCAAGTGCTTTATCCTAGTGCTACTACCAGAAATCCCCGATCATCGGCAGTCAGAAATCAGGGGTCCCTGGGTAGCCCAACCTATCTAGGCATAGTTCCCGATTGTGTTTTCAGGAATCGTATGCCCAGGCTTTAACAATTTTATTTGCCTCTGGTAGTTTTGACACTTTTCATATACCACTTATGGAACATAGAATATTTCTAATTCTACACAAATGAAACAAAATAATGCTTTTTAAAAGAAAGCACCCCAAGTAACTCGTAAAACATTGTGATTTAAGGTCTCTTCATGCAAGGGAAATCTGCAAAGTAATAATCTACAAATTACACATTGCTCGATATTTACAACCAAACGATTATATCCGCAAATCACCATTTTGCAGAAAGTTTATCAATAAAGTTAGGACAAATGATGATTTTATCAATCGCGTTTTGTGGACCATAATGAGAACTATCAGGCACAGGAAAACCCACCCATAGTAGTTCTACTCCAAAATCAAATTTGATTGGGATTTAGTGTTTTCTGTGGTACATTAGGAAACCGTTTACTTGGTCCTATGATATTCAATGGAATCTTATCCGTCCAATGTTATTTAGAAACGCTTGAAACATCTATAAGATTTTTTATACAATCTGACTTTGGCACAAAATAATCAAATTTGGTATCAACAGACAGCACACTTGCACACAATGCTAGAGACATTATCACTTACTTAATTAATATTTTTGATTCGATAGTAACTGTGATCCATACACCTGTACAGTGGCCAGTCAGAGCAGGAGACTTAACATCTCTGGATTTTTATTTATAAGGAACTTTAAAAGATAATGTATATACTAGAAGTAATACCTAGTACAATAAATGTAGACGAACTACAAGAAGTGGTAGTTCAGACATTAAATGGCCTTAATTGGAATACATGATGACATGTAACAAAAAGTATTCTAAAACGGTGCCGATTGCGTTTAAATAATATAACAACAGTCGGCATTTTAAACTATTGTGATCTATTTTTAGTATTTAGTGGTATTGTGATGTTTTGTTTTGTTTCGTTTCATTTGTTTTAAGACTGATCTGTATTAACGCCTACTAGCCATTTAAAAATCCAATATGGCGTCCATTTAAAATAAAGTTAGTATTGCACTCACAGTAATTAAACATACATTTGTCAATAGGCAAACATTTATCAATTTCATTCAGCTAGTTCAGGAGCTTTAGTAAAATATACTTTAAAATTTTTATAGAAGTTGGGTCGTATACCATGGCTACTACAACATTATATTTAAATTAGGGCAAGTAAAGGCACCAACAAAAGTATCTAGTACATTTTTAGATAAACCGCAAGAACGATAGGGGTTTTGCACTCTTCATAACCAAATAAAAAAGAACACTTACAAATCTGGGACATTATTGTCCACAATAATACTCGTTTCAATTCACATGGATTGAAGACATTTAACTTTGCACTAAGAAAGCTTTAGACATATAATGTATGAGAACAGGAAGCGGAATTTTAACAAAAGAGTGGGAGATTAACAGGACTAAGTTTGAATTAAACTAAAACACAGAGGTGACTAGAGAAGAACAAAAATATGGTTTAAGGATAGCGAAATTAATCTGGAAACCTTTAAATTACAAAATTGTGAGTACCGTTCTGAGCATTTTTTTATTGTAGTTTGGTCTAATTTGAAAATATGTACATACGAACTTATAAATATAATTATAATTGCTTTGTAGAGTAACGGAATTAGTTTTTACATTTAAGGATAAAATTAATAGGACAGAAGTTTGAAACTTTTGAAATGCTAAACATGCATATTAAGTAAAACGCAAGCTTTAATTATAAAATGTATTGTTAGTAAATTTGTGTTTAAATCTTATATTTTTAATGTACCTTGAAATGGTGGAAACAGAAGTTGGGATTTTGCTACGAATTTCTAATCAATTGTTAAGCACATTTCTAAGTAATTGGGATTTACAAAAAGGATACGGTAGTTTAGGAATTTAGTGTAATGAAATGGTAAGTTATACTTTCAGATTAAGGTTTCTTTGAGAGTTCTGTTAAAAATACCTGACCAGTGAAGGTTAGTTTAGGTTTTGTTTTGTTTTAAGGTTAATTTATTTACAATGATATTCTTGAAGTTTACTGTTAACAGAGTCTGAATTTGGATGGAATTTTGTTTACAGATAGTTATAAGATAATTATTGTCAGTTATCTTCAATGATGAAGTCATATTTGGGAGACGCATTTATTTCAAAAAGTTCTGTAATTGGATAGAAAGTAAGACACCACAATATAAGATGCCGGACTAACACCTGACAGAGATTAAGGTGGGTTGTAACAAATGATGCCATGTTACGATTCGTCCCGTTAAATACGTCTAGTCAAATATGAAAGGTCAGCAATCAAACATTTGTTATCACAGTAACCGTCGTTAGTTAGGTGAAACTCTTTGTTGAGAACTAATCTTATGCTTACTATAAAATAATTTCTAGAGCTATATGAATAAATACCCCACATTTGTAGTTACATTTCTCTAAGATATGTCACAGTATATGAACCAAATAGAAAAGATTTTTTTAGCTATTTTGTTTTGACACAAGTATAAATCAAGAAAACAGTTGAGGATAATAAGGGTGCCAGGTGAGCTAATAATCTCTGTATGTATATTAGCTTTATAGTAAATCTTCTAGACACATCTATAACACAGGACGCAACTAATAACAAACTCAATTGAGCTTGTGTTCGCTTAACCTAACTCTCCTAATAAGTATGTTAATGGGTTTTAACACTAACCACAATCTACGGTATATACAAGTATATCGATGGTCACTAGAATTATATATCTAACACGGTCGTCATACGTGGTATTTGTCCCACAAAGTCACGGAACTTAAGTACCTGTAGAATTACTGACTTGTGGTCACCAAGGAAATTAAGTACTTCCACTGTGTATCGTAACCAAAAGTAACAACAAAAATGATACCAACCAATTACTTACATGATTCTGCTATCTTTTAGTAGTACCCACATTGTAGCGGATTTCAAATAAATATATCCAACTGTCTGATTCTATAACTTAAATCAACTAACAATAACCTCAACAGCATTTATCAACAAAACTAACAGTACTAGCAAAAGACACAGGAGAAAACAGCCACGGCAGTCGTTTAGACTAATCATACCCAGTATCGAGGATTCTCTCATGAACCAACCAAGTCGAAGTCGCTACAAATCAAATTTCTGTATTGGTCATCATTTAACCTATAACTACCATTACGTGCTAGGAGATACATTAACGAAGTAATCACGTATTGTTTGCTCAGAATATTAAAACATTACAAACAAAACTTATATCTTTATATATATTTTTTGACACACCATTGCACTAGCAAAACAACTTAGTTTTCCGAGTAACTTCAAATTAATTAAAAGACATCTTGTAGATAATGTCAGGATCACAGTCTAAATACACTAAAATATCGATAAGTAGCATAGGTGGGTAGAATGATTTGCCTAACTTGTATATCTCCAGTGTTAAATAACCTAAGTACAACTGTAACATTAATACTTAAATAAACAAAACGAAATAACAGCAACCAATGAACGTAACAAATTACTCGCCTAAAAAATTAAAAGGTCATAGTAGGAAACAAAATATTGAACAAAGTAAACAAAGAAAATTCCTTTCAGCCAAACAAGAAATTGAAAGAATAACCAATAAAACAAACTCATCTGGTTTGAAAGTTCAGCATACATAACTTCAAGAAGGTATGAGAAATTGAAAGGAGCGGTAACTGAAGTGATAACAGAGAAAGAACAAACGACAAAACAACTGGAAAGTAAGGTATAGGGCAGATAATCAATGAGGTGAAAGGTGGTATGGCGTTAACACTGCTTGTCATCTATAGCCGAAAGTATCTAATAAAAATTTTTCCGTTTTCAAACTCCAACAAAGAATTTGTATCTCACGATGAAACCAACAAGAAGAAAAAGCAACCAATGAACGTAATAAAGTCAATAAGTGGTTTTAAGTAGGGTTAGGAAAAGTAATATCCAAGGTGATGAGAATTTGGAATTGAAAGCAAGGAGAGCTATCTGAAATAACCCTCTTCCTGGTAACAAATATATCAATAGAATTGCTAGGATATGATGATTTGGCACTCTAATTTTGACAGTTAATAAAGTCTTTCAAGTACCTAGTAGTTGTGAAGTAGTTTTACAGTTCGGCCATTTTATATTTTTGATGTTTTTATAATTTTAACAAAGAAACTTACTCCCGCACCATTAAGAGTTAGCCAGAGCACCTATAAAATGATTATGGTGTTTTTGTTCCTTCTGGACAATTCGATATTAATAACGTAATGTCTCTGAAACAAGTTGCTACCAATATTTTGATAACCGCCATCTTGAATGTGATTTAAATACCACTTTTAAGTGTTTATAATTGAGCTACATAACTTTTATAGGAAACATTGTTTCGTATCTTTCATTACAACAAAAATATTTGATTTCAAATAAATAGGCGATTTTCAGTTGTTTTTTTTAAATAATTTCGAAACTAGAATTTTGAATTCTTCTAAACAGAATTTAAATAAGTAATCTAAAGGACCTAACTTTGCCCATTTAGGCAGATCTTTAGCATTAATGATAAGAAAGACACCTATTGTATCCTACTGAATATGGAACATGCTGTATATATTCACATAAAAAACTATTTACCAATTTTTATGTGTATTTAAGAATGACGCTTCTTTTACTACGTGCACAAAAATACATAAGCCACTTGCTATATATAAATTGCCAATGTACCTTCGGTTGGAGCATTGGGGACGTGACCGCAAGTATAGCGGCCCTTATTCAAATTATAATATATATATATATATATATAAATTGCACGTAATAGTGTTATTCATATAAAAAACTAGTAATGAATACTTTTTGTTGGCTAAGACGATGCAAAGTATAATGGATCAGAGTAAAAAACTTTATTGATGTGCAGAATAATGTTATTTCATCAACTTATATTAATAACAATCATTCTCTTTAAAATTAATAAAACAAAATAACAAAAGAGTTAAAAATTTTAAACTCTAAATTAATCTACAGATTTTTTGTTTCTTCGTTTACGCTTGGTTTTAATATTTGATAAAATTTCATATGCTTGTTGAATTTCCATAAATTTTTCTTGTGCTTGTCTTTGTAAAGCAGGATCTTTTACTTTATCAGGATGCCATTCTCGACTTAACTGTCTCCATCTTGAAGTTATTTCTGT
The DNA here is from genome assembly GCA_036346225.1 of Platerodrilus igneus. Taxonomy (NCBI): domain Eukaryota; kingdom Metazoa; phylum Arthropoda; class Insecta; order Coleoptera; family Lycidae; genus Platerodrilus; species Platerodrilus igneus. The sequence continues at coordinate 5,643,442 of JARFIW010000800.1, forward strand.
TTGTGTTGCACTGGGTGATATATCCAAAACTTTATATGCATTTTGTTCACCATGCGGATCAGTCAAGTCTATTATTTGTTTCCAAACCTCATACCTTAAAAAAAAAGTTAAAATTAGAAGTTGTTTTATACGTGAAAATAAAAAATAATACAGTCGAAAAATAATTTGAAAGAACAAATTTAATGAAATTCAATGTAAAATAAGCAAAGGTTAATCTTGTTGTACAAAAAAACAAATATATTTTAACATACAGCATCATAATCCCATTATTTAAAATATTTTGAAAATAAAGAAAATAAAAATCGTAACCAAAGTACAAAATATTCTAAATGTCATGCGCTTTGCTATTCAGTAAATGTGTGTATTACATTTCATGTTTCACTTGAAATAACTGACAAACGACTACAGTGTAAAAGTGATTTGACTTATTATTTTGGTACATAAAAGTGCACATAATGACAAGAACATAATGAGTATGAGATGGAACGCTTAAAAAAACATGGATTTGGAAACAAACTACTTCTGAAAAGATCAATTAAAAACAAGCAGAAGACAGGACCCCATGTAGGTGTCATGGTCGAGAGCAGGCATGCATGTGCTCTACTAATGGAAATTTAAATCTTGTAATTTCGATTCTGATAGAAAATAGATGTAGATTCCGTAGTATTTATAAAACGCAGTTATTTAATAAATGTATGATATGGAATCAAGACATTCATGTAAATCAGAAAATTAGCTACAATAAATGTAAACTAAATTTACACTCAACCTGTTTTAATCTAGTGGAAACCGAAATAAAAACTTTATCAACCAAAAGAGAAAACAAAAGTTGTTTGAAATTGTATTACATATGTAATGAATGGAGAAGGTCAATGAAATGAAAAAGATAACATTAGATTTAAGGGAACCTTCTAAGTTAAATCAGCTGAGATATTGTACAAAAAGTTATCAAATATGGGTATACTCTCATCAGATTCTTTTGATGCAGTAGTATGTGAGACCATAAATGTATTAAACAGAAAAATAGTCGAGTCATACATGAAATTTCAGAAGGCTCAGCCGACAATAAATTTGCAACCGTAACCAATTTTATTAATATTATGTAACCCTATATCAAAATTCAATACATTTGCAGAGTTAGATAATGTAGTCGAAATAAACCACGTCCTACTCATGTTAGTCGATACTGCAGATCAATTTCTTGTTCTGAGGTATAAAAGTATTCTTAAGTTAAATCAAATATATAGACATTATTATTTGACGAACGACAAAACAGGTTACAGCAAAAACTCTTTTTAAAATGCACACATACTGTGGTATTTTGATTGTCTGGGATCACCTTGTTAATACTTTGTAGTAACAGAAGTAACATTTATTTACAAGCTAAAATATCGATATGAACTTATTATACATTAACATTACAGACATGACATGTACAAAGGATCTATTTACAAATGTTTTTGTGAGCGTAATTAAATTGCAAATGCCTTTAACACCAGAACTGAATTTTTATGTTAATTGATTCAAGCGTGTTTAAGGGACACAGCACAAAAATTAGGTACGCTATCAAATCCTCTCCTCGAGTCCTTGATCAGCAGGCCGTGGTAGTTTATGCTGTCATGCAGCAACCAGCGTGCAGGAAGCTCAATGAATGCAGGTGCCGTATAGGTAAACAGCTCATTAACAGGCAACAACACTCTAGGGGTTCGGTGTTGTCATGCTGTATGTCATAGGAAGTGGAAAAACTGCCTGGTGGTGTTGTATTCAGTGTCTAACATTTCAAGTCCATTGACTGAGGGACATACACCTGAAATCTATTGGGCATCATGGGATTGATGAGCACAGAAGTGGTGATGGTGGAGTGTTCCCCATCCTGGCGTGCTTGTTGGCGTACGTGCTTTAGAAGATGGTTCTGATGGCTTTGAAAATGGAACGATGGTCCAAGCTGTGGTTATAAAAGTTTAGTTCATTTTATACTGTTATATTTGGTGGTCACAATAAGATAATCTCAAGGGAAATCCTAGGAGATTGGTGACCTTCATCTTGCACTATTCTTAAGTTCTCTCCCACAAGCTTGGTGATTTTCTTAAAAGAGAACAAGAAATGATTTGCTCTATCATTTGGAGCTTCTTTCACACTGAGGTTTGTTTGTATTCTACATTTGGAAAGTTCTATTTGTATTTTGGTGTTGAACGAGTTCATTATTGGTTGAAGAGTGTTTTATGTATGCAAGCTATTTATTTGTACGATGTGTGCTTATTGTTTAGTAAGTTAGAAATATGGTTTGTTACATACTCTTACACTACTTCAAAGGGGCACGTCAATGATAGTGGAACCAGCCTTACCATGGAATACCTAAAAGGAATAGCCACTAGTTAAAAAAAACAAATTGTACTAAGCACCCATAAATGTACATGTTTCTATTAAAATGTTCATACATGCATAATACACCAGACAAGCTTTATTCAATTTAAATCAATTAGTGATTGCAAATATAACTTTATGTGTGTAACTGACACGTAGCCATGTGAAGACATTTGAATATATTCCTCTTAAATATAATTACTCTGTTACTTTATTTTTCAACATAAATGAAATACTCTTTTTCCCTGGAATAAATTTCATTTCTATTCTTAAATTCTCCAACAATACTCTATGTAGTGTACCTGTTCAGTATAAGCCCGCTTAACATAATTTTAACTCAAATCCATTTTGCTTTTAAAAGGAAAATTTATTCGATCAATTAAATAGTCAGTACCTTGTTTTAAGTAGTCGTTAATTTATTAAACATTCCGATAACGTATAATTGCTTTCTCTTGTGTTTCCCATTTAAAGACATGCCAAAACAATAGATCTTACTATTAGTTGATAGCGTGTTTTCAAGTTTGCTAGTCTTGCTTTGATAACGCGAGGATTGCAGTTCAAACTCGTGTTATTTGAACCAATGGTTAATTTGATTCTGCAGCTTGTGCATTGAAATATTTTCTACAATACTCGCCCCAGTACTTCAAGAGCGATGCACGTTTTTTTTGTTCGACAGGTAGGAGGTATCTTGCGTGTATCGCTCTTATCTGGAGGCCAAATTGGTTCTTTCTTTATGTAGGCCCAACTGTTCTTTGCCACAGATCAACTGCCGTTGCCTGTGGATTGCCAGTGTCGTTATGGTAACAGAGTAAATAGATTCCGATAACCGTGGCAATGTGGTGCTGATTCATTCACGAGGGTGGGCAAGCTAAGTATCCTGACTCATACAGGTATACAACTTGTTTTCTTTTGTGTATATCAAGGGCATATTCCTGATCAGCGTTTGGTGTAGTTACGTGATAAGAAACGTGACAATGTAGGACTATTGTTTGTAGCTGCGAAACGATATTATCGCTCTACAGGTGTGATGTACCATTGTTAAAAATGTTTGACAAGAGTTCCCACTCCCTTATTCTTTTCTACTGATTAGTTTATTTTACAAACGGTATTATGTACAATTTAAATGAATGTTTGACAAAAGTTCTCACACGTTAATTCTTTTCTACTGATTAGTTTATTTTACAAAAGGTATTATGTGCTATTTTAAAAACGCTTGACAAAAGCTCTCACGTGTTTATTTTCTACTGATTAGTTTTATTTTGTGTAAAATACGAGATGCGCACTTCGTATCTACAGTACTAAATTGTTCATACCACATAATTGTTTGCTTTGAAATAGTAACGCTTAATTTAATTTCTTTGGTTTGTTTGTACAGAATCTTTTATTTATTTTTATTGTTAATAGATAATCGTGAATGATTAATTTTTTTGTTTTTTTTGGTAGTTAGCCTGGTATTTACTTTTCTTCCGGCTACGTCTAGGTACGCAGCAATTCTAAAATTGACCAAATTTTCACCAAGTGGATTTAAGAAGGTGTAGAGGGTGTTTCTGTGGCTGTTAAAAATTCCGTATCTATGGAGCAGGTACACTTAAATAAATTAAATAATATCTCTATCTTTATATCAGTAGTAGTTCGTTGCATTAGTATCAAGGGGATGTACAAAGGCTTTGTTAATTTAGGTATAGTTTAATGTACAAACCATCAGACTTAAACTCTAAATAAAACTATTAATTATATCATTTACAAAAAAAAATCATAAACCGTCTTCTAAATATGCAAAAGCTTGAAAAAACAAGGTTGTCATGGTTTTCTGCAACAAAAGGATGTTAACTAGCAACAACCCTAGATTGAAAGTGGATAGCAAAAGAAAATCTGAGAAAGAAAGTCGCCGTCCAAAAGATAACCCATAAAAAGAATAATTTGCCTAAACGAAGCACACAAACCTTTCTAAAGTAAACCCAAGGAAATATCAAAAATAACTCAGCCAGCTGCAATAAAAATTATTTAATAGTCAACAAATGAATTAATAGACAATATAAATAATGCATGATGGAGCGTTAGTCCATCGTATAAATAAAAATTATTATATAGGAACAGAAAGCTGACAATATCCGACAGCTATAAAATTAACAAGAAATTAGCGATAACTGCTAAAAGGTAGATCTGTAGGATAATGCCTATAATATTGCCCCTGAAGTATAAGCTAATTGATAGTTGCAAGTACGTAAATAGATAACATATACATTCCCATATGCATATAATAACAAGAAGGAACCATAAATACAATGCGTTTGTAAACACTGTTCCTCTACGTGCCTGTCAGCTGCATACTTACTAGTCTTAAAATTTGGTAAGTTCTTAACTCACAAAAACTAAGGTTTATCCTGAACTATATTTATAAGTAAGCAAAATTAAACCCACATTGTAAACGATAAATAATAACTATACATGGACTGCTTCAATCGTAAGAGTCGTTAACCATATGCTAGTAAAATGAACCTTAATCTTAGAAGACCAGCAAGTAAATATAATATTTTAAAAAGAAAAGTGTAGTAATAAAAGTGAGAGAATTCTTTTTGAATATTCTGTAAAGTATGACAAATAATGTTGGCTTGAATTGTAAATTGCTTTAAAACTGTTAATGCTAACAGTTGCAACAGTAGTAACAGAAATATTTTATTTCTCTGCAACTACAAGGACCCTGCTCTGAAAGACCAAAAAGAACGGGTTACAAAAATCCAACCCTAAACTAGCTAAAACAGATAAAAGTTTAGTATTTTGTCGATGCTAAACTATATACCAAGCAAACTCCAAAACGAAATTAAAGGAAGAATGAATTTAAGGTGGACTCACTCGAATAAAAGTAGAAATCTTACTAAGGCAAAACACCAAGTAATTTATAGTTGCAGAACGAAAAATAAAAGGAAAAGGGAAAGTGTAAATTTAATTCCAGACCAACTCATAATTAAATTAGTTACCAACTGCAACTAGGATTATCCAGTAAATGTGCAGATAACGAAACAGAACTTTGCAATGCAAATAAATTAGAATAAAATGGGTTGTCTAAGTCAAATCAAATATAGTATAGAGGAAATGGAGAATAGTGGTGATGGATATTTATTTAGGGAATGCACAAAAGTTTTCCAAGTAGGTATACGGACGTAACAAAGTAACAACTTAAACTATGAAAATTAACTATTTAAATGAACTGTCAAATTTGCTAAAATTTAATGCACTGAAAAGATCTCTGCTATTTAGATTTTAATTTTCAGTTTTATTTTTTAAATTATGATGCATGTTTAAAAAGCATCCTCTGATCCAGGTATGTATAAGTTCCTTTTAAACATTTGTCAAGTTAAGACACTGTAGCAATTTTATTTTCCACCTAATATATATCCGTATAATCAATCCTTTTATTAAATATTAAATAATATAATACACTTCTAACACAGCTGGGGTTAAAGCAGGTCGAACGTTGTTCTTAGGAGCGATGTCCTTCATTGATTTTTGGTGTTGGAAGCATGCAAGATGGAAGATTGCGAGTGTAAGCCATCTTCAAAAATTGTTTTGGATGGTCCATTTTTTTGTTGAAACCAGTCGTGGAGAACGATGAAGTTTTTGTTAAAGTACCGTTAGGAACAGTAAGTGAATTTGTTTCTATAACAATATTAATTAAAATTTTCAGTGTAACTTTGGGAATAATTTAATTTAAAATATATTGCAACGTAAATTATAAATAAGCGACTTTTCTGAATGGTATTCATGCGAAATTAAATGAAAACAATTCTATTCTTGTATAATATGGAATCACATATATAATTTATTCAAGTTAATTACAAACAACATTTGCTTTCTTATGGTGTGAATTACGCCTGGAACATCTGTAAATTGAAACGCAGATAATGGAAGCCAAGTGACGTGTTTTTCAGTATGCAGCGCAGCTGTTTGTTTAAAATGGAATATTCCGTTGTTAATACATGCATCAGCTTTCAAGCAAGTATTTAGGTGCAATTTGGAGTTCTGGTATGTACAAAATTATATTCGTATGTTGTTTGAACTGTCGACGTAGAAACGAGATAAATTTTACTTTAACCGACTTGTGTTAACTTTGAACAGGTCAAGGACAGACCTCAATTATATTTTTCGTAGTTATACGATATGAATCTGTAATTTGTTCCTACAAATTCTTTTATTAACTCAATGAAACATCAGAAGATGTCACTACTAATTGGATAAAGTAAATTCTTATAACTTTGAACCTTTAGAAATTAAATTTCTACATTTGATATTTTATGAACAATTATCTGTAATTATCTACTGTAAAATTAAGGTAGATCTACCATAATTAATTTTTTTCTATAAATAAGCAATTCTATGCTTTGTCAATTTGTTATATAAACTTCATTAAATAGTAATTGGTACGGATATATTCAGTACCATTGTAATTAACTCTTTCTAATTTAAATTAACTTATAAAGGAAGACATATTTTTGTAGAAAATCACTTTATTGGATACCAAAAGAATAGATTCTTATTTTCGGACTAAAGACTATCTTTTATTTAAGAGGAATGAAAGTCGATTCTGATTGTATTTAATTATTTTTGAGTTTGAATGCACAAACAGTGCTTTTCTTTGTTTAATCTGTTCACAGGTGCAGTGCAGGATTGCTAAGGTCAAGGTCGAGCCATAAGGTAAGAAACTTCAAAGATTAGGTGGTCTTTGAAATTATATAGCGGTTATAGGAGAAAGGTTTCCGCATTAGCCTTGTACAAGGGACTTGTATCAGGTCTTCTCAGTATAAAAAAAATACGGTGGCGCCTTATTCTTATTACTAGTGGTTGCAATTACACCCCGACCCACAGCTCATTCTCTACCCAGAGCATATAGTTCGACTAGCCGCTATACCTTCGAGATTTCCTCAACATAGAGCCACCTTCCATCCGAACTTGCCGTGGGCTCCTTTTTAATTATCGGAAATTCTCATTAAACTAAGTTTAATTATATTCAAAAAAGCTATAAATGGCGCCCAACGTGGGGCCTCGATTGCTGTACCAATTGTATAAACACATAAAGTATAGGCTTCGATTGACTTCGGTTGTTTACACTTGTGATTCGTAACTCATTTACCCTCAGATTGGTTTAGTCTATTGATGGTGTTGTTTAATTGAGTTTAATTTGTAATTAGTTAGTTAGTCTATCCCATGATGGCTGAGACGTATCAAGTAGTTTATTTGCATAAAGATGAGTTGGATTATGAATTGAGAATTCGTGGAGTTGTTAGCAGCAGACCGATGCAGGATAAGAGGAAAATGTTAGGCCGATTATTAGCCAAAGAAACAACATTACCTGGTCGTTTAATTGATCCTTCCTCATATGTCGTAGATTATTCAGATGAACGAGATGAAATTGAGGCTTCGATAGAGTCAGTAAGAAATGTTTTATTAGAATTTGAAGGTGAATTAGCAGACCCTACATTTAAGAGGATACAGTCGAGATTGATACATCTTGATGGTCGAGTCAGGAGAATAAAAATCCCTTTAGATAATTCAGATGAAGTAACTTTATTTAAGAATGAATCATTGGCAACTATTCTTACCATGGAGGCAGAGCTACATGAAAAGCTTAAGAAGAATGAAGATGTAAACGCATATGGTGAATTTTCTATGAGAGAAACCATTCCAGCTGTTGTCAGTGCTCCTATTCATACTGTTTCATATTTAGTACCCCTATTCCAATTGGTTCGTGGTCAGTAAAATTTTCTGGAGATCCAAAACAGGTTCATCAATTTTTAGATAGAGTAGCTGAGTTGGCACACTCGCGTAAAGTATCTGAAGAAGATTTATTTAATGCTTCTGTAGAATTGTTTACAGGTAACGGTTTAGAATGGTATCGTTGTGTTCGAAATTCTTTAACAAACTGGAATTCATTAGTTATTCGATTAAAGGAAGATTTCTTACCATCACACTCAGAGGACGAGATTTGGGAAAAGATTAGGTCGCGTCATCAACAAAAGGAGAGTCTGTAGTCATTTATATAGCTCATATGGAGAATTTGTTTAGTAGGTTACCACAATCACCTGCGGAATGTACAAAAGTTAGAATGGTAAAAAAGAATCTATTACCGGAATTTATTTGTCAATTAGCTCTAACGGAAATTGATAGTATGTCTACATTAATAAAGTTGTGTAAGAAATTGGAAGAAGCATATGCATCCAAGCATAAATTAGTACAAAGTCCAGTAAAATATGTTCCGAAAGCATTAGGAAATTCAAAATTTCAAGTTGAAAATAAGTGGTCAGCTCCTGTAAAAACTTTTCAGCGCGAACTGGTCGTAGTTTTATAATCAATCATTTCCCCTCAAATACAATCTCTTGGCAACAGTAATAGTAATAATAATAATTCCTCTAGTAGAGTCTCCGGAAATAAATATAAATTAAATAAACTTACATGTTGGAATTGTTTGGATGAAGGTCATACTTTTGGAGGTGTAAGATTCCTCGTAAAATATTTTGTTATAGCTGCGGATGTAGTGGAGTTAAGTCGATAAATTGTCCGTTGTGTTCAGGTTCGTTAGGTAGGCAGATGCAGAGTGGCCGGCATCATGCTTTTATGCAAAAGGCTACGGTTATGTTGTGTAAGCAGGAAAATTTTTTGATATAGATGATTGGTCAAAATGGCTAGGCATCGTTAAAGATTTTGTCAAGGAACGTCAAGCCAAAAGCTGACGCGTTATTTTTAAGGAAACCTCAGGACAATCGTCCGTACATTATGGTAAAATTGTTAGATAGAGACGTCACAGGTTTGTTTGACTCTGGTTGTACTACTACCGTTGTTGGTTCATTAGCGTTTTCTGTTCTGGAAGAATTAAATTTAAAAGTTTTTAAAACTGAGAAGAGAATAGTTTCCACTGCTGATGGTGCTCTTCAAGAAGTTATTGGTTCAGTTGATTTACCTATTAGAATTGGAAGACAATATCGCATTGTTAACGCTTTGGTTGTACCATCTCTTCCTCACACATTTATTTTTGGTAGCGATTTCGCAAAATCCTTTGGTTTAATAGCAGATTTCAAAAACAATACATGGCACATTCAAGATTATGATAACAATAGTATTTCGTATATTGGTCATTCGTCAGTACCCTTAAGTTGTAGTAATCAATTACTTAGTTTGGATGATTTGTTAGAAACACAGCAAGTAAAAGCACGAATAGCAATAGAATCTTTCAATGAAATTAGTAGTGAAGAGAGACTAGGGCGTACCGATAAAATTGTTTTAGATATTGATACTGGTGAAGCAAAACCATTTCGTAAAAAACCATATGTCATGTCCCCCTTTATGAGCAAGGTGTTAGATAAAGAGTTAGATGAGATGTTGAGATTAGGAGTAGTGGAAGAATGTCAGAGTCCATGGTCATCCCCTGTATTGTTAGTTAAAAACAAGACAGTGAGTACAGATTTTGTTTTGACGGAAGAGCGCTCAATGATATTACTAAACATGATAGCTACCCATTGCCAAATATCGATAGGATTATAAATTTACTTAGAGGTGCAAATTACATTTCTAGTTTAGACCTTAGAAAGAGTTTTTGGCAAATCCCACTTTCCGAAACATCTAAGGATAAAACAGCGTTTAGTGTTATTTCGAGAGGACAATATAGGTTTGTCACCATGCCATTCGGATTAAAGAATGCTGCTCAGACGCAACAGCGTTTGGTTGATTCAATTTTGGACCGAAGTTTGAGCCACATGTTTTTGTTATTTAGATGACATTATTTTGTGTTCATCATCTTTTGAGGAACATCTGAAGTTATTAGAAACGGTGAAGGAACGTCTTAAGGAAGCAAACCTTACGATTAATTTGAAAAAGTGTGAATTCTTTAAGAAATCGTTAAAATTTCTTGGTTATATTGTTGGATCGAACTCTCTTCGTACAGACCCCGAAAAGGTTTCTGCGATGGTAAATTTCCCCAGACCTAAGACAACTACTGAGGTCAAACGTTTTTTAGGAATGTGTAGTTGGTATCGTCGTTTTATAAAAAACTTTTCATCTTTAGTGTCACCGATTAGTGATTTGGTAAAAGGAAGAAAAAAGGGTCAATCTATTGTTTGGACATCCGAGGCTGAGAACTCATTTGTACAGATTAAACAGGCTTTAGTTTCCGCTCCATTGTTATCGCAACCGGACTATTCAGTTCCATTTATTGTCGAATGCGATGCTAGTGATACAGGACTCGGAGCAGTTTTAGTTCAAAAAATCGATGATGTAGAGCACGTTATCTCTTATGCCAGTAAATCACTTACCCGAACTGAGCGAAACTATTCAGTCACGGAGAAAGAATGTCTCGCTGTAATTTTCGCTATAGAAAAATTTCGACCTTGGGTAGAAGGTACCCGTTTTACTGTTATCACAGATCACTTTTCTCTGTTATGGCTTAATAATATACAAAACCCAACCGGAAAATTAGCTAGATGGGCTGTCCGTTTACGACAGCATACTTTTGAGTTGGTTCATCGAAAAGGAAGTTTAATGTAGTTCCAGATTGTCTTAGTCGCGCAGTTCCAGTCGTGAGTCATGTTGATAATTTAGTTGAGATCAAGTTAGATAATGTGGATCCCTGGTATGTGTCTCTTCGAGAGAAAATTTTAGCTTCACCTGATGATTACCCACAATGGAAGGTAGAAGATAATTATGTATTTAAATTTCTTTCATCAAGTTTACCACTCTCGTCGAATGTAAGGAATGGAAATATTTAGTCCCTAGATCACAGAAGGAAGAGGTTATTCGGATAAATCATGACCCTTCAGTGGCCGGTCATTTTGGTTTTTTTAAAACATTGGCACGCATACAAGAGAATTTTTATTGGCCAAAAATGCGTAATGATGTGTTGAAATTTTGTAAAAATTGTTTAACGTGTGGTGCACAGAAGGCATCGAATAGAGGACCCCTTGGTTTAATGGGAAAGGAAAAAGAAGTGAAGTTCCCCTTTCAGATTACGCTATAGACCTCATGGGCCCATTTCCACGGTCCAAGGTTGGACACAAATGGTTATTAGTTATTGGTGATTGGTTCTCAAAATTCACGTTAATGTTTCCGTTACGTAGTGCAAAAGCGCATATAATAGAACGTGTATTGGAGGAAAAAGTTTTTTTAGTTTATGGCGTTCCCAAATATATTATTTGTGACAATGGCTCACAATTTAGTGGTAGAAATTTCAAGGCAGTATGTAAAAATATGACGTTCAAAAATTTGGTTTAATGCAGTTTACTCTCCCAATGTAATTTTGTAGAGAGGATAAATAGAACAGTCGGAACAGCTATACGTTCGTATATTAAAGAACATGATACTTGGGACATAGAGTTACCCCAAATTCAGTATGCGATTAATTCTGCAAAACATCATGCCACTGGTTATTCGCCAAATTTCTTAGTTTTTGGTAGACATGTTCCTGTGTCTGGAAAATTTTATGGTCTTGATGTGGAACCCTCAGTTGATATTGATTTTATTTCTAGTGATAGACCTTCGTATGTGTCAGATCATCAAGGACTATTTGATATTTTTATAGACGTACAGAAAAGGTTACATTTAGCTTACATGCAGTCTAGTAATTCATATAATTTAAGGAGACGTAACATTTCTTTCGAAGTAGGTGACAAGGTTTGGAGGTCAAATAAAGATGTTGGATAAGAAGTATAAAAAGAATTTTTGTAGTGCAGTAAGGTTGATACTAGACTGTGCTGATATTGTTAGTTGCAAGTTATTCATTTGAGTCAAGATAAAAAGTTACATGTTTCCGTTTGTCAAATGATTTCATTTGTCGTATGATTCTCTAGTTCAAGGTTATAAAGGAATGTTTAGGTATTTTTATGATTAAAGTGTTTGATAAATAAAGTTGTATATATTTGGTTATTATTTTCTTCCGGATTTAAGATTAAGGTGTTTGATAATTATAATGGGAATCAAGTAGTTTGAGTCCATATTAAATATTGGTTGGAGGTCAATATTGTTAGTAACTATGATAGTTATGTTTAATTATGAATATTGCGTGAGATAGCAATGTTCTATGTTTAATTATGAATATTGCGTGAGATAGCAATGTTCTATGTTTGATTATGGATATTGCGTGAGATAGCAATGTTCTATGTTTAATATGAATATTGTGTGAGATAGCAATGTTCTATTTTGTTCATTCATGCGTGAGTGAGATTTGTGAGAAGTAAGACGTTGTGACGTTTTACTTGTCTCTTCTGGGAAAGAGATATTTCTACATTTTGGTTGCATATACATGCGGTAGATTGTTGAACGTTAGTGATTTCAAGACATGTTTGCTGTTTTGAAGTTATGTTTGTCGTGGATCTCAAAAGTAGTGAGAGTCCTTTTCTTCTTTTGTAAATATGTAAATTACGGTTAATATAGTAAAAATATGTTTGTCATGATAATTTGATATTTTCATTAAGGAATCATAATACGGCAGTATTATATGTTTTGTTGTTTAAGTTTCGAGTATAAATGAGTGATATAATAACCCCGAATATGATTAAACGATAATGACACCCTACCGATTAAGACTTCCGAATTTGTCCCCTTGTGGCGTATAGTACGCGTAGTTACTCGTCACTCATTTTCAGTTATGTTGTATCTTAAGTGGTAATTTTGTTTCTAGTTTGTAAAAATTAATAATAATAAGTTGTGAATATGTAACAATAAATTCAAAAAAAATTCTTCGCATCTATTCCAGAATTTTTTCTCTTAGAAAGAGGCAGTGTAGCAATTTTATTTTCCACCTAATATATATCCGTATAATCAATCCTTTTATTAAATATTAAATAATATAATACATTATAATGTTATCCAATCCACTTAATTTAATAACATCTATTGTCCAATAAAGAACTAGTATTTAGTTCATGTTAAAAGTTAAATTCTACGGTGACAATATATGAGCTCTTGTTTGGTATCCTTCCTAAAGCCCCTCTACTCAGAAACTGCAAGGTAACGCTGTTACCGGGCAGCGACAAGCTCGGCCCGCACTTCTAACACAGCTGGGGTTAAAGCAGGTCGAACGTTGTTCTTAGGAGCGATGTCCTTCATTGATTTTTGGTGTTGGAAGCATGCAAGATGGAAGATTGCGAGTGTAAGCCATCTTCAAAAATTGTTTTGGATGGTCCATTTTTTTGTTGAAACCAGTCGTGGAGAACGAGGAAGTTTTTGTTAAAGTACCGTTAGGAACAGTAAGTGAATTTGTTTCTATAACAATATTAATTAAAATTTTCAGTGTAACTTTGGGAATAATTTAATTTAAAATATATTGCAACGTAAATTATAAATAAGCAACTTTTCTGAATGGTATTCATGCGAAATTAAATGAAAACAATTCTATTCTTGTATAATATGGAATCACATATATAATTTATTCAAGTTAATTACAAACAACATTTGCTTTCTTATGGTGTGAATTACGCCTGGAACATCTGTAAATTGAAACGCAGATAATGGAAGCCAAGTGACGTGTTTTCAGTATGCAGCGCAGCTGTTTGTTTAAAATGGAATATTCCGTTGTTAATACATGCATCAGCTTTCAAGCAAGTATTTAGGTGCAATTTGGAGTTCTGGTATGTACAAAATTATATTCGTATGTTGTTTGAACTGTCGACGTAGAAACGAGATAAATTTTACTTTAACCGACTTGTGTTAACTTTGAACAGGTCAAGGACAGACCTCAATTATATTTTTCGTAGTTATACGATATGAATCTGTAATTTGTTCCTACAAATTCTTTTATTAACTCAATGAAACATCAGAAGATGTCACTACTAATTGGATAAAGTAAATTCTTATAACTTTGAACCTTTAGAAATTAAATTTCTACATTTGATATTTTATGAACAATTATCTGTAATTATCTACTGTAAAATTAAGGTAGATCTACCATAATTAATTTTTTTCTATAAATAAGCAATTCTATGCTTTGTCAATTTGTTATATAAACTTCATTAAATAGTAATTGGTACGGATATATTCAGTACCATTGTAATTAACTCTTTCTAATTTAAATTAACTTATAAAGGAAGACATATTTTTTGTAGAAAATCACTTTATTGGATACCAAAAAGAATAGATTCTTATTTTCGGACTAAAGACTATCTTTTATTTAAGAGGAATGAAAGTCGATTCTGATTGTATTTAATTATTTTTGAGTTTGAATGCACAAACAGTGCTTTTCTTTGTTTAATCTGTTCACAGGTGCAGTGCAGGATTGCTAAGGTCAAGGTCGAGCCATAAGGTAAGAAACTTCAAAGATTAGGTGGTCTTTGAAATTATATAGCGGTTATAGGAGAAAGGTTTCCGCATTAGCCTTGTACAAGGGACTTGTATCAGGTCTTCTCAGTATAAAAAAATACGGTGGCGCCTTATTCTTATTACTAGTGGTTGCAATTACACCCCGACCCACAGCTCATTCTCTACCCAGAGCATATAGTTCGACTAGCCGCTATACCTTCGAGATTTCCTCAACATAGAGCCACCTTCCATCCGAACTTGCCGTGGGCTCCTTTTTAATTATCGGAAATTCTCATTAAACTAAGTTTAATTATATTCAAAAAAGCTATAACACTGTACTTTACACATTGCCGCTACTCCTTTACACATGCTTTAAAAGCTTATTTATATACTTATATATTATAATATACTATTATTTTTAAATGGCATGTAGAATAAATATCATTGCTTTTCTTTGGAGCAAATTTATCAATAATCAAAATTGTCTATATTTGAAACATAAAGTCGCTCAAATGGCACCATTCCTAAAGCATTTGATCAATCTTCACTCACAGTTTTAATACACTTCATCACAGAATAACATCTCTTGCCTTCAGAAGTTGACAAGGTATAGTTACTAATATTGTCAAAAGTCTGATGGTTTCTATACAGCATGGAGTCGTTGTTCCAGAAATGTCACACAACCTTGTCACATATGAATTCAGTTTTTAATTAACTTGCAATTAAGAATAAATAGCAATTTAACAAAATTTGTAAAAATTTGTTTAGAAAAGGTTTATAATGTCCTGGGATTTTTTTACAAATATTTTTGCTTCAACCAATGACCAACACAGTTAAATGTCATTTATTACAACACAATTACATCACAATGTCTATAGTTTCCCTTTTTTCAACTTTTTATCATTACTGTAGCATTTTCTTCCTGAGGATTGTCATTTAGATTAATATTTCTTCTCAGATATTATTAATCGTTTTTTCTAAATTTTCAACTTTCTTTAATATTTATTAAATCAATAATTTTTTGCTAAAGTTGTTTAAAAAGAATGTCAATGTACGCAATAATCTTATAGAAAACAAAAACGCAACATATAAACTTTCGATTAAAAAATAAATCGATGGTCTCAAATCAATACCTAGTAAGTCAAAATCTGACATTTTCCAGGAGAAGCAAATAACTGTCTGCACTTGATAATAAAGCCAACGATTTGAAAATATAAGTTAACAAACGCAATGATTTTAAAGATGTGTGGAACTATGAGGCGGTTTGTTCAAAATTTCAATTTGTTCTGTTCAAAATTGGAGTTACGAGGTATTGCTAATAAAAAAAGGAGGGTTACAAGTTATTGAAAAAATGTTCATTTAACTTTATTAATGGTTTTTAAATTTAACACAAACAAAAAAATTATTTATACATAAGGAAAACCTCAAATTAGCTAACAATAGATCAGTTGGGTATTAATAATGTGTCAAATTATCGTAGAATAACTAACAGTCCTCTGGCAATACAGGCTTCAGTTGCTGAAGATGATCAAATTTTGTTTTTTTAATCGTTAGTCTTTGCCTGTGGAGTTCTCTAAAAATGGTCTCTGTTGGAAGTCCGGTTTGTTTTACTCTTCGTGGTAACCGTTTGTATTCATCGTCAAAATTTATCTTATAAAATATTGTCCCTTCAGGCGAATATTTCAGCAACCTAAGATTTACAACGACAGGATCTCTGATTTTCTTCCAGGCCTTATGGAAGCATATAAGGAGTGATTAAAATTAGTACAAAATGCATAATTTACCATTTGCACTTCATATTTTTCTAGTAATGATCTTGCATCTTCAGTTATGCGAGTATAATCGCTCAGCAACATAATTTAGTTATTGCTCAATTTTCTTTCGATAGTAGCGTGAACACTATCGCAATCCATCTGTGTATTCCCTTTTACAAGAAATTTTCGCTGGATGGTAAAGTTTAATTCTTTCGATAAATAGAGAAGAACATTAGACATGACAGCATTTCTGGTATGTACAACCATCTGAATAAATAACAATAGGTTTTCCATCATTAAGGTGTCTTCGTATATAATCAACAATAAATGATGCGAATGTTGACGCTTGGAGATCGCCATGGATTTCATCAAACCAATAACATGTGCAATGTCTTGTTGCCAAGTTATACACTGTAAAGTTGTGGACACTCAACTTAGTTTTAAAATACACCGAGCTAGCCATGATTGATGGGCACACCTTCACAGCTTGTAAATCCATGGTTACTACATGCTGGACACATTTCAAACTTTCTTCCTTATCTTTCGCTTTTTCCTCTCGTGCCTATCTTTTTTCTTTTGGTGGGTGTGCCATTTTTCTTCCGATAAATTCTTTTCTTTGTACTGGCAACAAACATCGCATTCATCTTTTTTGGTTGGTATAACGAGATGTTCATCTTTTTTAACATTTTAGTCAAAGAATTTTGGCTTATATAAACTTCGTTTAATTCCTTACAAGCACTAACATACACTTTGTAAAGTTCCGTAATAGTTCTAAACGATTGTTTTAAATACATTTTTTAGTGTCTTTCCGGCAGTAGTGAGAAGGTAGCTTATTCAGATTATTCAGAAAGTTCTTCATAAAGCCGTTGGAAACTCTGGTGAAGAGACTTCCTCCTTCTTTCGCTATTTTATTCTGCCCCTAACTCATTCCGTGTTTACTTTGATTAACCCAATTATTAACCTGCCATTCGTTGAGACCAAAAGTCGAAAGGATCATTTTCCTGCAAATGGGGATATTTTCGTTGTCAACTTTTATGGTGTACTTAAGCGTTACACTACGTCGAGATTCAACATTATTTTGTACGGATTTCCTTTCTTTGGGATTTTCTTTGGTAACTTGATTGCACACAAAAGTTTTGCGTTGTTCCCATGATGTCCTCCCAAAACTTTGTAAAAAGGTTTTCGCGCACTTGCTTATGAATTTCACTACATTTTCCTTTGTTTGATTTGGCACAAAAAGTGGATGAACAAGCTAGCCCCAACTTCCGATTTTCTCTATTTTTATCATGGAAAGTATTTTTTTGGTTTGCTGGTCTTCGGTACCCCACATATTGTTTGCCTTTCATCCTTAGTTCCTGGTTCATTTTCTTGATATTAATAGTTCACTATTCTCATTAATTTGCTCAGGAGTCCAGTGAGGTGATTTTACTAATGATGACGAGGACTCATCAGATTCATTTAAGGCTTCAGTAGCATTGTAGTCGCTGTCATCATCTTTAACCTCTGTACTTGCCGATGGACTTGCCGGTGCGACAGATAAAGTTTGATCAAAAATTAGCTGAGCTGAATTAGAGTAAGTACTATGTGGACGTTGTATGCTGCTTACAGCTTCACTTATTTCATCATCTAGGAAACAAAAATTTCCAGTTAAAGTCATCTCCAATGTAGCAGGGTCCAGACTTTCTAAGAAACTGCCGTGTACAAAATCAATTAGCATGTCCATTACAATAAAATTAGATAAATTATTTTCTTTGTCATCTAGCATAGCATCATCTGATATTCTGTAGACATCTTTGGCTAATTTCTTTGGATTATTTTCTTTATTGCACATATCGAGAATCTTTTTAGAACGTGAATTCATTTTTCTTTACTAGAAAGATAAAAATTTATCTTGTACCTAATTTTAAAATTACAATTAAATAACTGATAAAGTATAGCTAAAAATAAAACAGGAAATTGGGCTATTTTAAATCATTTTCTAAAGTAATTATGATATAGTAAAATAATATTTAATACTTACATCACTTTCAGGCACATAAAACACAAGATTGCAAATAATTTAAATGAACATTATTCACAATAGATTAATTTAACTACCACTCAACAATGAACACATAATTAATATTATTATTTATTTTGCTATGAATTATGGTCACTTACAACACAGATCTGTGACTTACAAGGTATTGGACTGACATTTAACTAATTTAGAGTTACGTGGTATTGATTTGGCGCCAATTTATTGCTAACGTATTTTTGTAGCACTGTCATATTTAAGTAGATGGCGCAGTTGGAGAACAGTTTCTATAACCGGTAAAATGTGAAAATGCCAAATTTTGGTCTTACAAGGTATTGATTTGAGACCATCGAAATATTCATTAGCACTAGTTTGATAAATAGCGGTTTGCAGCATAATTTCATCACTATTTTGTACAACCTACGTAACTCTTACTAATTTGTTTTGATTTTCATAAATGGTATGAAGACATGACTAAAAATTGCAGAATGTTGGACATGTTCGATATAACTTCTTTTGAACTACATTTTCTAAAATTCGCGTTCTCTGAAGTGATGACTATTTAAATTGGAAAAATTATTCTGGCGTTTTTATTGACCGAGGTTAATTTGTGGTAATAGGTTTGCTTGATGTACATAATAATGTGCAAAATTGGCAAACCGGTATTTATCTTTAATTACCTTCTAAACGTTATTGGGTAGTCTGCTAATTACGGCAATGTCAATACAGCTGTGATAACTAAGACTGCTTAATATGCATCTAGATAAAGACACAGTTTCAAATAAACATAAAACATTTGCTAATTTAGGCGACTTCAAAATTCCTGCATACAATAATGAAGTAAATAGCTTCATGAATCTTACTATATAAAATTTGTGAGTTATTAAACATTGTTTAGTATAATAATATCATAAAAGTAATGGAAGGTCTAAGAAATCTTAACTGCCATTAATTAAAAGTGAGGAAGTTCCTTTGTTCTTAATTATGAGTGATGATAAGTTAAAAATCATCAAAATTTAGACATTATTAATTTGGGAACACATTTCCAATCAATAGATCTTTTTCGATTTTTCTGACGAAAAAACTTCTTAAGATGTGAAACAAATTGAAAACTAAAAATCAGATATAATTTTTATTTGACTTACCATCCATGATGCTGTGCAAATTGATAAGTATCATGCAATGATTGTTTTAAATCTGTCCACCAAGGTGAAGTAAAGAAGTGATGTAAAGCTTCATGTACAGGAACTTCATCCCCATTTGAATCGGTTATTGTTCCATTGAAATATAGGTACGAGCTCCATAAGGATAAGTATATAGTTCCAAAAAATACTAATATGGAAACTCTCCTAAAAATAATGTGTTTTAGCTAATAATTTCTTACTTTAAACAATTTACAAGCAATTGCGATATGTGTAAACAGTGGATTTTCTTTTATTATTTTATAACATTAGTATATTCTAAATAGGTTTATGAAATTTCAGTTACACATTCACCAATGACAAATTTACTTCCAGCACCTATAGAAATGTAAAGTTGAAGAATTTGTGTTAAAACTATCGACAATGTAAATAAAAAATATTACTCGAATTGTTAAACATTTTGATAATTACACATTTATGTGACAAAAACATTTAAAAATTAACCGCTGTTCAAGAAAACTATCTAATTATTGATCAGGCATAGTTGTAAATGATGAACGAAACCCATTGATGGCAAAAGTTAGGCTACTATTTGAATGATCTCTTTATATAATTCATTGAAAAAAAAGTATTGTGACATTGGTATAAAAGGTAATTTTACTGAGCAAGAAAGATGAAACAAGTGCAAACAGCACTGCCAGTGACAATGCAGAAACATATTTACTAATGCAAAGATATTCAACCACTATGACATGCCATAAAAGTATACCGCACAATATTTTTAAGCGTTTTGCCAAAATTTGAAAGTAAAATATTCCAAAATTCTTGTTTGGATTTCTCTTCAAATTTTCTACAGTGCGAATTTATGCACTGGCACTTTTGCAAATTCATTAACTGATAAAATTTTAATTAATTATGTATACCTCTCTTTAGCCTATCCTTAACCTTATTTACAATATTTTAGTTTGTACCAAACAAAGATATATAAAAAATGCCCCCGCAACATAAAATTGATTGGAAATCACTGTACTAATGACCAGCACAATCTATTAACTAAAAGTAGAAGATTTGTAATTAGGCATAGAAAAATCTAACATACTAGATACATTGTAACGCGATGAGTTACGTTAACCACAAATTAGAAGTAAAAAAAGGAATTAATCTTGAATGGACAAACGTGCATCATGTACAATTTAAATTTTCATGTAGAATAATGTTTAAAAAACAAAAGTTGCAATTAAAACTGTATTTTTATTTGAATTAAACTGAAAACCACAAAGATAATCATTTTATTCATGTTAAATATATAGCGGAATTTAAATAAAGGGTTGTAAATTATTTTAAACCGCAAGAATGTAAACAGATTAATATATAACCATAAAATGTTATAGTAAAACATTTCATGTTTTTAAGCAGCTTTCAGAATTGGTAAGAAAATGACAGAAAGTTCGTTGCTATACACCCCAAATATGAGCTTTATAGAAGTTGATTTAATAAACTCCATGCAGTATGACATAATTTTTATAGACATTGTTGCAATTACCACTAAAGTAAATCACAGACACACTTTACAACAATGTAACAGTAGACACTGAGCCATAAAAATACAAAAGTATAAGGTTTCAAAGATGATATAATCTTTTTATATAATAGACTAAATGTGTGCAATTACACAGTTTCAGATAAAGAAATAAAATATACACCTATGTAAATTATATGGTAACACGTATTTCCAAGGTATCTTTTGTTATAAACTCAATAGTAAGATTGCGAAATAAGTATGAAAATCACCTATAACATATCAAGTAGAAGAGGAATTTAAGGATAATGACGATATCCAATTGAGATAAAAAGTGAGTTATATAGAACTCGGTTACCTGAATACATTAAAATGGATAAATTAAGTTCGGAAAGTAAAAGTTAAAGGATGTTAATTTGGATATAAAAATGTTAGGGAATGGAACACAGCTTAACAGAAGAAATACGCAACATATGATAAACTGTGAACATACAGTTTCAGCTTGACAAGGTATTTTCACTACACCCATGGATCGAATTAGCATCGTTTTGACCATTTGCAGGGAGTGAAACAGAATTTGTTCATCCCACCATTACATTGTAATTTTGGAGTTAGGCTGTAGCTGTTGTTCAAAGAATGGAAAAAAACAAAAAGTATAGTATTGACAAAATAGAAGCTGGAATGGTATGCACATTCATAACTGCTATAATAAGAAAATTAAACTGTAAGTATTATTATAGGTGTACTATATGTGTGTGAGAACATAAATATAATCGTTTTTCAATGTAGAACATTAAATGAAAATTGCAGTGATTTTTTTTATTAAGGAATTATCGGTGGAACGAATGATTATTAAATTTAAGGATAAGAATATTAGTACAATATTAAGAAATATGTAGGTGCTAAGTATTTTGGAAAATATAATAATATAACACAAAATTAGTATTTTACTGGTTTTTTGTTTTATGAACGACATTACCAATAATTTGGGATTCATTAATGACTTACAATTAAATAGGAAAGCAGGAAAATTTAGAGTAACGAATAGTTTTGCTGATGATTTAGATTTAAGTTTATTAATATTTTCTGTAGGGTTTATTTTAGCTACAACTGATCAGATTTAACGTTAGGAAATTATTTTTAGGAAAGGATATTAGCATGTGTATGGAAATTATTTTTATGTTAATAGAGTTTAGGTTGATTTTAATTAGTTTATTTAGGAAAGTATTAAAGCCAGCAAATTGTAAAGAATATTCAGATATGCCAGTGATAGTCGCTTTGGAAAGAGCTTTTCTATTATGAAAAAGTTCTATAATTATGACCAACTTTAGAACAACTCAGCAAGAGGGTTTTATGCAGAATAAAGTCTTCCATATGGAAATAACATCAAAAGTATTGTGGTGACAGACTGTTTGGCGCCTCTTGATTTTGACAGTAGTATACACCTTTCAGGGTAAGTGTTAACATAATGTAGAATTTTTGAATTTAAGCCTTGTTATTTATTATTTTTGTATTTTTTTATTTCTCTTTATTTACTTTCTCATTTATCCATAGGAACCCACTTATACACCACTGCAGTTAGCCGACACACCCTTATACTGTTATGGGTGTCCCAGCCCTTCAGAGCAAATCTAAATTTAACTCTTTTACCGCTAATTTCACCCATGACAAGATCAATCCTGTAGCATAATTTTACAAAGGAGGTAAGTGTTAGATATGTTTCAAAACCCCTTATATTAGAGGAAATTTATCAATATGTTGTTTCTTGTGGCTACACTATGCCATATAGAAAAACCATGTATCAATAAAACGGGTTATTGCTTTACACTAGTATGACTAAGTTTCACTTATAGTTTTGTATTGGTGCAAGAGTGTTAGCTTATTATACCATAAAAGTTATTAAGACAATCCGTTTAATAAAGTAATTTGTACTGCCATTGCTCCCACACACATGTGCAAGCTTATGTGATAGTACATCAATTATCAAACAACAAAGCACAAAAGATAAATTTGTTGTAGAAAGTTAAGAGCTTTAAAAATTAAAAAGAGCTACCTCAAAACCTAGCAAAACGGGATTTAACTAACATTTGTTGCATGCACTTTGGGGTAACAATACGACAGGAGTATCATAATGGAAAAAATACAGGATCAAAATATAGTACCAGATTCTAGATAAAAATTGTTCACATATATAAAGGAAATTATGCTGGCTAACTCCATTCTGGAGTAGCTTGCAAAGGGATACCAGGAAGTAATTGGAGTGAATTTTAGTGATATGATAAAAATGAAAAACTACTTGATATACCTACATTTGTTTAGTTATTGGTACCGTATCAACAAACATTTCAATTTTTATAAATTTCCAGATATTGTCACCTATTATCCTATTGGCCTGGGTTGTACAAGAAGGTAGCAGATAGTACACAAATTCCATTTTAAAAACACTGTTCATTTAGAAAAAGTGTTACATGTAATAATTGAAACGGGAATATGTGTGTCTGTTTAGACATATCACTATCAATAAAATGTAAATTGCTGAAAATAAATTTCTAATAGAAATTAAAAGTAGAATATGTAACATGTCGCTTTTCAACATATTTTTAAATAACAAGTTCAGAAAAGGAAAGTTATGAATATAATAGAGGACCCTAAAACAATTATTCAGTAAATTTTTTAGTAAAAAGCCTATTATTTTAAAATATAATGTAAACAAGCAAAAACATTCACAATTTTGTAAATTGTTGATAACGTTACAGCAATAAAAATTTAAATATATGAATGCTGTGTTGTATAACTAATCTACTTAATTTTGTCAACATTTTTTCTCTTAAACAAAGGAACAGATGGTTTCTTACTACATTAAATGACTGAAGTATGAACAATTTAATTCAGGAAGACTATTAGAGCATTTTGTTCTAAATAAGCAATATATTTTTACTATTTCTCAGCATACATTTTGAGATGAAATATTACCCATTGTAACAATTACGATTTTCTGTTATTCAAATATACAATTTTGTTCAATACACCTAGTCAATAAATATTAAATTTCTATTAAAACCTTTTATTACGAATTCATACATAGTACGCCATCTACATTAGAATAACCAAAGTAAACTTTAAGTGAACTTCTATTTGCTTGTATCTTGATTCAATATCCCGCTTCCCGGCGCATGCTTGTATAGCTAACATTGCCTCGTGGAAAAAGCCATTTTGATATCAGATATAATCCGAATACCAGTATTATCCAGGGCCTGCAGGTTTTTAATTAAACATGCCGCCCCAACAAATAGTCAAGTGGAGTCAATGTATACCATGAGTTTAGTTTTGGGGGTAGCATCGACCTAAGATGGTTGTAAATATATTTTTACGGTAAGAAAATATTTCGCAAGCTTACCTCTAAATTCTATTCTCTCGTTTGATTTCAGTGCAAGTTTTTTTAAGTTTAGAGTTTTAAGATTAAAATACCAATTATTGAATATGAAGACAATTTTAATTCCGAGTTTTAAAATATTAAATTCAAGTTACACGTAATGAAGCAATGGAAATTAAGTATTATAAAAAACAATCGTTAACCATAAGGCAAGCACGAGACTGAAAGGCAGCTTCAATTGTTGCTAGGCAGGAAAGTGGAAACCCCCTCATGTGATTGGTTTGTATGAAGGTCAAATCCGGACCCCTGCGTCAGCCACGCTCAACTATAAGAGTAAGGACGCAGATGTTTAAAAAAAATTTTAAAAGAAGGAAAACCGGCCGCTAAACAGATAGCCATCGGTGAGTCATCCTCCATTTTTACACCTGAAGTATAGCTCAATATCGACAATAAGTATTTTTCTTTGACCTTTGATTTTATTAAAGATAGCTATTAAAAATATAGAGCCATAACTTGCGAAATTTTTTTTGAATATGTAATTTGTTACTTGTACACTGAATAGGATCCTATTCAAGTAGCATGAAGTCACTGTAACATAAAATGAAAGTCATATATTTCTTAAAGACAATTGAAGTAATTTATGCAATAAAAAAATAATATTCCACGAATGCTTAGAGATTAATAGTAAATCGTAATAACGGAACTGTTTCAAAAGTCTCTGTATAGATAAGTTTATATAAACGATATATATATATATATATATATATACATATTTTTTTTGAAAAAAAATCAATAGAAAAAATATTAAGTTGTCATAAAATTTTCTTTCTTTGAAGTCAGCAGTAATTGTCCTACAGAAGCAAACAGTTTACAAATATGAAATTTTAGTATTGAAGAAAGGTATTATTGGTGTTAAAGTTAAAAGTTTTTTTTGAAAGTATAATTTTGACTAGTGGATTTATTTATAATTTTTTTGTGATAAAGTGACTAGGCTCTAACGAAGCCCTAGTTTGAGCATGTTTAGGTGTGGTTAAATTTTCAGATAGCACGAGATCGTCGTTCCCATTCTAGATTGCAGAGACCAAAGTAAGTATTTTTTTTTTCTTTCGAAGATTTCCGTATCTGATCTCCGGATAGTTTCTTATCAAACACTCATTAAGATACGGTGGCGTCCAATAAAATTTCTTTTGTTTTATCGTATACCATCCTACGACCCTAGCTCATAGCTCTGCCCTAAGTTGAAGAAGCTTAGCTGGCTGGAAGATCTCTTTAGAGGGACCCTTTTCTCTCAAAGCCATTCAACATCCTTTTTACCCTGGGCTTGACCGTCAAACAGGAACCCCTCGTAATCTATCGAGGCTCTGCCGCCTGTATGGTAGAGCCAAGATATTATTTTCCTTTTGAGGAATTTAATAGGTTACACCATTATAATTAATATACTAGAGTTATGGGACAGGTTAATACATATCTTTTGCATTTTAAATAGTGTAGTTTAAAAAATTAATTGGAAGGCATTATTAAATTACTCGAGATTCCGTTTTATCCTAGCTTTTGCATTCACATAGAACTACATCCGCTTAGCTCAATTAAAAACAGAAAATGGCAACTTTTTGCCATTCAGTCTAGTCTTACAACATCTTAACATTGTTAGTCACTGGTGACTATTTTGTGCACCAATATGTTAAATGTGAAATATGTTTTGTAACACTCTCCGTTAGCAGAAAGGCTGTTTAATAAACATACTGGTTTCGTGACTTTTAGTTCTTTTGCAAGTATCTTTTTTGTGTATTTTGTAACACTTGCACGAAGTTCTTTTTCAAATAATTTTAGATTAAATGCAAAAGTAATAAATTATTCAAATGATTTTAAATATTACAATACATACCTTATGAGAGACTTTGGTTCTCGTGGTTTTCGTCGCCACTGCTTAGAAAATGTGTCAAATGCTAAGGAGGAAGAGAAGACCATAATACTAAACCAAATGCTTTCATCATAGACATACCATCTTATGAAATATGATGAATATGCAGCGATTAAGGCTATCCAAGGTGAACCTTGTTCCCGTCCTATATTTCCAACTACCCATATACCTGAAAAATTATCAGTTAATAATCACATGCCACCCAATTACAATAAAGCTTAAACTACTTAAAATAATGATTAAGTTTATAAACAAAATGAAAAACTTGGTGAGTAATAAACTTATTTACGTAAGAACCAGTTATACAAAGAAATACTTATATAGAAGAAATAATTTACTACATATGTGGTGTGCAGGCTAAAATGAATTAAAATTCAAATCCTTAGCAAAGTTTTATTATAAACCAATAATTAACAACATATAGTATTGTACCTTTGACAGTATGTTGTGCTTTTTAACTGCAAATGAAAGATGTCCCGTAGCAATTCTGCTTACATAAAGAAACTCTATATTATACTTACTCGAACATTACTAACACCAATAAATTAACAATAACGTCAGTAGGTAGTGTTCTTTCATAATTTTAATTCATTACCAAACAATCAGTTCTTCTACTATCTAAGAAGGATTCACACACTTACTTATATGTCATCTAGAAAATGTACATGTAGCACTAAAATAGAGACGATTACAACGCACATACCTTCAATTTTCTCAGTTAGGTACTTTCTTACACATCTCTGACCAACTATTCTGTGTATAAACAGAGTTAATAAAAATTGTTCTTACCAGCTGCCGCAGCACCAGGAACAAGCCATTGCAGAAATCCCCAATTAATTCCAGCAGTCTCATCTTCTGGTATTGATATCATTACTAATTGTCCCCAGAAGTAGCCCACCATTATTGCAGAAATAAAACGACTAGTTGAGAAAGGCGGCTAGAAAAAGTAATCAGATACTATAAGTTGTTCAAATTATTTCAAAAGATTAAAACAAAATTAATTCTATGGTTTTCTAAAAATCAAAAATTAATATTAATATTGATAAAATAATTCTAATAGTAATTCCATTTCAAAACCAAGTATAGTAACTCAAAATAATGTAGTTCGATGGTACTATACCAAATAATTGGAAGGAAATTTAATTGTGATTAATAAATAAAATTTCAAAAGAAGGTCCTATAAAACTATTTTTTAAACACCATAAATCTTTAAATTCTCTCGCAATTTCTGAATAACCCCGGAAGTTCCTTAAACATACAAACAAGGAAATAAAGTACATAGATAAGTACAGTTATTAGTAACAATTTGCATCACTACTCCTGCAACCTCTTCTTTTCAATATAACAAAGTGTGACAAAACAGGTGCTCAAAATTTTGAAATGTGACATTGAATATTGATTATATTAATTGTCGCACAACCAAATACCCAATTGTTGTTTAATATGGAGATGACATTTGAAGCATTAATAAATTACAGCTGCTGATCTGTATAGAATTTCTCATACATTTAATTTTTGTACTCTAATACACTTTTCAATGAATTTAGATAACCAATTTAGCATCTTTCTGTTTAGTGTTGTAAATATTCAAGCGTAAATATGTATGGTATTATATCCGTCCTTTAGAGATTAATCGTACTTGTAATTTGTCACGCATGCATTTTAAATCCAAACGATCAGTGTTATCTATGTTCGGACATTCTCTTGCATGACTGCCTAATGCCAAGGTGTCGAAATCTAGATGGTGTGGGAATACCGATTCAGTATGTGTAATATAGTGATTTCTCCTAAGCGCTAATCAGTTGTCGATTTGTTTCAAAGCTAAAACTAATCAATGGTAATTGTTCTTCACCGTTCCTCCAAATGCGCACTGTTAATTAATTTTAAAGGCGGTCAGTGAAATAGCTTCACGACCTTGTCAACACTACCCAATCGCTATTCTCAAGTCGCAGGTCGCGAAATGATCCATCTTATTTTCTTGAAAAACAACCTTTGACTGACTTTTTTATGAGGGACTAGTTCTACAAGTCGACGCGGATGATTATTCCTAGTTATTTCACTCAAAATTTGATGGAGTTGTAAACGATGGTTTAAGGAAAGAAAATGCAGGTCTCTTGTCATAGTAAAATGCGTGAATTTTTAGTTGGTTAAAGAGACAAACATCTATTAGATATCAGTTTGGTGGCAGATGTTTTGGCCATAACTTTTATCAATATTCGTAAGTGAATTTAAATACATTTTGGTAAGTAAGAAGGCATGAACTTCGTGCCTGTACTTATAATGAAAATTGGCTGATATTATGGTTAATCAACTCATAAGCAAAATCTTACATTTTGTATAATTAGTATAATATAAAATGATGATAAAACGATGTAGTTTCGATTCAATTTTTGTACTTCCACGCTTAGTAGTGTTGGTGTTTTACCACCAGATGGTGGTATTATTTACTTTTGCCCTAGTACAGAGATTGTTTCGAAATTATATCAGTATAATAGCGCCAATTACTAATAAAGTTATTGTTTTGTTAATGGCTATACAACTATTAGCCCAATTTGTATTCGTCAATAAACTCTTATTATTTTCATAAGAGTTTGTATACAGATATATCTTATATATATATATATATATATATATATATATATATATATTATCGTGTAAATTATAGGTTAAGAGGGATAGATAAGTCAAGAAAATAATTTTGTAACGACCGTGTATATAGAAAAGAGGAATAAATTATTTACGCTCCAAATTAATTAGTTTTGACCTTAAAACAAACTGATAATGGCATACATTTGTATTAATAAATCGTAGTGTTAAATTTGCATTGAGGGAAAGCTTTGTAGTACGTAAAAACGCATAGATAATATGAGTATAATTAGCTTTAATATTTGAAGGTTGTAAATCAAGCACATCGAATAATAAGTGAGAGTTTTTGTGTATAAAATCGATAATGTAAACGTATATTTTCCATTTAACTAACAAAGTGTTCGTTAAAAATAAATACTAAGGAATTTACAGGCTTAAACGACATGGAAAGTACAATTTTAAACGGGCAATCGGATTCGTAGAAAGCTTGACAGACAAATAAACAAGTTCCAGAAACCAGCATGTACGTTGGAACATAATTCTTTAGAAATTTTAGTTAAATAGTCGACGCTAAAGCTGCGATACTAACAGGTGGTTTGAAAACAAAACAAAGACGTGATGTCAATAGCAAAGGGTAAACAAGGAGAACGAATAGCAGACGCTGGATAAAATAGTCATTTAAAGTGTGCGATAATTTGTAGAGGGCAACCACAATATCGATTTTATGTAGCTGTAGTGGGATTTTAATAAAGACAGTAAATGTAAGTTAGACGAAGATAACAGAGTTGGATGATAGACCTACGACAGGGGTAATGGCCTGGATTAGTTGGTCGTAGAAGGCAGTGAAAAAAATTTCGAGAAGACCGCAACCGTTGTTTGTTAGCGAGGGTTTCAGACTAAAAGCTACGGTGGAGTGCGGATTTCTTGGTTTTCAAAGATCGTTGTGTTTTGAGTTTTCAGAATCGGTTACCGGGATATTGCTTTTCAATAGAAACAGAGCACAGGAGGTGTGTTTCAACTTGTATAAATACTCTAGAAGATGTAGTCTCGCTCCCTTACTTCGCTTGCATCTTGGGTCCGCTTCAGACTTTATGGTAACATCTAAGTTAAAAGTGATCGCATAATGTTTTATACTTCTTAGATTTATGTGTTTTTGTTTGCCTGTGTTTGTTTGTGTGTGTGTGTGTGTGTGTTTGTGTGTGTGTGTGTTTACGTGTTTGTGTGTATATGTATGTATGTGTAGGTGGGTTGTTTGTATATAGTTGTGTTTGTTTGTGTTTTTAGGTGTTTATGTTTGTAAATGTAAGCATTCGTTCTTTTGTGCCCCTTTTTCTTTTGTTTGATATTTATGTATTTTTTATATAAATGTATTTACATGAGTACGTACGCACACACACATATATATATATATATATATGTCTATATATTTGTGTATGTATATACAATGTAAATGAATGCAACTTAATTACAACTACATCTTCCTACTAATTTTACAAATGATCTAATTTAGACTAGCATACACTTGTGATTAACTTATACCTGTTAGTTAGTTAGTTATTTAAATACTTGTTATATGTTTAAAATTAATTCACGGAATTATTGTTTTTATATGACTAAAATCTAAATCTTGTAGTACGCATTGACATTGACATTTATACCTTCAAAATTTGAAAACCAATTTTTTTGTAATTTAGAATTGATATTTCTAATTTAAGTCAAACCTCACATTTGTAAGTATTTAACTTCCAAAACTTATTTATTTGTTTACCATTATATGTATTTAGTTACTCCTGAAGAAGAGAAAAATAAATTCTCGAAAGCTCGAGTTATAGAATAAAGAGTAGACTTCCATAATTGCTGCAATCCTCAATAAATTGTATAACTTATATATATATATATATATATATATATATATATATATATATATATTGACGTGATAAGAGATCATAAGAGGTCACTGAAATCATTATTCTACAAATAAATTCCACCAAAATATAAAAGAATCCGGAAAAAAGAGAAATTTCTGAAAATTCATGGTTACACCCTGTATAATACAAGCTTACTTTTAGTCAAGCAAAAATGCAATTCCGTGTGTGTAAATAATTACCCTGTATAATAAAAACGTGTTGTAAAGACATAGCCATTGAGTGCAAGGCAGAACACAGTTTCCGTGTATTTAAAATCCCCAATTTTAAACAGATAATCCAACCCTGTATCAAATGTAAGCCGTATATGTAAAAATAATTAATCGTAAAGAAATAGTGTGAAAAGCGATAAACACACTTCCGTGCCTGTAAATAATCACTCTAAAAAATAAATACAAAGTCATTCCTTTGTAATAAAAATGCACTTTTCGTGCATAAAAATAAATAATTATGTGTATTGTGAAAAAATCTTTTATTACAGGTGCGGGGTTTTGCATGTGCAAAACCCGTTGGTAAAGCAATTAAAGTTTAAATAAAATACCCAAATTTACTTTTGTATTACATAAATTCAACTTTAAATAAAGAATTTTCTATAATATTCGGAATAGAGTAAAGATGCATCATATGTACTTAGAACTACGTAAACACCTGATCAATAGATAAACATTTATTCTAAGAAGCGCAGGAACATAAAAATGCGATTAAAAACCCACAAAATTGATAAGATTTATTTATTATCTTTCGAATTACTACTGGATAAAAATGAGAAGCCACAATTACCTCCTCATGTTAAACGAAAACGGGTCGTGCACGTCACTAAGAAATAAATCACGCTAATGAGGTAATAAAACGAAGAATTCCCAGAAACCTTGCATCATTACGGTGTACTACGTTCCATGCGGAGCTAGAAAGCTCTAGAAATGGAGATAGTTTTTATATATAAGCAGAAGCCGTCGACATTAGTTTTCATAAATTCGCGTCAACCAAGCAATATGTAAAGAAATTCATGGATTCGATCGCTAAAATGTTACTTTGGGAAGAAACTGTTTTAAAGTACGCAATACGCATACCGTATTTATTAATTACGATGTAACAATGATTACAGAAGTTAGTTTAGAAACGTAACCTGCAAAGATATGAAAGTTGTTAAATGCAGTTATTTGATTTTATAATATACAATGAAGATGGGAAATGCTTCGATATAAAAACTACTTAAAAATAAACTTAAATAATCAAATTGAAGATGCACTTTGGAAACTGATGTTCCTAAATAGAGATTTAAGCGAATGGAAAATCTTGTATGCTGGTTTTGGCGTCAATTTTAAAAATAGAAGCAGAAGATATTTAATACTGTTAACTACAAATTTGTTACGTTGAAAAGAGGGGAAACGTACATAAAAAACCAGTAAAGCAATTTAGATAAACCGAGCTAGCTGCAAACGCGGAGAGTGGGGTGAGTCAGGGTGTACTAAATTTTCTTATTTAAGAAAAGCAAGCGGCATCATGATATAAATTTTATTTACACGCTATTTTTTGTATAAGACAAACAGGTGGTATTAACAAATAAAATCATGAAAATGAAATTCAACCCGCGACGAAAATATTAATTTATATAGGATGAATTATCCCGAAGGATTTCTTTGTCAGTATTACGCGCAATACGAAAAGGAATTAGAACCATTCATGAGTAATTGTAAATTCATTGACTTTCCTGATCACCAGCAGATGACCGTCAGGGTGCACTGGGGAAGTCAGCATGCGTAGTAGCAGTGTGTCTGAAACAGGTTGTATAAGAAACAAACAAAAAACTCATAAACGGTAACGGTTAAACTTAGTACAATTACAACAAGAAAAAAAAACTGAAGGAGACTTTCAACCGCGTTAGATTTGCTTCTTTTTCAACAGCAGGGGACTAAGACAGAAACGGCTAGAACATCGGCTGCAATCGGGTTTGCTTCCTCGCCAACAGCAGATACACGAATAAGAACAGGCAAAATCTTCACGCCAATTTTCTTTCAGAATTACACGTTGCTATCATTTTAATTACATTTATCATGTCAGACACGACGAAAATTTCTTTGGCGGAATCATTTCGGACGACAATAACTAGCTTTTTAGTGGTTACGGTGAAGATCCAAAGGGACTTGTGACTAAGGACAAATCAGACTACACCAAGAGCTAAAAAGAAAAACTCGCTGGTATGAATCAATGCTCCAAAACTTACCAATGTATCCAGCAATATTTTTTTGTTCGTTAAACCGTAACATGGGTGCATTGCTTCTGAAGACAAGAACGGTGTTAATTCTGTAAAGGGTGTGTATTGCACTGACGAGAGCAGAATTGAAATGAATGAAATTCCGAACACCGAAAATATAAGTAATCCCCATGTTTTACACTTTCAAACGTCGTTGTTAGATAACCAAACCGGCAAATTTGATTACAATTGCTCTTATTAAGTACTTTTGAAGGAATCTTATGTTATTCAAACTGGTATTCCTGTTTAAAAATGGAATGAATGCATGCTTTAGAAATCACCCATTGTGAATAATTCAATACATTTGCAAGGATAATATTTCTGAGTCACGTTTTTGAAAAATAAACTGTTCTATTACAAAAGCAATGTTTATCTTCACAAGATAATAGTTGTATAAATTAAATCATACAGGATGTTTAATAGGCATTTATTTCCAGCGTTTTATAATTGATAGGTTCAATTAGCAGGTACAGTCAGCGACGTTTCTTATGACAGGTAGTTACGGAATATTGAAACAAAAGCGCGGAAGTATTTATACGGAACCTTAAAATAAATAAAAACCGTTTGGCGGGGTGTAATTGAACGTAATAAATTGGATAAGCGCTTTTTGGATTTCGCAAGTATTACTCTTAGAATTTTTTTATTTGTAACTGATATTTGTCATTTAATTTAAGGTACAATACGTCCTAATTATATAACTTTTTTTGTAAAGGACTTTACCAGGAAAGTTTGTAATTTTTTAATAGACTATCTGTCAAAGATTTTATTGGCCAAAACAAACCTTCCAAGAGTGGGAATCAAAGCCAGGTAAAGTATCCACAAGAGGAGAAATTTAAGTTCTGTAAATTTAAATCTAGATAAGGTGAGCAACATTCTTTTAAAATAGGTACTTGTTAAGAATAAGATTATGTTTGAAAGAAACTAAGCTGTAAATGTTCTATATTCTATTGTATGAGAGTAAATATTTTAAACTGTATAGATGCTTTATGATATTGTTGTTTGATTTCATTTCGTAAACTTCATCAATTACATTGAGCTAGCCAGGCAAAGAAAAGTTAGAAAAAAAGGTAAGTAAGTCAGAAATTTCAAATTTTACAATTTGCTGTATCTGTATCACCGCAATAATTTAGCGGCGCTTCAACGCCAGGCGTTATTACATCACTCTTTTAGCGGCGCCTCAACGTGCGTCCATTGTCATGTGACCCCTTGCCACGTCAATATATATATATATAGACGTGACAAGAGGTCACAAGAGGTCATTGAACCCGAAATTCTAAAAATAAATCCCACCAAAATATAATAGAATCCGGAAAAAATTGAATTTTTCGTAAATTCATGGTTACGCCCTGTAAAATACAAGCGCACTTTTATTCATTAAAGTGCCACGCAAAAAACGCAAATTGCGCGTGCATAAATAATCACCTTGTATAATATAAGAATATTGTAAATAAATGACAAATAACGTAAGTCGTATAAGTAAAAATAATTTATTGTAAGACACCGTAAAACGCATTAAATGCAAACGTAAAAATCAATCGTTTTAAGATAAATACAAAGCCATTTATTTTACCTGTTAGTTATCAATACATTTTTGATAAAAATGCATTTCATTTGCTGTAAAAGACATAAAAGAGTACTAGCTGTACGATTTCAGTTTAAGAAACTACAGTCAACGTGTATTTAAAACCCCTTTCGCATTAAAAAGCAATTAAAGTTTAAATTAATTACCCCGTGGATAATAGCAATTCATTTTAAATAGCGAATTTTTTAGAACATAAAAGGATGAGTCATTGGTATTTAAAAATACGTCAAATTCCTATAAACACGTTAATAAATAAACATTTTATTCCTAAAAGCGGCCCGATCATTAAAAAACCTGGCAATAACTGATAAAAATAATTTATGATTTTAGCATTAATATGCAACACCACAATAATAGTATATGTGAGGCAAGGACATATAGAGAGCGTCACGGATAACTGGAATCAGATAATTAGGTAATAAATAGCAGCGATTTTAGACGCTAATTGGTTTTCCGAGAATTCTTGCATCATAATGTTCCATATTTTCTAGTAAGCTGAAAACAGATAAATTTGTATATAAAGAAGGGTTTATCAACTAAAGGATTCGTTCATTCATTAGATTTTAAAAAGTTCATTCAGTAATTTCATTCGAGCGCGAAATATTATTTTAAGTCGCAAGCAGTTGCTATGCGGAAATGCGGAAATAGTATTTAAATATACAGTAAGCATTTGTAATTTTATAGAGGCAAGGCTGCAAAGAATAAAGAAGCAATGTTATAAACGAAACTTACAACGAAAAATGAGAATTATTAATTACAAAAGAGAAAGCTTTTCAAAATAATTCTTTCTTTTTAAGATTTTATTAAATAATCGAGAAGAAAATTCAACCAGAAATGTACTTTGGTAATTGCTGTTTGAAATGAGAATTTTAATATGGAGACTCTTCTAAGCTGATTTGACGTCAATTAAAAGTAAGAAGATATTTTATTACGAGGACGTTTTTTGTGGATTCTGCAAATATATCACTTTTATATTTATTTTTAACTGATTTATATTTAATGTAAGGAATAATAACAAGAACAAGAATATAACAAGAATATAAGAATTTTATGTAAAGGGTTTTACCAGGAGAATTTGTGATCCGAGTTCGAAATACTCTGACCTTTTAATAGATTATCTGTCAAGGATTCTTTCTGACCAAAACAAATCTTACAAGCGTGGAAATAATCATAACCAGGTCAACCATTCTCAAAAGAATAAGTTTAATTCTGTAAACATATAATAAGGTAAGTAACAATTTTTGTTGGTAATCAATACTTCTTAGAAATTATTTTATGTTTGAAAGAAACAATGTTGTAAATGTTCTAAATGCTTTTGTATGAGAGAGGATATTTAATACTGTATAAATGCTTTGTAATATTGCCGTGTTTGATTTCATTTTGAAAAACTCCGTCAGTTCCGTTGAGCTAGTCACGCAAAATTAGAAAGGAAAGTAAGTGAATAATTTCAAGTTAAACAAATTGCTGTATCTGTATCACAGCACTCTTTAAGCAAGGCCCCAAAGCGAAACCTTATCACAGCAATCCTTTAGCGGTACCTCAACGTGCGACCATTTTCATATCACCTTTTCAGTAACGACCAACGTGCCCTTGTCACAGCAATCTTTTAGCGAGGCTCCAACGCGAGGTCTGTTTCATATCTTTCAGCGACGCTCCCAACGTGGTCGTTGTCACCGCAATATATATTGCCGTGGAATGTGCCTTTAGGTCACAGGAACTGGTACTTTCTAAAAAACATTCGAGCCCCACAGATTGGGCGTCATAAATTGCCGTGGAACTCTGCTTAGCTCCGTACCTCACCAGTTTTCAAAAAAAAATTATTTTCAAAAATATAAAATTTCACAAAAATTTCTTACCCGGATTCTGCTTCATCAAATTGGTTTCTTCAGCAGCTTCCCTAGCTAGCTCAGCTGTGCCTCCTCTCAGATACCTAAATTTACTATCATTCTCATTACCATTTACACACCATTCAATAAGATCCCAAAATAATACAACAATCATACAATATTTATTTACCACTATTTACAAATAATAATTCATGGTTAAGTACAGTTCGGTGCTCAAGTTACACCTCAATAAATGCTATCTTTGTAAAGTCCGTGTTTTTAAAATTGAAATTTCAAACACATTTAATGCAACAGGAGTAAATGGACCCCAAATTATACCTTATCTTTATTTATTACCGCATACTGGAGTATGGTGAGCTCATGATAACCCAGTTAATTAATGTATGCTTTCCACTTTGCATACTATTACTACAAACTTAAAAAAAACCCATGTACTCTTAACAATTAAATTTAAATTCATCAAGAAATTTAATAAGCTTTACGTACACCTTTTGTTTTATATCTCAAAATATCATAATAATTGTCAGTTATACGCATCTTTGTCAATACGTTAAATAACCAAAAATAACCATCAAAGATCACTCACACATACCAAATAATTTCAACAGTTTATAAAAAAACAGTAAATTCAAATGCGTTACCTGGAAAAAGCGTCAAAAGTCCATCTCCGTTGAAGAAGCTCTATATTCCTGAAAAACCTCGGCTTCGTGATTAAGCGCGCAGCTCCACCAGCTATTTATAGATGACAACTCAGTTTAAGCTGAGCTTCTTGCTACCAATTAACACCAATTCCAACATCCAAATCCATGTATATTACACTTGTTTATTATTGCATTATTAATTTACGAGCTTGTTAAAGTATTCGTGGACCTCAGTTAAATTTAAATTACACTCTATTATACTCGCGTTACTAACTATAAGGCCACAAATAAGCTCATACTATTTCACTGAATGTTACACATTTTTAATACTCACAAGCTTTGTCAGTTGATTATAATACGTTGTTAAGCGATGCAAAATTAAAGAGAGGCCTCCTAATTCTCCCAGAGTATTTATATCATAAAACTAGGCCCTCTTTGCCACACTTTACGCGAAATACTTAATCGAAATTAATATTTCTCCAAATTTTGTGTAACCGTTTTAAACTTCTAGAAATATTCCCGCGTCAAGACGCTATATCAGACAAACTATCACATCCACCTGTCGCGTGTTCGTCTGTTCTAAACCTATCTATTTCGACCAATGATACATTTCAGTGACGTCTTAAAACTCCGCCTGTAATATCTCTATTCCTATCTTATGCATATTTGATGTCGCATTCTAACCTTGCTTGCGTTGTAGAAAATCGATATTGCTGCCCGCGTCTTTATGGACACCACGTGGATCGAATACGTGCCTACTGAAGTGAATGCTTTTATGCCCGTCTCATTCTGTAGCATATTATTGATTGTTCATCACTTCTGCTCTTTAAGAAACTTTTGTTGGCGTTTATGCGAAACCACCGACGGTTGAACAGTATTTCCTTGAAGCTCGCTTTGTTATCTTCACAAATAAGCGGAAGATGCACTTTCCAACATGCAGGTGTGCTCAATTAATGATCGTTTAAAGGTATTTTATACAACCGA
Organism: Platerodrilus igneus; assembly: GCA_036346225.1. Lineage (NCBI taxonomy): Eukaryota > Metazoa > Arthropoda > Insecta > Coleoptera > Lycidae > Platerodrilus > Platerodrilus igneus. Next base: position 5,681,627 of record JARFIW010000800.1, read on the forward strand.
CGTCTGTTTGTTCGTTAGGAAAGCTTTTCGCCTTGGGAATATTGATTTTTCATGCTCTAATGCGTTTTCTGACGTTATAACCAGTTGAATTAAACTAAATTAAATTAATTAATAATTTCTATTGGCTTATAAAACTTATTTTCTTTATGAACCTATTAACTTTTAATCCCTAATTATAAAATTATGCCAATGCTTGATACTTTAAACTAAATAGATGAAATAAATTTTGCACGTAAATATTATGTTCCTTCTTCTATACAAGGTGTTTGAAATTGCATTGTTTATACCCAAATTTAACCCTTTAAATCCACTACAATATATATATATATATATAAATATTATATTTTATATATATATATATATATATATTGCTGTGATAAGGGGTTGCTTAAGGGTGCACGTTATAGTAAAGGTCGTTCGGGAATGAGTAATTAGAATAGTCAGCAGAAAACTACACTTATTTAAGGAGATAATTAAGAAATAGACATAGTTTGTAGATAGTAAGTAGTCAACACCCTGTATATAGAGTAGAGATAGTTTTGGGCGACGCAGGTAAACATAGGAAGACGCATAGTTGGCGTAGGAATGAGAAATACATGTATTAAGTAGAGAGTAAATATTAAATACCCTGTAGATAAAGTTTAGTTAATTTAGGTAAAACAAATAAGGATATTTTTCAGTGGAAGTACGCGTATATTGAGAAATAAATGATAAAGTGTAATTAGACACGCATTAAGAAGAAGAGTTCCAGACGATTAAATTAATACAGATGTAGAAATAGAGTTTCAGGTAGTTAATATAAATGCGTACAAAGATCTAACCATTTTGATAAGAGAAATGATTAAAAATTGCGTGAATCGCATGTAAACATGAAAATTTAAAGTCGGGTTGCATCAGTTGTTTATAGAAAAGCAAGTAATCTATCAAAATACAGCATGTTGACAATGAAAGACAGCTGCGGGCAGGTTGTGATTATGGGAAAACGTGGAGCATTACATCAGAAACTGCTCTAAATAAAATTATTTGATTGGTCAGAGACAAGCGACGAGTTCTAGACCAAACCCACGGATGGAGTGGGAATTCGAGATTATATTAGCAAGCACCTTGATAAGAAAGTCAGTTTTGAACTCAATGAAGGCCGAAGTGCATTGCCATTAAACAAAGTAATACGTAATAAGTATAAAAGTGAAAAATAAAATGAGTGCGAATATGAAGATTACAATGGCCGTTTAAACGTAAGTACGTTTTAAATGAATTTATTGTAAACTAAGACATAAAAATAATAGGGTTTCGAGGTTTGAGGGAAATAGACTAGGATTTTGATGTTAAGAAAAAGTACAGTAATACAATTTAAATGTCAAGGGGAAAAGAAGAATAATACAATCTTGAAGTACAGGGGTGAAACAAACTACAATTTTAAGTCTGGGGCAAGAATGATGAAAGTCTAAGTTTGAAGAATTGAAATAAATTGGGGTATATAATTTAATGATGGTGATCCATAGTGTAATAATTTGAATGGAATCCAGAATTGGGGAAGATCATTTGGAAGCGTCGATGTGAAAAAGATAAAACCAGGTCAGATTTTTAGTTACAAGACATTTGTTTTTCTATATGAATTTTTATTTTATTTTTAATATTGAATTTGCTAAATATGATATGCTTGTGAAGAAGTCAACAAAAGAGGTTGCATACGTATTGAATGAGTAATATGAAAACAGGTTTAGAATATTCTACACTTTGTTGGTAAAGATAATAAATTTTCTTTGGTGACTTTGGGTTTTTAAGTACATACTAGATGGTTGTTAATAAATGAAATTTATAAGAAATGTATTACAAATAATTTCAAAAGCTGTACATAACATATTGGTTTCATTATATAAAATCTAAATTTACTGAATTTTATAATTGCAAATAAATGCTAGCCGAGGTCATAAGATTTAAATAGTACAAAGGCGGAGCCACAAGTTGAATAGGAAAGAGATAACCCGCAAGGCGGTAACGTATCGAATTTTGCCATTGGTAGATAGAGTTGTTTAAAGATAAAGTCCAGTTGATAGCAATATTAAGAAAACAGCTGGAGGAGGAGATAATTACACATAATCGTGAATATTAAAATGGTGGTCCAATGATTTAGAATACGTAGCAAATAAATAATGCAGCCCAAAGTAGGGGCATGATGAGTATTTAATATCATAGCAAATAAATATAACAACCCAACGTAGAGGCGTGATAATTCCGCTAAAGTTCATAGCAATAAAGATGGCTACCCAAGTTGGGGCATGAATTAAACCACAATAAAATAACCTGAGATTAGGAGGCACGAATTAAATTAAAATAAATTTTAAAATACGATTGCGAGATTTCAGATAAATTAATTAAACTAAACCGGGGATTTGAAAAGTTTCAATTAAAGGAAAAATAGAGAAATTTGTACAATATTTAAAGTTAGGTAGATTTATTTAGTATTTAAAAGTTTAGAGTAAAAATAGTAATTTCAAAATGGAGAAAGGATCCCAAGAAAACATAACGTTAGAGAGAAGTTTGAGTGAAGAAAGGCGAACTTCACAAGAAACCAAAATGTTGGATATCTTAATGGCATTAAATGATAAAATGGATAAGAGCGAACAAGCCATAAATACAGTTAAAACAAAAATGGAGGAATACAGCGAGAAATTGGAGAGTGAAATTAAGATTCTCAGTAATGGTTTGCAAGAGACGAACCACACTATCGCGGAGATTAAAGCACAAATGAATGTAAAAATTGGGAAAGTTTCTGAGGAAATAGACGGTTTATGGGATCATATTTCTTTAATCAAAACGAAACGAGAAGAGTACAAAAGCGAGTCCAACAATAAAATCACGAATTTAAATATTAAATTAGGAGAAATGGAAGAAAATTGCGAAACGGAATTCAGAACAATAAATCAAGAAATAAATAATTTAAAAGGTTATCCAATAAATTTTAATAGAGAATCAAATAGGTTAATTCAAACGAATCTTTCAATTGAACAGTTTACGAAATTTTACGGGGACGGAAAATTAAATCCTAAGATATTTCTGAAAAATTTTAAAATGTTGATACAGGGATCTACAGATGAATTATTGAAATTAAATTTAATTAGGGCAATATTAAGAGGGAATGCTGAAAGATGGTACCATATTTTCACATGAAAGGATTTTAACGATGCAGGAGAATAGTGAATACATTCAAAGGATAAAGGATAAGTTGGAAGAAATACCTAATTATAAACAATTTGAAATAATCAACGGCTTTCTCATAAAACACCTTAACGGTGAAGACCTGTATGTGGTAAAGAAAAATTTCGCAAAATTAATCATTAAGGAATTACACCTTAAGTATGGTCATTTAGGGATCAGGAAGCTGTGGCTAATGTTTAGAGAAAACTTCTATGCCCAGAGGGATTTGGGACTTATTAAAGAAGTGGTAAGCGCGTGTCACCTCTGCATCCTGGGGAAGTACAAGAATCATATAAATCAGAATATCATCAAAAGCATACAAGTAGACAATCCCTTAGATTTGGTCGTCATAGATTATTTGAGCAATTTGGTACCCAGCAGGAAGAGGAACAAACATATCCTAGTAGTGGTAGACGTTTTTTCAAAGTATACAAGATTATTTCCCACAAGGGACTGTAATACCACAGGAACCATTAATAAGCTGGAACAATTTATTAATGAAGAGGGAAGGTTTAAAAGAATTCTAGCGGACAATGCTACCTACTTCAATAATGCAAGGTTTACATCGCATTGGGAAGATCAACAAGTAGGAGTGGTCTTCTGTAGTATTCGCCACCCTCAAGGAAATCCAGCAGAGCGATATATCCAGGTGACACGCAAATTCCTGAGAATGACCTCCTACCAAGATCACCGAAGCTGGGAAGCGAATTTACCCAAGGTGGAAATGTTCATAAACCACACTCCTCACACGGTTACCGAGGAATCGCCTATTAGTTTAATTAAAAAGGTTCATCCTAATCGACCATGGGAAATCGTGTCGAGAAAGGACGAGTTGGAGAATAAAATGCATAGGGCGCGTAGGAGACTACAAGAGAGAGCAAGAAAATACGTCGACAAAATGAACGAAAAAATTAAAAAAACGCACGATTTTCCAAATAGGGGACAAGGTGATCATTAAAAATTTGAGAGTAGGAAAAAGGCACCTAGATACGTGTGCCAAGTTACACTTACCATATGTGGGTCCATTTTTAGTAAATAATATAATAGGGGGGAACACATATGAGCTAAAGGAAATAGACTCGAGAACAATAAGGGGAAAGTTCCACATAAACTTAATCTACCCATACAAAGGAAATATAGATTATAAGGACCCAGATTTAAGAATAGAAAGGGGGAGGCTAGAAATAAATAAGCTTAATTGACCCATGCAAAGACAGATGAATAGATAAAAGGAAATGTAAAATAAATTATGAATAGGTATACATAGAAAAATAGAATAGGATTTGAATATAAGAATAGGTATAGGTATAAATAGTATAGTATAATAGGACATAGGCATGAGATAGATAAAATGTAAATATGAGTTTAATAAAGAAAAAGAGTTGGATTTCAGAATGGAAATAAAAATATAATAATTTCATACCAATGTGAGTCTAAGTTCACGTTGGGCGACAAAAAGGACATTGATATGAAATTCTATATTTTAATTTGGGGGAATTATGCTGTGATAAGGGGTTGCTTAAAGGTGCACGTTATAGTAAAGGTCGTTCGGGAATGAGTAATTAGAATAGTCAGCAGAAAACTACACTTATTTAAGGAGATAATTAAGAAATAGACATAGTTTGTAGATAGTAAGTAGTCAACACCCTGTATATAGAGTAGAGATAGTTTTGGGCGACGCAGGTAAACATAGGAAGACGCATAGTTGGCGTAGGAATGAGAAATACATGTATTAAGTAGAGAGTAAATATTAAATACCCTGTAGATAAAGTTTAGTTAATTTAGGTAAAACAAATAAGGATATTTTTCAGTGGAAGCACGCGTATATTGAGAAATAAATGATAAAGTGTAATTAGACACGCATTAAGAAGAAGAGTTCCAGACGATTAAATTAATACAGATGTAGAAATAGAGTTTCAGGTAGTTAATATAAATGCGTACAAAGATCTAACCATTTTGATAAGAGAAATGATTAAAAATTGCGTGAATCGCATGTAAACATGAAAATTTAAATAATATTAAATAAAAACCCTTTACCACAAAAAATATTTAAATTACTAGATACGTATTTCGACCACTATGTGTTCATCATCAGTAGAAAGAAAAAAAAATTAGCTGTATAATTTACTATATTGTTGCTTTAAACACTATCGAGGATATTCTCCTCACCCGTAGGCTGGTGTTCTCAACAACAAACAAGTGAATTGTGACATTATAACTTAAATCTACCTAATTTATACTAATTCTAAATCTACTGAAGCGGAACCAGTTTAATCTTGCTTTCTCATTGGTTGTTGACCAATAGGGAAAGCAAAGCAGATGACTCTATTGGCCCTTTATCGGTGTTTAAGAGGGGTCCTATATGTTTAACAATTTTAATTGATTTATAGGCATTTAAGGAGGAAAACGTTGGTACCTCTTTTAACAATTTAACATTTTCTAGTTTAACGGGGTGGCTGGTTTCAAATATATGTTTGGCGACCTGAGACCTTTCATATTTACCATATTTGAAGTGAGCAATGTGTTCTTTAAATCTTGTTGTTATATTCCTCTTGGTCTGACCAATATATTTTTGAAAACACCCTGGCCCTGCACAACTAATTTCATATATCCCCGACTTTTGCAATTTTCCACCTTGTCTTTTTGATTACCTAGCAAATCTTTAATTTTATTAGTATTAGTTAAAGCAATTTTGAAATTACACTGTTTGAATATTTTATCAAGACCCTTTGTGGTTTTGTGAAACGGAAGTTTAACATATTTAACATTATCGTTAGAGGTGGTTGATTGCAATGTCGTTGATTTACGGATGTTGATCCTATTTTTACACTTTCTAAAATATTATCTATAATATCAGAAGAGAAACCATTGTAATTCGCTATTTGTTTAATAAGAGCAAATTCCTTATTAAATCTGTTTTTATTTAAAGGAAATTCAATAATCTATTAATTAAAAAGTTAAATGAAGCCAACTTATGTTGTATGCTATGATTAGAGGAAGACAAAATAAAGCGATTTACATTGGTTTCTTTTCTATAAATGTCAAATTCTAATTTATTACCATTTCTAATTACTAATGTATCTAAAAAGGGTAATTGTCCATTATTCTCTAGTTCAAACGTAAATTTTATGCTTTGAAATTTTGAATTCATTTCTTTAAGAAAATCATCAACATTTGATTTAGAAGTGTCAAAACTGCAAAATATCATCCACGTACCTTAACCATATTCTTGGGAAGTATTTAGAGTTTTCTTTTAACTCGGTTTCAAAATGAGACATAAATAAATTTGCTATGAAAGGTGATAAGCTATTTCCCATTGTTGTGCCTTCATGTTGTTCGTACAACTTGTTGTTGAATTGAAAACAGTTCTGGGACATGCAATGCGAAACAAGCTTGATATAGTCCTCAACTTTATCATCATCAATATCACTATCTATAAGAACATCCTTTAAATATGTTAAAGTACGTGGTATTGGAACACTAGGGAATAATGAACTGACATCAAATGAAATTAAGATTTCGTTCTCTTCTAATGTGATATTTTTTATTTTATTAATGAACTCTAAAGAGTTTTGTACAGACAAACTATTAAACTTTAAATTCTTAAATTCATTTGACAGCCATCGTGATAAATAGTAAGTCGGTGAGTTGATACCTGAAACTATTGGTCTCATCGATTTATTATTTTGTGAATCTTTGGTAAACAGTAAAGCTTTGGCATTTCAGGATTTGAAATTTTTAATTTTAATTTTAGTGTGGGCGAAATTAGGTTTGGACATTCTTTCAAAACAGACTCTGTTGATTTAATCATTTTATTTAAAGGAACTTCATTTTACGTTTTTGACTATTGGTCTGTAAGGACCCTCAGACAGCAAAGTCTCTACTCTATCAACATAGTCTTGTTTATCCAGAATAACCAACCTATTCCCCTTATCAGCCTTTAAATAATAACAATTCTTTTGTTGTAATTGTTATTATTTAAAGGCTGATATTGATGATGATAAAGTTGAGGACTATATCAAGCTTGTTTCGCATTGCATGTCCCAGAACTGTTTTCAATTCAACAACAAGTTGTACGAACAACATGAAGGCACAGCAATGGGAAATAGCTTATCACCTTTCATAGCAAATTTATTTATGTCTCGTTTTGAAACCGAGTTAAAAGAAAACTCCAAATACTTCCCAAGAATATGGTTAAGGTACGTGGATGATATTTTTGCAGTTTTTGACACTTCTAAATCAAATGTTGATGATTTTCTTAAAGAAATGAATTCAAAATTTCAAAGCATAAAATTTACGTATGAACTAGAGAATAATGGACAATTACCCTTTTAGATACATTAGTAATTAGAAATGGTAATAAATTAGAATTTGACATTTATAGAAAAGAAACCAATGTAAATCGCTTTATTTTGTCTTCCTCTAATCATAGCATACAACATAAGTTGGCTTCATTTAACTTTTAATTAATAGATTATTGAATTTCCTTTAAATAAAAACAGATTTAATAAGGAATTTGCTCTTATTAAACAAATAGCGAATTACAATGGTTTCTCTTCTGATATTATAGATAATATTTTTAGAAAGTGTAAAAATAGGATCAACATCCGTAAATCAACGACTTTGCAATCAACCACCTCTAACGATAATGTTAAATATGTTAAACTTCCGTTTCACAAAACCACAAAGGGTCTTGATAAAATATTCAAACAGTGTAATTTCAAAATTGCTTTCACTAATACTAATAAAATTAAAGATTTGCTGGGTAATCCAAAAAACAAGGTGGAAAAATTGCAAAAGTCGGGGATTTATGAAATTAGTTGTGCAGGGCCAGGGTGTTTTCAAAAATATATTGGTCAGACCAAGAGGAATATAACAACAAGATTTAAAGAACACATTGCACACTTCAAATATGGTAAATATGAAAGGTCTCAGGTCGCCAAACATATATTTGAAACCAGCCACCCCGTTAAACTAGAAAATGTTAAATTGTTAAAAGCGGTACCAACGTTTTCCTCCTTAAATGCCTATGAATCAATTAAAACTGTTAAACATAAAGGACCCCTCTTAAACACCGATAAAGGGCCAATAGAGTCATCTGCTTTGCTTTCCCTATTGGTCAACAACCAATGAGAAAGCAAGATTAAACTGGTTCCGCTTCAGTAGATTTAGAATTAGTATAAATTAGGTAGATTTAAGTTATAATGTCACAATTCACTTGTTTGTTGTTGAGAACACCAGCCTACGGGTGAGGAGAATATCCTCGATATTGTTTAAAGCAACAATATAGTAAATTATACAGCTAATTTTTTTTTTCTACTGATGATGAACACAGAGTGGTCGAAATACGTATCTAGTAATTTAAATATTTTTTGTGGTAAAGGGTTTTTATTTAATTTTATTTAAATCGTGCCACAGTGTTCCTATAGATTATTATGAAAATTTAAAGACGGGTTGCATCAGTTGTTTATAGAAAAGCAAGTAATCTATCAAAATACAGCATGTTGACAATGAAAGACAGCTGCGGGCAGGTTGTGATTATGGGAAAACGTGAGCATTACATCAGAAACTGCTCTAAATAAAATTATTTGATTGGTCAGAGACAAGCGACGAGTTCTAGACCAAACCCACGGATGGAGTGGGAATTCGAGATTATATTAGCAAGCACCTTGATAAGAAAGTCAGTTTTGAACTCAATGAAGGCCGAAGTGCATCGCCATTAAACAAAGTAATACGTAATAAGTATAAAAGTGAAAAATAAAATGAGTGCGAATATGAAGATTACAATGGCCGTTTAAACGTAAGTACGTTTTTAATAAAAATAATAGGGTTTCGAGGTCTGAGGGAAATAGACTAGGATTCTGATGTTAAGAAAAATACAGTAATACAATTTAAATGTCAAGGGGAAAAGAAGAATAATACAATCTTGAAGTACAGGGGTGAAACAAACTACAATTTTAAGTCTGGGGCAAGAATGATGAAAGTCTAAGTTTGAAGAATTGAAATAAATTGGGGTATATAATTTAATGATGGTGGTCCATAGTGTAATAATTTGAATGGAATCCAGAATTGGGGAAGATCATTTGGAAGCGTCGATGTGAAAAAGATAAAACCAGGTCAGATTTTTAGTTACAAGACATTTGTTTTTCTATATGAATTTTTATTTTATTTTTAATATTGAATTTGCTAAATATGATATGCTTGTGAAGAAGTCAACAAAAGAGGTTGCATACGTATTGAATGAGTAATATGAAAACAGGTTTAGAATATTCTACACTTTGTTGGTAAAGATAATAAATTTTCTTTGGTGACTTTGGGTTTTTGAGTACATACTAGATGATTGTTAATAAATGAAATTTATAAGAAATGTATTACAAATAATTTCAAAAGCTGTACATAACATATTGGTTTCATTATATAAAATCTAAATTTACTGAATTTTATAATTGCAAATAAATGCTAGCCGAGGTCATAAGATTTAAATAGTACAAAGGCGGAGCCACAAGTTGAATAGGAAAGAGATAACCCGCAAGGCGGTAACGTATCGAATTTTGCCATTGGTAGATAGAGTTGTTTAAAGATAAAGTCCAGTTGATAGCAATATTAAGACAACAGCTGGAGGAGGAGATAATTACACATAATCGTGAATATTAAAATGGTGGTCCAATGATTTAGAGTACGTAGCAAATAAATAATGCAGCCCAAAGTAGGGGCATGATGAGTATTTAATATCATAACAAATAAATATAACAACCCAACGTAGAGGCGTGATAATTCCGCTAAAGTTCATAGCAATATATATTGCCGTGGAACCTCTGAAAAATTCGTTCCCCACCAGGGTCAACATAAGATTTTACAAAAATTCAAAATTTCAAAAAAAAAATCCTTACCTTTTATTTCGCCTGCAAACTCCTTCGGCTTTCCTGGCTAACTCAGCTGTGCCTCTTCTCGAATACCTAAATTTACAACCATACCTCTTTCACACTCGCACACCATTCAATAAATTCTCCAAATAATACAACAATCGTACAACCTTTTATTTACAGTTATTAACAGATAAATTATATTCACATGTGTTAAAAACAGTTTGATACACTAATTATAAAACTCAAAATATAGTATGTTTTTAAAGTCCTTGATTTTTCTAATTATTTTCGAACAAATGCAATGAGATATGAGTAGATGGGTCCCACATGTTACCCTAAATTGACTGCACACTGGAGTATGGTGAGCTCATAATAACCCAGTTTAGTTTGTATATGCCTTTTACACCTTGCATAAATTAAAACAAAATTAACAGACCCGTTTACCCTTTACAATTCAATTTATATCCTGAATAAAATTTTGAATGTTTAAATACACTCCTTTTCAATATTTAACCTCGATAAATTGTCCAGTACATGTATCTTTTTTCATAAGTTTCTACAACCATAAATATGCCCCAAAAAGTCAACAACACAGCACAAAATTTCACAAATGTTTATCAAACAACAGAAATTTCAAATAAATTACCTGGAGAATTCTTCAAACCTTCTTTCTCTCGAAGATGATTGCCAGAACACCTCGGCTTCGGTTCCATTCACCGTGCTACTCAGCGGATCCACAGGCTCCCACCATCTCCCACCTCTGCGAGCCAAGCGCCTCGTCTCACAGAACCATTCCATACATCATGCATACAAACTTGATTATTTGTGATGCTTACCCCACATATATCATGCGTCCATTTATGGATTTTCGTGCTATGTATTGTAGTAGCCGGACCTTTATTAATTTAAAATGCACTACTCGTACTTCACGTCACTAATTAGATGTCCGCTACTACTGTTTTACACTTTCAACTACTATATTTACGGTAATATAATCACATAAAATACTCACAGAAAGTTTTACTGCTATAGCGGTCAGCATTCAGTACTTTATTGCAGTAAAGTAAACTAGCAGTGAAGAGAGGAGAAGAGAGCGTTAATAATGTAGCTTGAGTATTTATATGCTTTCAATACCCCCTTAGTGGACGCTCTTCAAGCGAAAAGCTTATTTTCAAATCTAATTCCAAAAATTTTGAAAATAACCGTCTCGAAATTCGTGCAATTTATTCTGTCTACGTGCCGTATATCCGAATGCTCTTTCAACCTTCGCGTGTGCGTACGTTTGGAAAACTGTTTGTTTTTAACCAATTATAAAATTCTCTGTCGTCACAAATCCCGCCTAAACTATATTTATCTCTGTCTTATGCATGTCTGCTGTCTCGTTCAAAACCCCACTTGAGTTACAGAAAATCGGTATTGATGACACTCATCTCCACTCCACGTGTATACGTTACATGCATTTTCAATCCCAACGCTTTTATATCTGTCTCAATCTGTTGTATATAACCGATTGTGCATTTCCCTCGCTCTTTAAGATGTTTGTTAGCCTTGTTGTTTGCCCAAACTGACGGTTTAACATAATTTCTATGAAAACTATCGTAATATGCTCATAATTTCGTCGAACGTAACCTTTTTAAAACGTAGGTGTTTGTTAAATATCGAACGTTTAATATAACAATTCCTAGACTTTATATTTCTCCGTATCTGATAAAACGAATACATTTGCCTTGGAATTAATGATTTTCTTACACAGTACGTTCCCTTATGCTTATACGTGTTGAATTCAAATAACTTTTGGTTAATTATGCATATCCTTGAAGTTTTATTTGCTTTAAAACTGTTTTTTCTTGATGTAATTTTTAACAGTCCAATTATTAATTATAAAAATACGTCAATACTTGTCCGTTCTCTATATAAATGAATTAAATAAATTTTGCGCGTAAATAATTTGTTCTTTTCTATATAAAGGGTTGTTGAAATTTTATTGTTGCCCACTGATTTAACCCTTTGAATCCACAACAATATATATATATATATATATATATATATATTATATAGAAGAAAAGTAAATTTAATGAGTCTTAATTTAATACAAAGTAAAAAAGAGTTAATGGCAAGTGACTCAAATTCAGCCACGAAGGCATCCTGTCGACGCCTTTCGCCCTAATTGTGGCTCATCAGGACAGGGGTAGCAAAATTGTAATATTTAATACAGATACATTATGGGAAGTACAGCATCACCCAGCTCACAATTTATGTCTTCGTGTCGTTTCGCCTAACATCAGTTTTAGTAACAGTCGGCACGGAGGAGATCAGGCTCAACTGCCTTTTTTCATAGTCAAGAGTTACAATTAGAAGAAAAGTAGGTTTAATGAGTCTTAATTTAATACAAAGTAAAAAAGAATTAATTACAAGCGACTCAAATTCAGCCACAAAGGCATCCTGTCGACGCGTTTCGCCCTAATTGGGGCTCATCAGGACAGGAGTAGCAAAGTTGTAATATTTAATACAAATATATTATGCGATGTCAGGTGAAACGACACGAAGACACAAATTGTGAGCTAGGTGATGCTGTACTTCCCATAATGTAGGTGTACTAAATATTACAACTTTGCTACTCCTGTCCTGATGAGCTCCAATTAGGGCGAAACGCGTCGACAGGATGTCTTCGTGGCTGAGTTGAGTCACTTGCCATTGATTCTTTTTTACTTTGTGTGTGTGTGTGTGTGTGTGTGTGTGTGCGTATGTGCGTGCGTGCGTGCGTGCGTGCGTGTGTTTGTGTGTGTATGTGTGTTATACGTTTAGAATTTTAAAGAAGGAGCTCTAAAATATTGTACAAAAAAAGGAATAGTATAAAGTGTTACGAAATTTATTTGTTCAGACCATTACAGATTTCCTTTAGCGATGTCATGAATGGTCTGCCAAATGTGATTTACGGATAACTTTCCCCGAATTCGTCGGAGTGTAAATATGTCTTAAAGACCTCTGTAGTGGTAGCATAAAACCAAGTTGAGAAGTACGAAATAACCTAATAACAGGATTTTAATTACCTATCATGAACTGACCGTTCCATAAATAAGACTTATATTTTGTCGAAATAAGATTCTACCTTAACAAAAAGTAACATCTCAGACAGTTTTAGTTACGTTTTTATACATTACTCTATGCCAATTTAGTTTTGCATTAATCATATCAACATAAAAATAATATTATTTGGAATTTTTGTTACTACCATAGGGGTATTTATAAATTTGGTGAACTAGATCTTAAAATTTTGTGTGCTTGGAAAAATAGAGATTAATATTTCATAATATTTCTCCTTCGCTTAACTTTTTTGTGTATATAGATCTGAAAATGTTTTCTAGTAGGCATAGAGAATAAATTCAATTATTGATAAATGATTTAACAATACAAAAATTTTGATGACTGCACCATAATGCAATTGATAAATCTGAAAACAGAGATGGTGTGATAGACAAAAGATGTTTTTCTTGTAAAAGAAAAAATCTCAAATAGTAGTTGCACCATTGGAGAAATCCCTGTTGCTTGGGTTGAGTAATTTACAAACATCGCATTGGTTTTTCTAAAATAGTATTGTACAACTTACAATTGTACAGTATACGTATATCAATTAAGTTTATACGATTCTACTTTTAAACCCAGTAGAGCACTGCCAGATCCACTTTTCTAATAACCTCTACATTTTTGATCTGGGGTTTCTCCCGAATAATCGAAAAACTGATCTAAATTAGGTGAAAAACTCAACCAAATTGCCAACATAGATACGTATTCCCTGATATTAATCCTTCAGCCTTTTTTTAAGTACACCTTCCTCTTCCTCTTCCTCTTAGTCCGGAATATTTACCTTGTTTCTTTACAATCGAGTTCAATGATAATTTTACCGATTTTATGATTTTGAGCAAGGCACATCCAGCTGCTCTATGAAATATCTACCGGATTTTCTACACCGAAACTGTACCTAACAAACGGTTTTCATAACTAGAACCAAAACGTTTAAGAACACGAAAAGTGGGAAACAAAGGAAGACGATTAGTATTAACGTAAACAAAACTTGGTACAAATATGCGGTTAAAAATTAAAAATATGTAGTTGATAAGCTACTGTTTTCATGAAATCGTTTCAACCACATGGTCGTACGTCAAGAACATACTTCACGCTATAAATCTTACAAAGAAATAAAAGTACATCATTTCTTAAAACAAATAGGATGCTCGTACGTCTTTGTCTTTTGCATATCTTAACCTTACAAATATTTTATATACAGGGGAGAATTAGGACTATACGAGTTTGACATTTATCATTTTTTATAATACTTTGTTACGTGTCATTTTGACGCGTATCAAATCCTTTTTAGTATATAATTTCTATACATGATTTCATAATAATTCAATACTTAAATTAAACGCATTTTCAGAACATCTGCGTAATTTCATGTTGGAAATGAAGTGATTGACTTTCAATGTCGCGTGATCGCCGTAAACCAATAAGAATTAACATTTTGCTGTAACTGGGAATACAATAACCCAACGTGGAGCGCCAACTGCTACACTTTGACAGTCAGTCACATTCCTCAACCTAAATATAAAATCACATATAGATAAAATGACCAATTAATATAACCTAATAGACGGCAAGGCACGTCTGTAGGCTTATATATTGCCTTAAAATAATAAAGTATTTACAGTTCTAATCTTCAATACTAGAAACTTTCTCAAGAAAACCTTAAGGTTGCAATTTCCGCTGCACACCTCCCTGCAAAAGACAAGATAAAATAAGAAAAAGTAAAGGAAGGAAGGGAGAGTTAGATATCTTCTTCTACAGCACTCGATTTTCGCAACTCACGACTTCAAGGTACCGGGAAAGGTATTGTGTCCCTTACACGTAAAAAGTAAATTATCATTGCCTTGCGACTGTCACGCGATCTCTGAAAGCTAATCATATCATTCCCAACAGGAGTTGTGTAAGCGTTAAGAAAAAGTGCTCAATTTAAACATAAAGTTATGATAGAAATATACAAAAATTAAATACTAAACGGGATTCGATACTCGTAAAAATGACACGTAAAAACTTATAAGATTTATTCAATATGCATATCATATTTCCAATGACAATATGTACAGAAATGATTTTGTAAAACTTTACCATCTAATCGCAAAAAAGTGAAATCTGCACCCGATATAGTTCGTAATAATTTAGAAGTAGAGGACACATAGGTTGGTCACAAAAACTTGATATCGAATATAATTCATTAAGTACTCCAACTGTTGAAACATTCCACCTGTTGGCAATACTGTCTATTTTCAGTATCCGTTAAGAAAATTAAGGATCCGGAGGCCACACGGTTGTAAAATGAGCAACTTGCCTACAAAATGACAGTTCTACAACTGATTCTAAAATCAAATATTGAGACTGATTTCAAGTCAAAGAAAATATTAGTTTCGCGAGCATCACTTAACTATTGCTTCAATTTTTTATTCCTTATTTTGCAAGAGAAATAGAAAACCACAAATATTTTTGGCGTACATAGAAAATGAGTAAATGCTTTTCATACAATTTGTCACTATGCAGTTAACTTTTTGTCTGATAACTGCTTATCAACTTAGTTAAATTGATCAGTGTTGCAAAAATAACAAAAAACAAAAAATGTTCCGCCATATAATGCCGCTTTTTGGTCTTTGCGCAAATTTTTTTCATCAGTCTGGTTATTGTACCACAATTAAAAGCAACGAGTTCGACTTCTTGCAAACTAACTCCTTATATGTCTAGCAAAAAAAATTGCATGAGCATTTGTGCATTGGACCTAGTATGTAATTAGTCCTCCCATTTGCCGATGACTTTAAGAAATGTAAGCATGAGCAAACAGATGCTTCCTTACGATAGTTATGCACCCTCTTAACGAATAAACATATTATCAAATAATCTAATTGGTGATAAATTACGGTCTAATTAAACGTTCCGAAGAATGTGCAACTTAGTCTTTTCAATTAACTAAAATTTCAGCCAGTCAGTTGTGACTTTATTACAATTTTATGCAGCTCCGTGTTATAATCATTTAAGGTTAATCATTGATATAAAGTAATGTACGCGTTGAGCGTAAAATTGTAAGTGATGGCACATGAGTATGGTTACCTTAATCTACGTGAAGATTGCTCAGCAAAATTGAAAAAGTAAAATCGTTGATCGCCAAACAATATGAATATAGCAAAATACTTTTAAACTTTCAGCATATGTGATAAACTGATAGATAAAAGATCGTATGTTCTGAAAAGTGGTTGGCCTTATGAAAAACTCTCTAGTTAAAACCATACGATTAGTTTACCCATGTTCTATTGAAGTATTTGTAGGAGAAAAAGTGAGTTCCTAACTAAAGGGTAAAACCATATAAGCCGATAAAAGTACCCTACCATTGATTTTCCAATGCTCCACCCGAAGGTACTACAAACGGCCAGTAAGCGAGTCTTTTTTACCTGGAAATTTTTTGAATTTCGCCGAACTTGCTATTCCAAGCAAAATAGGGATCTTTAATAAGCGTGACAACACTCACATGGCTACATTTTACCTGTCATTCGAACGAGGGGGTGTTTTGTAAAAAAATGTTCGCCTCGTGCCGGGAATCGAACCCGGGAGCTTGGGATCAGCAGTCATACGTGAACCTGTCTAATCCACGGAATTGCCTTGATGAAAGTACCATTGGAGCAACTGTAACGGAATTTGAAATAATAGGAAACAACTTTACTTAAGAACAGGGGCGCCGAGTTGATAAGGATATTGAGGACAAGGCTGCTGGGCGAAAATTTTTGGTATATTTTCTATTGTCAACCATAACGTAAATAAAATATACATTTAAAATTTTTACGTGTTCTTTAATCTTAGTAAATGGGTATGATAAGCAATGGAAGGAAATTGGATTTACCAACAAATAAAGAGAGCACAAAAACACAGAAGCATATTGTTTTTATTGGGAAATAAAATAATAAATAAACTTATTATAACTGCACATGTACCTACTCGTACTTAATATGCGACAAATGTTGAACGAAGTACTGGGTTGCACATGATGAATTGGTTAACGAAAGGTCTAAGGTCCAAAGTCTCCAGAACGATGTTGAGAACCGCGATGTTGTTGAGTCTCTCCTGCGCCGTGATAGATCGCACGAATGTCTTCAACCAACGAAGAACGCAGTAGTTTTTGGAACGAAACCGAGAAGTTTGACACATTTAGAGACATCAGGAAGTAACTGGCACACTCCATAGTCTTTAAGTAAAAACTTCTTGATGTCGATCACAGTGCTAATTTTTTCTTTCATTTGTATGGAAATATCGCGAAACACCGAGAGGTGAAGCGCAAGCCTGTCGCCATCTTGGTCTTTGTCAAAGATGGCTCTGGTGTTTTGAAGCTGAATTTCAACATCGTTGAATATTGAAACGCACGCCGAGAGCATTTTCTGAAGACCAGTTGATTGGAACTGATCATTTACATTATTTTCACTGTGTCGATTATCTCAATGTATATTTGTTGATGATGATCTTTTTGGTTTTCAAATGCAGCGCAAGGGTCAAATCTTTTTGAAATAGGTCTCCGGCGAAGTAGTACTGGATCTTTTACTAAAAGTGGTTTGCAGTACAAACATTTCTACTTAAGAAGTACTAGTACGGGGAGATTGAACACTGAGTTTAGCTCCACAGGGTTCATAACATGGCAGTAGACGGAGATGAAAAGTATGCGTTAAAGTGCAGCATTATCTCACGACACCCGACGGTATTTTTATTGACGCGTCGGACATTTCAATTAACGCAGTCCAGAAGACGTACGCAATTTTTTAGCATTTGCTGAATACCAGACACTCTCATAGTAGGTTGGTTCTGGAATTGACATTGTTGTCTTCGGCGTAGAAATTTTTGTAATGATCGACTTTTTTCGGTGAATTCCCGACTATATATATTATATCTTTATACCAAGTTTATCGTATCCCGCATTGCCGGCAGATGGCACCAAACATCTTGTACTACTAAGTGCAACGACTGAGCTGTACAGTGCACGAATGTTGTCTGCTGCTACAGGTCCGCTACTAAATTTTGCAGGCATTTGAATTCCCCACTCATGTTTGATGCGCCGTCATAACACGGCCCCCGCAATCTTACACTAGACGTATCCAAATGTACCAGAACGTCCTTCATTATCTTAAAGAGAGTGCCTGCTTTAGCATTAACTGCCCCATACAACCCGATGAATACCTCGCTTACTTCGAAGTTTTCGTCGATACTACGCATACAGTTGCTAACTAGCTCATGGATTTAAAAGTCGCAAGTCTTGTCGACCACCATCACAATTAGGTTTTCAGTCCGGGAACTAGTTAGATGCGTACTGTTTCCTATTCTAAGCTAACGTACACATTTCTCTGAAATTTTCACAGCCTACATCTTTCACTATCTGTGAATAATACTCTAATCTATTCCCTCATGCCTTACAACATGTTCCTTCTTCATATCTCTCCTATTTTTTACTGTTTTTCAAAGATATCCTTCTTCTCCTACTATTTAGAGTACCTCTTTGTTTTTAACTTTGTCTGACCGTAATATCTTCATCATACATCTGTACCGCCACATTTCAAGGGCGTCTATCTTTTTCCCGTCTGCTTTTCCTACTGTTCAAGATTCACAGTCGTACAGTTCTATGCTTCACATATATGCTTTCCACAATTCTTTTCTTGTTTCTATGTTTGTTGGAACATAGCAGCTGCATTTTCTTGTTAAATAGAGCACGATCTTGTGTCAATCTTTTTTAAAATATCTTTTGCACTTTCCCCGTTCTAGTGTTTTCTAAAAATATACCCTATTTCACCGATATTCAGTGGAACTCATTTACGACACAGCGCAAAACACCATCTCCCAGTATTTTAATTATTTTATTTTGGATGTCATGGAGGAGCCACTTGTATATAGACTTGTAATAAGACTAGCTGGTGACAACGGAGAATGTGAGGACGGCGGCGGTACTACAAGTTACAGGCATGGCTTTTTAATCACAACTTTATCCATTTCAAGTGCTTTTGCAGTTTCGCAACTACCTAATTTTTCACAAATCAACCACTAAAAGGTAATCTTTTGGGAGAAAGTTTGTTTAAAAATAAAAACGCACCTGCAACGTAACTACACTCACCACTAGAACACTGTACTGAACTATAATATTATTGTAATATTGTTCGCGCGGATTTTAGTCACGCGTATCAACATTAAAGGTCGCACTACCTCGTATTACAACATTGTCTTATCTGCACTAGATTTCACACCTAAATGAGAGTAACAAGCGTTGGTGCAAATTGGGGCTAGCGCTTCCACCCCTGCCCTTCTGTTCACACGGATTGCTATTATTTTTGTAATAGATCTTATTACTATTGAAAATATTCTATTACTCTATTACGAATGCATGAAAACGTACTAGGTTTTCTAACTTCAAGTTCTCATCATTATAACAAGAAACCTACTAAGCATCGGGTGCTTCTCTGGCAAAATTATTGTTAAAATTCAAACAATCCAATGAGACGGTCGGCCTTCCAATAATATTGGTTTCAAAAATAACATAGGCTTGTTTCTTTGTCCCACGTGCTTATAATGACGTATTTAGTATAAATTACACAAGAAAACAGCGTGAAATATTGGGAGGCTCAGTCCTGCTGGCAATAACATGCGGGGGTTCAGGCACCCCCATACCCATGGTCAGCGCCAATGCCTAAAAATGCTATTATTTTAGTCAGAAACAGAAGTTAAACGTACTATTGCAGATTACGGTAGTTTGATTTCCTAATCAAAGGATTGACTCTTAACAAATTTACGCTAATTAAAGACGCCATATACACCAAAAATCTCGTATAATTATGGCGTTTTCCTCTGAAGTAAAAATATTCCATTTTTGTATTTTTAAAACAAGTAAATATAAAATTCTTTTACAAGTATGATCTAGAGACCACACCACCCGATGTTAATAACGTTTCAGTCAGTTAGTCGAAAGAATCCCGTGTTATGGAATAAAAGATTTGGGGTTCTGTCCTAGAAAATAGAAATCGACCCTGAAGAGACATGCATGACTAGTTTTCTTAACAACGTGTGGACGTAGAAGGAAATGGGTAACCACTTATTACGCACCCGATCCTTACTTAATTAATTAAGGTTCGAATAATGCAAGTTTCTATAAACAGATATTAAATTTATAACACAGTTCAGTCCTCGGCAACTAACTCCTCTCAGGGTTTTTAGTGGTTCGGTCTTCTGCATATTTTTAACGAGATGCTTGCCTGTGATAACAGGTAATGCCCTAAAAAAAGGCAATAGATAGATAACAAGCACTACATCGCAGGCACACACGAGGACAACACTCCGAAAAGCACAACCGCGAGTCGTCAAATTCCGAACCGAAGTGATATATTGACGTTCATGGAAATCATCTTCATCATTTCAGCAATCGCTCATCAGTCGTCACCCCTACATTTGATTTTCCAATGCTGCACTCGAAGGTACAACATTGGCCAGAAAACGAGTTTTTTACCTAGAAATTTTGAATTTTCCAAGCAAGATAGGGATCATTAACGCGCGTGACAACCCTCACACACGGGACCTACATTTTACCTCTCATTCGAACGAGGGCGTATTTTTGTGAAAAATGCTCGTCTAGCATTTTTAGAGCGGTTTGTGTCTGGAGTTGAAACCGGGACCTTGGCATTAGGAGTCACATGCGAACCAACTAAGCCACGGAGCGGCCTCATTCAGCACACCGTAGTAATGGCTTATTCAAATTGGCTGATGTCCTACAACTAATTGAAATAAAGCACCTCGACACTTCGATAATGCGTATTCATAGTGCATTCCTCGAACACGACAAAACGCCCGAGGGTATCTTAAAATATTTATACATATTAAATCATTCTAAGCCTACGATACAATTACTAATTTATAACCGGTTTAAGGTCGGGCCCAGGAAACAACGGAATTACTTTTAATACAAAAATAATAGATTTGATATAAAAAAATGGAAACTGGTTATCCAATAAATGAAAAGGTATGTTACGAGATAATTCACTTAACACGAAACTCACTGCATGAAATACCCTTGAGGATATGCGTTTACATGCAACTATCTCTGTGCAATTGTCGTGAAACTACAGCAAGAATCTTTTTGTTAAATATAATAATGAATGAACGAGCACCACAAGTGTCGATACACCCGCACAATTTTAGTATTTTTAACGTACTATTGAATGATAATTCTATATCCTTTAAAATGCTTTTTGAGTGTTGTGTAAATGTAAATTTTCATACGTAACAGTTTATGCTAGCTCGTAAATTTATTGTGACAATAAAACGCAAGTCTAATAGATAATTACAAATCAAATAGTTATATACAGATATTGCTTAAATAGTAAACAGACAGAAAATTAAGCTATCGGAAAAATTAATTGCATTAACATCATTTTGACAGCTGAAATCCTTTAAAATCTAAAGCAATAAGACAGTGATAACTAATACTACAATGTTAATTGTCGCCGAATTCCTTTTAAACACGACGATTACACTATAGTCATCCCTAAATTCGTTTGCCTCATTTATCTACACAAGCACTAACTGTACTAAGTTTATATAGACATTAAACATTATTATTTTAACAATTAATCCAATAATTTATTTCATATCACTTGTGGATCAATATTAGACAGACTGCCTGTTGGGTCGTATGGTTAACATATCGTACTATAGTTACTCCAAAAGCTTCTAATTCTACGTGTTCATGATCTAATCACCCCTTTTGTTTGCTTTAAATGGATTCTTTAAATCCACCTATGTAGTTAGCTATCAAGCAATCCATTGTTCGTTTAATTATTTTATTTCTTTCAATTCTAAATTGTTCGGCGTCATTGTTACAATATGTTGTCCCATAATTCGACATGAATGCGAATATACAGGTACAAATTATAATTATTTTCTTTGAGGTAGTGAAACTTGCTGTTTTTGCCAAGTTTTGATATATTATTGCGTCTAAATTCATTTCAATAATATAATTAAGTAAGTTTATACATTCACAGGATGTTTTAATATTATTGTAACGAAAACTCTATTTGCATTAACGACAGTTCTTTATTTTCAAACAGATTATACAAGTCAATTCAACAATTCGTAGTTACAATAAAATTTCTAAAAGCTCTCAATTATTCACTTTTCGAACTAATCGTTAACAGTACAAGAATTATCTGCTTAATACTACGATTACGATGCTATCTCTAAATTACTTACTAACAAAGCACTATAAATAACTAGCCAAACACTATAATTAATTCATATCGAACAGGACGATTTATATCAACACTAATTTATATCAATGGTCATTTACATCAAATCTTTTAAAGCTGTAAACTATAAAATATTGTAATCAAAGCTTTACAATAGAACTCGTTCTATAATCCAAGCTGCAGTTAGAACTGACTTCCAATATTAATGACGGATATATATATATATATATATATATATATATATATATACATTCCCAATTGATCTAGATTATTCTAAAACAACCCACAATATGCAAATGATATTCTCGAGATTTCCCATTGTAATCTAAATAACCCTTAAATGTAAAGCCTTGTACCTATCAATTAAGTAATTTCTCACCGTAGGACCTGCCAATCATCTTTATTTGAAGATGTCACGCCACATGGTGCACACTAATAACACTGTGTGTTCAAACCTTTCGTTCACGTTCTAATTTCATTATTCTGATTACAGGCAAACCAAGCGACGTCATATTATGGCATGGCATTTTTGTTTTGGAGGTTTCTGCATTGTCTTTAAAGGTATTGAAAATTAATTTTGTTCTTAATTGTAATTTTGAATGACTTATACGTTTATGGATTTAGTTATTTTTAGGTTATGTTATAAAGCCGCGTTTCTTAAACTGTATCCCACGGAACCTTAAGGTTTCATCGAGATCACTCAAGACTTTTGCAAAACTTGTATGCTTATTTTCATATTATTTAAGAAAAGAACTTTAGAAAGCAATAAAACGTAAGGCCTCTACGAAATTAAAAGAATAAAATAACAACTAATCCTGGCGTCCCTTTACTAATTTAGATAGTCGATACATATGCAACAGCCCAACGTCGGAGTTGTGACGGGGCCGCCGGAACAATTTTTTGTATTTAACAGCAGTCGCACTGTAAACTTGGCCGAAATGGCCAGTATAGGTAATTCCCCCGGTCGTTTGTTTATTGGTGAAGAAGGAAAATCTCTTATACATGAATATAAATGGGTGATGCGATGTATATCGTATGTCTAACAGAATATAAATTTATTCAGTTCTAAAACCTAGAAATTGCATTAACATTTTGTGTTTTATATTCTGATACTGTCAATGTTATCACTGTAAGTAACCATTTAAACCCTTAAACGCATTAAAACGTAGCTGTCATTGTATTTTGTCAACAGCAAGTAATTACAGATGTCAAAGAAATCATGCGGTCGAACGTTCACACACAATTCGGTTGAACATACCAATAGAAAAGTGAGTAGTGTAAGTTATCTATTTTGCAAATCCGACAAGAAAGAATTAAACGCCGTTTCAGCAATCTCTCATAAGAGGTATTACCAATAGCACCAAAAAGGCGACTCCTAGTTGATAGAAAACTAGCTACAGAAAGCACTTCCCTCTTTTTTTAAGTACCGAGTAAAAGGATCAAAATTTAAAATGACATGAAAACGGATCAAACCATAATCACAACAAAACATAGTATTAATAATATTCCAAACCAATTACCTCGAATTTTCCCGCATCTGTGTGATAGCGATAAAACCAGATCGTCGTTTCAGGTATCGCTGTAAACAAACATCAAGGGCAAGAACTAAATTGAGGTTTTAAGCAGGCTTTCCAATAAGTATAGAGATGGGTATCGCCTAGATGAATATAAATTTCAAAAAAGAAAAGCTACGAAACAGCGCACAACGAAAATATGTGTGAGATAACAAAATTCACACGTTACAATATTTTGCCTTAAGGTCGTTTTCTAAATTTTGTTACAGAATGGAGAAGTGGCTTAAAAAAACACTCTAAAGTATTTGACTGTAAAACTTCACTCCTCTGTTTCGAACTCAATAATTAGTTCTTTTGTTGATAACAATGATGGTAACAATGAAAATTATACAAATGAAATGGCTCCAAAAGAAGCTCGCTTCTACAAATAATTAACCAACAGCAGTTACTAAGAAACGTTGGAAGTATGCCATTAGGATTTATAAAAAGAGTGACAATCTACCATGAGTTGTATGCAACAAAGTTCTTCCAAATAGCGCTATAGCTTCTGCTAAAATGTGCAGGCATTTGAAATCTATTCACATGGAATTTAAAGAGTAACGTTGCATTCCTAACTCGAAAGTGATGAATGCTTGAAATTAAAAAGTTTTATGATTTAAACCACAAAAACGGTGGTTAAATGAAAAAAAGCTAACGCTTCTTACTTAGTTAGCTATCAAATAGCTCAACGCGGTAAAGCCTACTTGATTGCGGATAATCTTATTACAGCTTTCGCTGTAAAGATGGTAAAATGTATTTAGGTGAAAAATTGGTAAAAGAAATAGCTAATATTCTATTTTTAAATAATACCGTAGCTCAGCAAATCAGAGATTTAGCAACCAATATAAAAAATGAATTTAATTTTCATTCGAAATCATGCACATTTTCATTACAAACGGATGAATATGGCGATGTACCTGAAGTCACAATATGAATTGTCATCGTTGGGTATCAGCACGAAAACGCATTATTTGAGAATCTTCTGTTGTAAAAATCTTTGTCAGCACGTGTTACTGGACGAGTAATATTTGGTCAACCAAATTCTTTTCTCGCAAAGATTAAAATACCATGGAGCAACTGCCTTGATATCTGTACCGATGGAGCAAAAGCCACGAGCAGCAGATTATTGAAAATATCACCAATAGCCACGCCTTATTCATACGCAGTTATCTGCAAAAAACTAACCACACTATAAATTCCTCTTGATGAGGTGTTACGCCTGTGGCTGCACAAAGCGTTCGTTTTAATATTAGGAACAGGGAATTTTATAATCCGAAAGCTAGAGCTTTTTTCTATCTTTAATTAAGTTATGATAAAATTGCGGTTTTCCGTTTTCACGTATTATAAAACAATAACCCCTAATTTATTGCATGTGTTCGTACTAAGCACGCATTTTCCATGCAAAAAGAATGTATGGTCAGCGCGCTTAGCGAATGACGCCGTTTTATGGTACGGACACCAACTTCTTGTGATCGACGGGTTTTAAAAAAGTACTCGATTGCCGACTACCGGACAATATCGAGGTATTAAACGCGAGGCGTCGCCGTGGATCAATGTAGTAAGCGTAAGACTACGGATCCCAAGGTCCTGGGTTCGAATCCCTACGGCCGACTGCTTGAAAAATGGGAGATGAGCATTTTCACAAAATTACGCCCACGTTCGGATGATAGGTGTGTGAGTGTTGTGATGCACGTTAAAGATCCCTACCTTGCCTGAAACGGCAAGGGTTCGGCAAAATTCTAAATTTCCAGGCAACAAAAAACTCGCCTCCTGGTCAATGTAATACCTTCAGGTGGAGCATTGGATATGTAAATGCACGGTATTAAACGCGAGTGCACGTTAAATAAGTGCGAAGTGTATCTTTTTCTACAATCTTTGCCTGTCCAAATACATTAAAAATATTTTGTGTTCCTTAAAAGTGTGCGTTCAACGCACTTCGCTGTTATAATCTGAAGACATCCGCGGAAGATGCCTTAGCTGCAGTTATTAATTAAGATACGCCTTTTGTTTAATTTTTAAAGACTTCCCTAGCATGTGAACCTGTACTCGTTTGACAACAATAAATTGTGACCAAATTTGGTGGTATAATAAATCACGCGTAGGGTTAACGTTATAATTGACATCAATGGGGAAAACTATAATGCATAATAGAGGTCTTCGAAGTCATTATCTATGTAAAATCTCGGCCACTAAATAATGGTGTATTCAAAATACTGTGTCAGAGTACACACGTCTCGTATTTTGCACGATGTCGGGTAGATATTCCGTATTTTTGAGCTAAGTGACGAGGTACGTGCCACAATTTCAAATTGAAAAGTCAATTCTTTGACAGAAATTGCTTATTTAAGCGACATTTTCACAACAATCAATGAACTTAATTTGAACTTTCAGAGTAAACAAGTAAATTTATTTACCGCTCACGCAAAATTTGAGCTTTCAAAAAAGACAGTCTTGAACAATTTGTGTTCATTCCAACGACTTTGAAGAGGGACGGGTTGAAATAGGGAGAAAGTTTATTCAAGAAATTATTGAGCACATTAAAGGTTTGAATAAAGCTTTTTAATCAGTATTTTCAGAATGAACAGCAGAGTAAATATGCAACTGCATTGTCAATAAAAGAATATGAAATGAAATATGAAGTGAAACATGAAATAAAATATGAAATAAAATATAAAATGAAGTATGAAATGATATACGACATGAAATATGAAACGAAACATGAAATCAAACACGATACAAAGTATGAAATGAAATGTAAAACGAAACGCGAAACGGAACGCGAAACAAAACGCGAAACACAACGCGAAATGGAACACGAAACGGAACGCACCACGGAACGCCAAACGAAACGCGAAACGAAACGCAAAACGAAACTCGAACCGAAACGCGAAACGAAACGAAATGAAACGTGAAATGAAACATAAAATAAAACATGAAACGAAACATGAAATAAAACGTGAAAGAAATATGAAATGAAATACGAAATGAAATATGATATGAAATTTCGAATGAAATACCAAATGAAGTGCAAAATGAAATACGAAATATAATACGAAATGAAATACGAAATGAAATACGAAATGAAATGCAAAATGATATACAAAATGAAATACGAAATGAAATACGAATTAAAATACGAAATGAAATACGAAATGAAATACGAAGTGAAATATGAAATGAAATATATATAATGAAATACGAAAGCTATATGAAATAAAATATGAAATGAAATATGAAATAAAATATGAAATGACTTCCGATTCATGTTTGCAACAAAAATTTTAATTAATGCCATTAGTGAAATCCGGTGTAGTTTAAAAGATGAATATTCCAAATTGTCGCAAAAGGTCGTGTTTACATTTTTACCATTTGCAATATAAGTGCGAAACAGGGTTCTCAGCTTATGATTGCACAAAACATAGATATTGCAACAGACTTGATGCTGAATCTCAAATGGAATTCAACTGTCATGCAAAAGAATAATATTAGGTCACTCTGCAATAATGAAAAGCAGTACTATCCATAGACCTGTAGATAGGTCGTTTTAGCAAACCATTGTGGAAATAAATGATCGCAAACTGCAATATATTTTATTTCTTTATTTTGATGTCTTTAATGATACAGTAAATATTCACGCTACGGCGATGCTGGATTTTGTCGCCATATTGAAAAAAAAACACTATAAAAGTGATATTTTTACTATTTTTGTAAATAACTCGGTCAGGTTTCACTTTACAGGAAATTTTCAAATAACCGAAATAAAACTCGTAAAATTCTTTACAAAAGAGGTTTTATTTATATACCCCATAAATCCACTTGTTGCGGAGTTATAATTATTAGAACCTATAACACATCTTTAAGAAATTCCATGTAGCCAACCGAACAGTGCGGTTGGCGCCGAGCTGACGGGCGTGTACAGTTTCAAGACTAAGCTAACGGTCGTCTTTGCTTTTATTTTAGCTTAGTACATTATCGGAAACAATACGCATTGTATGTAGATGAGGTGATATAAAATGTTATAAGTTTATGATAGTGCTGAATGTTTTGAAAATATGGCAAGTCGTGACATATATTTTAAATGTGGGGAGAGTTTGTTAGAAGGGCAGATTTACGAAGTGAAAGAAGAGAACATTGAGATCTTTCAGTTTTAATGGAGTGTAGGTAAAGATACTATTTTAAAACATTTAAAATGTATTTCAGTGCACCAAACATGCCGTCGTAAAGTGTACACGAAAGAAGCCAGGTACTATGAATTTTATGAAGAATTTTTACAAAATTACAGTGGACATAAGCGTGGTTGGTCTGAACAATCAAAAACATCAGATGTAATGACACATATACAATTTTTTGAAACCACACCGCGAAGAATGCCAATTTTCGAAAATATAGGATAATACACAGGCAATCTGCCCACTACAAGAACAATAACAATGAAATAGATAGAAAAATACAAGAAGAAATTACGAAAACTGCAGTTGTTTCAAAAACAGGCAAAACATTAACAAAAGCATGGTATTCTGAATAAAAGAACACAAAAAAGAAGAACGCTTGAAAGCAAAAGCACATTATACATCGTTATTGAAGATATAAGAATAAATAGAATGATATCCAACAATATCCACAATCTGAGAAATTTTTAAAAGACAAAACAGACATTCCGTTAATTCTCAATCGACTGCTTCAAACCATCATAATGAAACCAAACAAGGTGAGACTAAACAATTAGAGAAGAAATGTACAGCGATCTCGCACGCTATCATTGCAGCAGCAAGACCCGAGTGCTTTTTATCTGGACTGCATCCACTAATTTCAACGACTGAAGGATCATTCTATCGGTTTATTTTTGATAACGCAGATGTAAATATTTGTACAATTGATGACCTAAATATTTTCATGTCATGGGAGAGTGTTCAAGGTATCACTTCCTCGACAGCTGTTTCTAAAGTTGACTGATTTTCAAGGTTGAAAAAAATTCCTACGGCAATCAACATTGGTCATATTGGACGTGTACATATACAAATAGTTCAAAATTTAGTAACGCTGGTCTAATAAATATTAAAATCGAAAATCTTAACGAAGAAACTTATACATTTGAAATGAAGTTTTGATATTTGAAAGCGATTTTCTCTGGCTGTATGGAAAATGGCAAAATATGCCACACATTCCCGGTTGGAATTAGTATATGGAAAGATCAACAGCAAAACAAACATATTTACATCACTATTTTTATACCTGCCGTTTATTACTGCCGCTCCTTCAGATTATGACACAATACCTTCAGCATTTCTTGTCAAATAACATTGTGGTAAGACTTGGTGTATTTCACCTACACATGTCCTATATGGATGCAATAGATTATATCATGAACGGAAGTGGACCGAAAGAATTATTCCAGATTGCATACGCAGCTGTGACTGTCGGAAAATGTTATCGGGTCACGCTTATGCAAGAGCCCTTAAAGCTTATGTTCTAACGTATGCTGTTTTGGTTCAAATTCTTTTTAAAGAGATGCAGTTTACTACAGAAGAACCTGTATTGATTGATGTAAGTTTGGTAGATATCGAGAATTTTGTCTTCTTTGATGATTTGAAGAAAGAATTATTTAAGCAGGTCTTACTAAAATTTGGTGAAAGTTTAAGTAAGTTGCAAGATACTGGTCCAACTGTTAAGTTATGGGTACAGTATTTTAACCTGGTTATACTCTAGTTAAACATTTTGTCGAGACAGAACGTTTGAGAAACTGAGATTTGGACCTGCAATGCGTCAAAAAAGGTACTGCCTTATTTCGACCCTAGCGACAATTTTCTGTATGCAAAATCCTGCCATCTTTATTTGCAAACATTGTTACGTGCCATTGCACTTCAACATGTTTTTATGTTAAGTTTTTGATATACGAATGACGCCGTTTTATGGTACGGACACCAACTTCTTGTGATCGACGGGTTTTAAAAAGTACTCGATTGCCGACTACCGGACAATATCGAGGTATTAAACGCGAGGCGTCGCCGTGGATCAATGTAGTAAGCGTAAGACTACGGATCCCAAGGTCCTGGGTTCGAATCCCTACACGGCCGACTGCTTGAAAAATGGGAGATGAGCATTTTTCACAAAAATTACGCCCACGTTCGGATGATAGGTGTGTGAGTGTTGTGATGCACGTTAAAGATCCCTACCTTGCCTGAAACGGCAAGGGTTCGGCAAAATTCTAAATTTCCAGGCAACAAAAAACTCGCCTCCTGGTCAATGTAATACCTTCAGGTGGAGCATTGGATATGTAAATGCACGGTATTAAACGCGAGTGCACGTTAAATAAGTGCGAAGTGTATCTTTTTCTACAATCTTTGCCTGTCCAAATACATTAAAAATATTTTGTGTTCCTTAAAAGTGTGCGTTCAACGCACTTCGCTGTTATAATCTGAAGACATCCGCGGAAGATGCCTTAGCTGCAGTTATTAATTAAGATACGCCTTTTGTTTAATTTTTAAAGACTTCCCTAGCATGTGAACCTGTACTCGTTTGACAACAATAAATTGTGACCAAATTTGGTGGTATAATAAATCACGCGTAGGGTTAACGTTATAATTGACATCAATGGGGAAAACTATAATGCATAATAGAGGTCTTCGAAGTCATTATCTATGTAAAATCTCGGCCACTAAATAATGGTTTATTCAAAATACTGTGTCAGAGTACACACGTCTCGTATTTTGCACGATGTCGGGTAGATATTCCGTATTTTTGAGCTAAGTGACGAGGTACGTGCCACAATTTCAAATTGAAAAGTCAATTCTTTGACAGAAATTGCTTATTTAAGCGACATTTTCACAACAATCAATGAACTTAATTTGAACTTTCAGAGTAAACAAGTAAATTTATTTACCGCTCACGCAAAATTTGAGCTTTCAAAAAAGACAGTCTTGAACAATTTGTGTTCATTCCAACGACTTTGAAGAGGGACGGGTTGAAATAGGGAGAAAGTTTATTCAAGAAATTATTGAGCACATTAAAGGTTTGAATAAAGCTTTTTAATCAGTATTTTCAGAATGAACAGCAGAGTAAATATGCAACTGCATTGTCAATAAAAGAATATGAAATGAAATATGAAGTGAAACATGAAATAAAATATGAAATAAAATATAAAATGAAGTATGAAATGATATACGACATGAAATATGAAACGAAACATGAAATCAAACACGATACAAAGTATGAAATGAAATGTAAACGAAACGCGAAACGGAACGCGAAACAAAACGCGAAACACAACGCGAAATGGAACACGAAACGGAACGCACCACGGAACGCCAAACGAAACGCGAAACGAAACGCAAAACGAAACTCGAACCGAAACGCGAAACGAAACGAAATGAAACGTGAAATGAAACATAAAATAAAACATGAAACGAAACATGAAATAAAACGTGAAAGAAATATGAAATGAAATACGAAATGAAATATGATATGAAATTTCGAATGAAATACCAAATGAAGTGTAAAATGAAATACGAAATATAATACGAAATGAAATACGAAATGAAATACGAAATGAAATGCAAAATGATATACAAAATGAAATACGAAATGAAATACGAATTAAAATACGAAATGAAATACGAAATGAAATACGAAGTGAAATATGAAATGAAATATATATAATGAAATACGAAAGCTATATGAAATAAAATATGAAATGAAATATGAAATAAAATATGAAATGACTTCCGATTCATGTTTGCAACAAAAATTTTAATTAATGCCATTAGTGAAATCCGGTGTAGTTTAAAAGATGAATATTCCAAATTGTCGCAAAAGGTCGTGTTTACATTTTTACCATTTGCAATATAAGTGCGAAACAGGGTTCTCAGCTTATGATTGCACAAAACATAGATATTGCAACAGACTTGATGCTGAATCTCAAATGGGAATTCAACTGTCATGCAAAAAGAATAATATTAGGTCACTCTGCAATAATGAAAAGCAGTACTATCCATAGACCTGTAGATAGGTCGTTTTTAGCAAACCATTGTGGAAATAAATGATCGCAAACTGCAATATATTTTATTTCTTTATTTTGATGTCTTTAATGATACAGTAAATTTTCACGCTACGGCGATGCTGGATTTTGTCGCCATATTGAAAAAAAAACACTATAAAAGTGATATTTTTACTATTTTTGTAAATAACTCGGTCAGGTTTCACTTTACAGGAAATTTTCAAATAACCGAAATAAAACTCGTAAAATTCTTTACAAAAGAGGTTTTATTTATATACCCCATAAATCCACTTGTTGCGGAGTTATAATTATTAGAACCTATAACACATCTTTAAGAAATTCCATGTAGCCAACCGAACAGTGCGGTTGGCGCCGAGCTGACGGGCGTGTACAGTTTCAAGACTAAGCTAACGGTCGTCTTTGCTTTTATTTTAGCTTAGTACATTATCGGAAACAATACGCACTGTATGTAGATGAGGTGATATAAAATGTTATAAGTTTATGATAGTGCTGAATGTTTTGAAAATATGGCAAGTCGTGACATATATTTTAAATGTGGGGAGAGTTTGTTAGAAGGGCAGATTTACGAAGTGAAAGAAGAGAACATTGAGATCTTTCAGTCTTAATGGAGTGTAGGTAAAGATACTATTTTAAAACATTTAAAATGTATTTCAGTGCACCAAACATGCCGTCGTAAAGTGTACACGAAAGAAGCCAGGTACTATGAATTTTATGAAGAATTTTTACAAAATTACAGTGGACATAAGCGTGGTTGGTCTGAACAATCAAAAACATCAGATGTAATGACACATATACAATTTTTTGAAACCACACCGCGAAGAATGCCAATTTTCGAAAATATAGGATAATACACAGGCAATCTGCCCACTACAAGAACAATAACAATGAAATAGATAGAAAAATACAAGAAGAAATTACGAAAACTGCAGTTGTTTCAAAAACAGGCAAGACATTCCGTTAATTCTCAATCGACTGCTTCAAACCATCATAATGAAACCAAACAAGGTGAGACTAAACAATTAGAGAAGAAATGTACAGCGATCTCGCACGCTATCATTGCAGCAGCAAGACCCGAGTGCTTTTTATCTGGACTGCATCCACTAATTTCAACGACTGAAGGATCATTCTATCGGTTTATTTTTGATAACGCAGATGTAAATATTTGTACAATTGATGACCTAAATATTTTCATGTCATGGGAGAGTGTTCAAGGTATCACTTCCTCGACAGCTGTTTCTAAAGTTGACTGATTTTCAAGGTTGAAAAAAATTCCTACGGCAATCAACATTGGTCATATTGGACGTGTACATATACAAATAGTTCAAAATTTAGTAACGCTGGTCTAATAAATATTAAAATCGAAAATCTTAACGAAGAAACTTATACATTTGAAATGAAGTTTTGATATTTGAAAGCGATTTTCTCTGGCTGTATGGAAAATGGCAAAATATGCCACACATTCCCGGTTGGAATTAGTATATGGAAAGATCAACAGCAAAACAAACATATTTACATCACTATTTTTATACCTGCCGTTTATTACTGCCGCTCCTTCAGATTATGACACAATACCTTCAGCATTTCTTGTCAAATAACATTGTGGTAAGACTTGGTGTATTTCACCTACACATGTCCTATATGGATGCAATAGATTATATCATGAACGGAAGTGGACCGAAAGAATTATTCCAGATTGCATACGCAGCTGTGACTGTCGGAAAATGTTATCGGGTCACGCTTATGCAAGAGCCCTTAAAGCTTATGTTCTAACGTATGCTGTTTTGGTTCAAATTCTTTTTAAAGAGATGCAGTTTACTACAGAAGAACCTGTATTGATTGATGTAAGTTTGGTAGATATCGAGAATTTTGTCTTCTTTGATGATTTGAAGAAAGAATTATTTAAGCAGGTCTTACTAAAATTTGGTGAAAGTTTAAGTAAGTTGCAAGATACTGGTCCAACTGTTAAGTTATGGGTACAGTATTTTAACCTGGTTATACTCTAGTTAAACATTTTGTCGAGACAGAACGTTTGAGAAACTGAGATTTGGACCTGCAATGCGTCAAAAAAGGTACTGCCTTATTTCGACCCTAGCGACAATTTTCTGTATGCAAAATCCTGCCATCTTTATTTGCAAACATTGTTACGTGCCATTGCACTTCAACATGTTTTTATGTTAAGTTTTTTGATATACGGAAGTTTCCCGTCATAATTTCAAATACGCAGTGCGCGGAAATTTTTAAATGGACTGGGCGGTACTTCCGTACGTCATAGTAGTGAGTTTGCGCAGTGTGCTTATCCCTAGAGGGATAGAGCAATACTAGACAAAGGAAGGGAGTTCTCCGCTTCTCTCGCGAGAACGTGGCTTTTTACCGAGTATCGTCGGGGTGTGAAGTGCTGGTTTCTTTTCTGGTAACGTATCGTTAGGGTTTACCTATGTAGAAATCCCTTCCTAATTATTGTTTGTTTGTCTACCTCTACCTCTTTCCCGCCAAATCCCTACATAGGTAAGAATTTGCCGCCACCTAGGACTACCGAACTTCACGCCTGAGGATGACCTCATGTCCACCTTAGCTAGCCGGAGCTGATTCGTACGCATTTGAGAGCGTCGACGTTCATCTCTAATTCCTTCGGGAGGAGCCCGACTGGAGTGGTTAGAGGACTACCCGAGTGCAACTTCGGGCGAAGGCAGGATATCTGATGTAAGTAATCCGTTACTTAATTTGCATGCCTTACTCTTTGTGTTTGAATTACGGAAATTTACGTAGCATTGCGTAATATTGATGACATCATTAGTAGTTGACCGCGCCCCAATCTGTATAAGAATTAGTGCTGCCAACTGTTGATAGTGTCTATTACACCACGCTACCGGTGTTGCATTTATCGAACTTTTAATTTTAACTACCGTTTTAAAATATAAGAATTTAGCGCTCCAACGTGTTTTTAGGTGGTATGATTCCTATATACCTATGGAATGTATAGATCAATGTAACAAACAAGCTTTTTCATCTAAATAAATTAATAAATTCATTATCTATGTTACCTAAGATATCTGTGGCTTTTTAATTTCAGTTGGTACCTTGCAAAAATTCCCCAGAAATTTTCAGCAATTGACAGATAGCGTTTGTAATTAAAAACCGTCATTGTAATATATAGTTTTTATCTAAAAAATGTTAATCTATTTACCTTATTGAAATTTTAAAATGAAGTTCATAACTGTAGTTGCCTAAAAAATGTGTCAGTTATCTGGAAACGTGTGTTAGTGTCTATATAAAACTTCAAATTTTTACAAGGATGTATATTAACCTCACTTTTTCAAGTAAGTACAATAAATAAATAAATATTTTAAGTAATTGCACGTCTTAAATACCGTTTAGTATAATAATTATTTACCTTATATCAGTTAAAATATAACCCTTACTGTAAATAAAAAAAAAAACATTTAACCTAACGATTTGACCTCTGGAATATATTTTGAAAATGCTGCATTAAATAGCCTCGTTTTATCTATAAAATAATACCTTACCTATGTGTTTCTCTATTTTGGAGGGCTTTTTTTTGTAACATATGAAGGATATATCCCCTTGTTAAGCATTTACCTTGTTTAGATACCTTTAAATACAGTTATTACAAGATTATCTATTAAAATATAACTTTTGTTGTTTTCTTAACTTTAGAAGACAGGTTTTTTGAAACTTTTATGTTACATTCTAAAAACTGCATTATGGATTTACATATTGAACTAATAATATCTTAATTACCTTTACAAGAAAACCTTGTGGTTAAACTTCCTGATTTCCGTTAATATCGCATATCTCATATATCGTGTCTCGAATATTCTATTCACCATGAACGTTTCTCATTTAAAATCCCTCGAATTAATCTACGAGCTTGAGTGTAGGAATATTATCGCCGCTAGTAATCAAAATGACAGATCTCAGCTCAGGGCTATTTTAGCACAGGAAACCAAAGGCGTGGCTATCTTAAAGAAACCTGTTGGCGATTGGCCCCTTAACGTATCGGAAATTAAATTATCTTTAGATGACATATCGGGTATAATAAATAGAACAGATCCTGGTGCTAGTGATATCGAGTTAGGGAGATTGGCTTCGAGAATAACGCATGTTAAACAACGTACAGAACTACTATCTTTATATAACGATGAGCAAGCGACTCAAGCCAAACAAAGTTTGTTGTCCGAGGTGTTATTGCTTGAAGGGATTGTTCTTGAAAGACTTAATCCTAATGCAGACGTAGATATATCGTTACCCTTTTCAAATCTCGCTCTCGCTTCACCCAAACCTGTAGGAAAATCTATACCTGTATACAAATGGGGTCTCACTTTCGAAGGGTTTGATTCGCAGGTCTCTTTATCGTCCTTTCTTGATCGTATTAATGATTTCAAAATCTCTCGCGGGTGTACCGACCACGACCTATTTGTCTCAGCAGGTGATTTGTTCTCAAACTCTGCGTTAATATGGTACAGAAACATACGAGACCAAATTTCTACCTGGGAGGAGTTAGTTGCGTGTTTAAAACGAGATTTCCTACCTTATGGCTATATTAACGACCTTTGGAACGAAATACGTAACCGAACCCAAGGTCCCGACGAAAATGTTGTTTCTTTTATTACCTCATTAGAAGCTTTATATAGCAGACTCGACAAAAAACCTTCAGAATCCGAAATTATCGATCAATTACTTAGAAATTTAAACCCCTACTTCTCAGAACGTTTGGCATTGCAGCAAGTCTCTTCGTTGGCCCACTTTAAAGACCTATGTCGTTCCCTCCAGAAGTGAAGTCAAGAATTAACAAATATCGGCCACCCCCCGAGAAACTATCTGGTCTTCTAGAACCTGATTTAGCTTGCCGAGCTCGAGCTTCCCATAAACTATCTACCCTTAACGTTCCTTCTACCGTTACTAATAACTCACTTACCTGTTGGAACTGTAAGCGAAGTGGACATAACTATAATGTCTGCACATACCCCAGAAATATTTTTTGTTATGGTTGTGGTCGCTCAAATATCTACAAATCTAACTGCACCAACTGTAATCCTAATGTATCGGGAAACTCCCGTCGAGATATTTCAAATCAGGGTGTGAATATCTCAAGGACCCAAAATCGCCTTCATCACCAATCATTCAACGGATCCAGACGCCAATAAATTCAAATCATAAAACTACTTCTAACGTCGTACCGTCATTAAACTTGTCTAACAATAATACCGCTACTATTAATGTACAAAATACCTTACCTTCATTAGAGGAATTATGCTATACTACGCCATCCGAGTGGTCTAAGTGGTTACAAACCGTCAATTCCTTTTACCATAAAAAGACTGCTGCCGTTTCACAACTTGTTAAAAAACCCTTCGATAACCGTCCACATTTATCTATTTCAATAGGTTCCTTAAATGTAATTGCTTTACTGGATACAGGTTCTTCATGTTCCCTTATAAATAACGAAGGTTTACATCAATTATCTCAACAAAATATCAAAATTCAAATTATTCCCGAAAAAACTTCCATAAATTTAGCTGACGATAATCAAATATATGTAACGGGTTCCCTTAAATTAAAAATTCGAGTAGAATCTCTTGAACGTGACGTTTTATTTTTGATTGTGCCTGCATTAGCTTATCCCTTTCTACTAGGCGTTGATTTCTGTAAACTAATCTGTCACTTTATTTCCAGGATTTTTCATGGCAAACCTCTCTTAAAACGAATTCTTGTGCATCTACAGGAATATCTAACAAAATTTCTCTTACTGATTCCCAAAATGTAACTCTTAACGCTACAATTGACAAATTTCGCAAACTCAATACCTCTGAACTTGGTTGTGTTACAACGGCAACACACGTTATCTCTACAGGTGATGCCCTTCCCTTTAAGCAACGTCAATATCCCTTATCGCCTGCATTACAAAAGCATTTACATGCTGAAATAGACAAAATGTTAGAATCTGGTGTTATCTCTCCCTCAAATTCACCGTGGACGTCTCCTGTACTACTAGTTCGGAAGAAGAATGACGAATGGCGTGTCTGTTTCGATGGCAGAAAGTTGAATTCTGTGACTGTTTCGGACGCTTACCCTCTACCTAGAACTGACTCAATTTTAAGCAGGCTTCGTAACGCAAAATTTATCTCATCTATCGACCTTAGACAAGCTTTTTATCAGATACCTCTCGACTTATCTTCTCGTCAAAAAACTGCTTTTTGTGTTCCAGGCCGAGGTCTTTTCGAATATAATTTTTTGCCATTTGGTCTCTGTAACGCTCCACAAACTTTACAACGTACTATGGATCAAACGTTAGGTCCTATCTTACATCAAGAACGTGCCTTTGTGTTTTTAGATGATATCTTAGTTATCTCAAGTTCTTTCGATGAACATATCGCCACATTAGATGAAGTTGCAGAACGTTTAAATGCAGCAGGTTTTAAGATAAACTGGGAAGTGTCAATTTTGTTGTTCGTCCCTTACATTTCTTGGTTTTATTATCGATGGGACTGGCTTACGAGCCGATCCTGCTAAAGTTGATGCTATTACTAAATTTAAAACACCAAAAACTGTTACCGAAATCAAACGTTTAATTGGAATGATTAGCTATTATCGCATCTTTCTACCCAATCTTTCAACTATATCCGCACCCATTACTGCTTTAATTAAAAATAAAAAGAAATCCCAAACTATCGAGTGGAATTTAGAATCTCAACAGGCTTTCGAACAAATTAAAACATTAATCACTTCAGCACCTATCTTAATTTCACCAAATTTCGACGATAAGTTTTATATACAAACCGATGCCTCACTTACTGGGTTAGGTGCAATGTTATTCCAGGTAAACAATGGTTTAGAACATCCAATCGCCTATGCGAGCCGTGCCTTAACTTCTGCCGAACAAAAATACTCTGCTACCGAACGAGAATTATTGGGCGTTATCTTTGGCATCGAGAAATTTAGAGGATATGTCGAAGGTACACACTTTACCGTAATTACTGATTGTGCAGCCCTCACTTGGCTTAATAACTTGAAACAACCCGCAGGTCGTTTGGCAAGATGGAACTTGCGTATATCTCAATTCACTTTTGACGTTAGGCATAGGCCTGGCAAATTAAATATCGTACCTGATGCCTTATCTCGTGACGTCGTCTCTCTTAACCTTCCAAATTTAATTCTGGATACCTGGTACCTCAATATGATTAAAAAAGTTTCCGATAACCCCGACAAATTTCCTACCTTCCGTGTAACTAATAATAGACTATATAAATTTGTATCTTCGTCCCCACATAAAATATCGAATATACCTGAATGGAAACTTGTCGTGCCCACTGCAAATCGCAGTGAGGTGCTCAAATTATGTCACGATGATCCCATAACTGCACACCTTGGTGTTACAAAAACTCTCGCTAAAATATCTGAATTGTATTACTGGCCCACACTTAAGCAATCTGTTTGTCGCTACATTAAGAGCTGCAAAATTTGTGGTTCCCATAAGAGTTCACAAGATGCTCGTCCTGGTTTAATGGGTAACTTTAAGCGTGTATCTTATCCCTTTCAATTAATATCGCTTGACTTATTAGGACCTCTCCCCCGATCGAAAAGACGTAATCAATATCTTTTAGTCGTTACCGATTGGTTTTCTAAATTTGTTATGGTGCAACCCTTACGTAAAGCTACATCTGCAGCTATAATTAAATTTCTAGAACAAAATGTCTTTCTTATCTTTGGTGTCCCACAGATTATTCTCTGTGACAATGGTGCACAATTTATCTCTAAAGATTTTCAGAATTTCGTTAAAAGTTATAAAGTACAAAAAATTTGGTTTAACGCAAAATATCACCCCCAAGTAAACCCTACCGAAAGAGTAAATCGAGTCTTAATTACCGCTAT
The DNA here is from genome assembly GCA_036346225.1 of Platerodrilus igneus. Lineage (NCBI taxonomy): Eukaryota > Metazoa > Arthropoda > Insecta > Coleoptera > Lycidae > Platerodrilus > Platerodrilus igneus. The sequence goes on from JARFIW010000800.1 coordinate 5,721,447, forward strand.
TTCGTCCTATATTAATTCAGACCATACTACATGGGATGAACATATCTTTGAAATTGCTCAAGCTTTGCGTACATCTAAACACGAAGCAACCCAATTCACTCCGTCATTTCTTGTTTTTGGAAGATATACCCCAATCGATGGGAGTTACTATGGTTTAGTGCCTGACGATACTAACGTAATTGAATTTGACGATAAAGTACGTTGGGACAAAGACCAACAGTCATTACCTTCTATCTTTAACGACGTTAGAAAAAATTTGTTAAAAGCTTACGAAAAGAGTAAGGACCATTATAACTTACGTAAACGAAATATTTCCTTCGCCTTGGGCGAACAAGTTTGGAAGAAGAACTATGTCTTATCGGATGCATCTAAGAAATTCTCTTCAAAATTAGCCCCTAAATTCATTCTTTGTAAGGTCACTCGTGTTATTAGTCCCCTTATCTACGAACTTCAGGATGCTGAAGGAAAACGCCAAGGCAGGTGGCATATTAAAGACCTTAAGCCATTCTCTGCTGACCCAAATGCTACTTAAGTTTTTCATGTTCCATGCTCCTCACTATTTACCGAATATTTTTCTGTTCTCACCATCAATTAGTTAGTTTTAATTACTTATTCCTTCTCTCATACAGTATATAATTTCTTACACGTTTAACTTTAGTTCCCTTAAATCACCTATCTTTTTCTTTTGGTTGACTTTTTCTTGATCATACCGTTAGTTATATATCACTTCATTCTCTACACCCCCCCAATATAACTCTGTCGTTCATTCAATTAACCCTTGAACTTTTCCTACTACATATTATTTGGATTTTAGTATTTTCTTACATGGTTTAATTGTGTGGTAATTGTCGTAACTTTGGTTGCAATGACTCATTGAATTTTTATGATTGGTTTTAGCTGATGTTGAGTGAATGCTTTCTTCTTTGGGCTCACATAGTGTTCGCGACCTATGCCATTGAAAGAAATAGTTCATATTCGCAGTTGCAAAAAATTAGGATTTTCTATTCCATGTGTTTTTCCTCTGAATTATTGCAGTCGCCCACATTATACCACATCATTATTTGTTTCTTTTTCTACTAAATCAACATAACTTATAAACATTTTTTTTTCATTGTTTTTTGTTGAACTTTGTGGTGATACGCTATCGCTTCTTATTGATATCTCATTAAATTCCCGGTTGTTTTAGCATATTGGAACAGTGTACCTGTATTTAACTACTTATAATTGGGCATTTTCGTGTGTTTAGGGTGCTACCGTTTTAAAAAACTACCTTAAAACAGTTTGTTTTTGTGTGTCTGTATCTGTAATGATACTTTTAAGTTGTCGTGTCTACCTTTGTCTGATTTTCTTATCGTAGTCGAAGCACTCATTAGGAAAATGATCGTACTAGTTCTCTTAGGAGTCTAGTGAATTTTAAAAATGTGTATACCTTATCTTGTCGGATTAATATCGCAGGTGGTCCTTCAGACTGCGCTGTGTTTAACAGGGACAACTCTCTACCTTCTCTCGGACGCTTGTCCAAAAACTATACTTTTTTTTCTTAACCCGCTATCTCCGCTATGCCTTATTTTTCTTTCGGTGGACCTGTTCTTGTCCCGGAACACCCGTCTGCCACATAAGAATGATGTTCCCTCATTCCGAGCTACTGACCACATTGGTTGGTTGAGTAGCGCTTTGCTATCCACCTTTCCCTCTGTCGCTTTTGCTCAATGCGAGCCCTTCCTCTACTTTCTTCTACCTGGAAGTGTCTCTTATGCACTCCAAAAAACCAACCTCCTCCTTTTTTTACCGTTCCTGTTTCTACTGCCTTTTCATTTCTATTAGTCACCGTGTGGTTGCGCGGGAGGTTTCCACAGACACCTGGACCATGTCTCTGCAAATCTTTCGTGGGGTCATGCGGTGCCGCTGTCAGTGCATGGGCTCTGGCAGTGAAGGTATGGTTGAGTGTGTGAATGTGTGAGTGAATGAGTATATCTTATATACCGTGTGGATATCGGGTGATAGTATCACCGATATCGATTATCGCCGGGTGCAGGAATGCACCCAAATGTCTTTGCCGGTCCCCCGTGCTGTTCTTGTGAACGGACCTGCTTCACAGGTTTCTCTTTTTAGAGGGCACGGGTCAATCCCATTTCAACGGCTCTACTGGAGCCACTCTATTGTTGTTATTCATTGTCTTGGGTAATAACTAGGCCAATATCTTTGTCTTCTTTATTATCTTTGACAATACCCTTAGTTTTAATATCGTTATCTTACTGATTACCTTTAGTAATAACCTTAGTTTAGTATCGTTATCTTACCGATTACCGTTAGTAATAATTTTGGTTTAATTTCTCGTTATCTTACCGACTACCGTTAGGAATAACTTCGAGTTATTTCGCGTTATCTTACCGGTTATCTTTAGTAATAACTTTTATTTAAATTCGTGTTACTTTACCTACTATCTCTTATAATCACTTTAGCTTAATATCGTGTTATCTTATCGAGTATCTCAAATAATAACTAAAGCTTAATACCGTTATCTTATTCATTACCTTTGAGGATAACAACTTAAGCTTAATATCATTATCTTATCTACTATCTTTAACATCAATTTGAGATCTTGCCTTATCTTTTTATCGTCCTAACGTGTGGTATATATGACCAGACGTGGGAATTATTTTTTTTTCTCTTTCTCTGAAATTTAAGTGAAAAAGCTAACCCAATTTAGAAATGTAATTTGTCAGGTTAGCATATAAGGATTTAGTAGGGGGTACTTTGAGTAAATTTGTTGATTCACAACTATGTCATGGACAAGTTTTAAATGTGCATCATTAGGAAACCAAAGTACCAGTAACAAAATTTGCTGGAGTGCAGAGTGACTCACTCCATGAACATTTTAAATTTGGGCACTTCTTGCCAAACGAAGAATAGTTTCAATGCAACACTCATGTGTGTTTGCACATAAGAACTTTTATGTTAGCTTTAGTTAGATAGGTTTAGATAGTTTAGGCGACTTGTCGCACCCGTGTTAGTTTAAGTAGTGTTTCATGCTCCCCGACAAATTTTGCTGTCGGTAATTAGTGTAGTCAAAGACTATCGGGCTACCTATTCCGTTTCCTGGTACTTCGGTAGACGTGTTATCGGTCGAAAAAACCAGGTGGCGCCTTATATAAACATTTTGTAGGTTTTAAGTTAGGGTTTATATAGGGTAGTTAGGATTTAGATTTTAATCTGTTACTGTGCTAACAGACTTTTTCTTTTTTTAAGTTTTTTCTTTTGTGGCTTTGTCGCGATTGTTACGTGCCATTGCACTTCAACATGTTTTTATGTTAACTTTTTTGATTTACGGAAGTTTCCCGCCATAATTTCAAATACGCAGTGCGCGGGAATTTTTAAATGGACTAGGCGGTACTTCCGTACGTCATAGTAGTGAGTTTGCGCAGTGTGCTTATCCCTAGAGGGATAGAGCAATACTAGACAAAGGGAGGGAGTTCTCCGCTTCTCTCGCGAGAACGTGGCTTTTTACCGAGTATCGTCGGGGTGTGAAGTGCTGGTTTCTTTTCTGGTAACGTATCGTTAGGGTTTACCTATGTAGAAATCCCTTCCTAATTATTGTTTGTTTGTCTACCTCTACCTCTTTCCCGCCAAATCCCTACATAGGTAAGAATTTGCCGCCACCTAGGACTACCGAACTTCACGCCTGAGGATGACCTCATGTCCACCTTAGCTAGCCGGAGCTGATTCGTACGCATTTGAGAGCGTCGACGTTCATCTCTAATTCCTTCGGGAGGAGCCCGACTGGAGTGGTTAGAGGCCTACCCGAGTGCAACTTCGGGCGAAGGCAGGATATCTGATGTAAGTAATCCGTTACTTAATTTGTGTTTGAATTACGGAAATTTACGTAGCATTGCGTAATATTGATGACATCATTAGTAGTTGACCGCGCCCCAATCTGTATAAGAATTAGTGCTGCCAACTGTTGATAGTGTCTATTACACCACGCTACCGGTGTTGCATTTATCGAACTTTTAATTTTAACTACCGTTTTAAAATATAAGAACATATGCCTAGACTAAAAGACAACTCAAATCCTGTGGAGTATTACAAATTTGTACACAAACGGAATGTTTACGGTAAGATATTGTGAAAAATTCAGAGACGACTGAACAGACACATGAGATTAATAAAAAGTTGTGGAGGTCTAACCCACAATCGTGCAATCACCGACTCTACATTGACAAAATGAATATCAGCATTTCTGTTCTTTCTGCTGTGTCGTATCAAATAGAAGAACACTGTCGAGGCCATCAGCATTTGTTACTTCAGAACAACACGTTGATAGCAGATCTTCGTGCATACAAAGAGACAATGTGGAATATCCACACATTTGTAGACTGGTTTTCGGTTCATTCGCCTTTCCGTATATCAAAGGCATTAATTATGTTCATAAGCATAAAAGTGGTAGAAGATGATAAAATTAATTGTCACGATGCAAATGTGATTGGTATGTCAAAGGTAAAAAGTATCGTCGGAAGTAACTTTCAAAATGTTAAGTTTCAAAGGAAACAAAGAGTCGTACCAACTGCATCCATAAATTCTGGAATTAAATTAGAAAACAAAATTGTGCCAATCAAACCAACGTTACTCTTTCAAAGAATTTCATATGCAAAGAAGTCATATAAACGGTTTTGCAATATTTTCAAAATGAGCTCTCTCTTTCTGACGATGCAATAATGCGAGAAATAAAAAAATCCGTCCTTTATGAAATATTTACACCAGTTTTAGAAAACATTACTTTTACATACTATTTATATGCAATAGACGAGAATTTCATAGAACTGTTTGGCATTAATAAGAATTATATTTAGCTGCTCTAGACAGATTTGTTAAGTATGTTAAAAAGCATTACACGAAAGCGCTATCATAGGATATCGTACGATATTGACGGATATCCAGACCAAGGCAACGGAAAATCGACAAAAGGTGATTAACACTTACGCCAAGTGAAAAATTGTTCCACGGTTGAAGTCATTTTTGGTGAAATTATGAGAATCACTACAACAGAAGTTCAATTTCTGGCAAATACAACCAATAAAGCAGGCTGATTTCTTTGTTGTCCAAAAGGTTTGAAAATGAAGAGATTTTAGTTAAACAGGTTTTTGACGATGCTGACACTTTAATAACTAATATGGCGCTTGAGATGTCATACACGCTTAAATCAGTAATTGTAGTAGGTGAAGACATCGAGTTATTGGTTATGCTTACTGCCCTGTGTGAGGCACACAATAATATCTACTTCTTGAAGCAAGGAAAAAGAAAACCGAAAGCATACTATACTTGTACAAACAGCAAAGTTAGACAGTTAGACAGCGAACCTCTGATTTCTATATGCATTTAGTGGGTGCGATACCACTTCGGCATTTTACAGACAATGCAAAATAAAGTTTCTTACAGTTATAAAAAATCAAGCAACCCTGCAATTGGCGATTGAATATTTTAAAGACCGTAAATTCAATTTATAATGGCACGTTATGGGGAGAAAAACGACGATACGTCATTACACAGTTATAGATAACAATCCTTTGCGCAATCTGAAAACGAGTTTGTTCGATCATGCATGCCTTCCTCCAACCGATGATGCAGCTCGCATACATTCCCTTCGTACCTACCCACAAGTTCAACAGTGGTACGGTAATGAAAAATCGCCTACTGATTAAAATTGGAAAAAGTCATCGAATGGACTTAAATGAATTCCTATGCTTCAAGATGCCACTCCTCAAGAGTTATTGAAAATAATTTCTTGCAATTGCACAAAAGATTGCAATGCCCCATGCAGCTACAGAAAAGCAGAACTGCGGTATTCAGTAGTGTGTAAGTCGTGCGATGGAAAAACTTGTTCAAATCTGGCAATCATCATGAAAGAACCTGACAGCGAGGTAAGTGACTCGCAAATAGAAGAAATAATTTCCAATAGAACGTCGAGGAAATTGATATTGAGACTGAAACAAAAGAAGAACCAGAGGACGAGTTAACTGTAAATATAAGCGATATTTAAAGTAACAAAGTTGATTAGGTTTGCTGGGGAAACCACTTGAAAAAAACGTGCCGTGTGTGTTATTGCTAGTGGTGCGGAAACGAGCATAGAAAAAAACTTTTTTTAACAGAATTTTATGAGACTTATTTTTGGTTAGAAGAAAATTATTCATAAAGTGAACTCAGACCGAGTTATTCATAAAAAATCCTAAAAACAACACTTTTTAATCCTTTTTTTCAATACAACGGCAAAATCCGGGATCGACAGACCGTGCAGATTTAGTATATTCAAAACATTTAAAAAATAGTTTAAAAGTTATTGCAGCTGCACAACTTTACTTAACTCAACACCTCGACTGGCCTATAGCCTGTAAAAATGAAATAAACAAATAACCTGTTACCTACTTAACACTGGCGGACCTTCTAAGAAGATACTGCACCCAGTGCTAAACGAGGAAGTTGGTCGACGAAAACCAATACGTTTCCGATTAAATATTAACGAATAATTTTACCTGGCATGGGGAAAGTAATTCGAGCATAGCGAACGAAAATCAATATAAATTGTTGGTTATTTTGCAAAAAGAAAAGCCCGTGACCGGTTTCACTGTTCTTGCAGATCATCAGACGGACGCATTCCTTTTTGCAAAACAACCAACTAAGTTCTGATATAATACACAAATTAAAGTGTATTTATAGTGCAAATGTTTTCATACGCCCTGTATACTCGCATATAAGCAACTAACTATCGGTGACTGTTTCCAGTCTCCGACGTGATAGTGTAGATGGCATTGCCAGACAAAATTTTAATAGCGAGTCAAAAGACAAGATGAAAAATGAAATAAACAAATGACCTGTTACCTACTTAACACTGGCGGACCTTCTAAGAAGGTACTGCACCAAGTGCTAAACGAGAAAGTTGTTCGACGAAAACCAATACGTTTCCAATTAAATATCAATGAATAACTTTGCCTGGCATGGGGAAAGTAATTCGAGCATAGGGAACGAAACTTAATATAAATTATTGGTTATCTTGCAAGAACAAAAGCCCGTGACCGGTTTCACTGTTCTTGCAGATCATCCGACGGACGCATCTCTTTTTTTTGCAAACAATCAACTAAGTTCTGGCATAATACACAAATTAAGGTGTATTTATAGTGGCAATGCCATCTACACTATCACGTCGGAGGCTGGAAACAGTCATCGATAATTACTTGCTTATCTTCGAGAATAGAGGGCGTATGAGAAACATTTGCACTATAAATACACCTTAATTTGTGTATTATGCCAGAACCTAGTTGGATGTTTTTCAAAAAGAGATGCGTCCGTCTGATGATCTGCAAGAACAGTGAAACCGGTCACGGGCTTTTCTTCTTGCAAAATAACCAACAATTCATATTGATTTTCGTTCCCTATAATACTCGAATTACTTTCCTCATGCCAGGCTAAATTATTCATTAATATATAGCCTTTAAATTTTAAAATTGTTTGAATATGTTATTTTATGAACTTTTGTGTTAATTTGTGAAATACTTTTTGAGACCAATAAATATTATTTGTCATATTGTCATTTTTGTTACAAATAAAATCATTTACAGAATATTGCATTAAATCATACCATTGAAGAAAATCAGGGGTTCCACTGTAAAAGTGTGCATTTAGAAGAAGTTTCAATCATCAAAAAGATTAAGAAACGCTGTTTTATATTGCAATATCTGTCAATCGTCCTTTCTTATTGCTAGACAGAATGAGGCCGTTTTAGTAAAAGCCGAATAAGCGACCTTTCCAGAATGTTCCACATATTTCTTAATTACTCTTACAATATGATATGCTAATGAATGCGTCTATATAGCAGCTTCTTTGTATAAATTAAAAATATTCAGTAGCAATGAATTCCTTTTACTTAATTCTTACCAAGAAATATTAGAAAGTAGTGAGTTCTTCCTCAATTAATTTTAATAATGGAGCACTTATTCATAACCAATGTGTGATATTTTTCGGTATTCTATCTTCGCTTGTTAAATAACCGTAACTTATTTCTTTCTTCAGCCATCTTCGCCTCATCAAAAATTAAATGAAGGGTAATTTTAGCTAAGTAATTGTTCAAAATTAAGATTCATTAAATCATGAGAATATGCAAACGTTAGTTCTAATGATTATATGTTTATTAGAATGTTTATACATTATTTATGATTCCATGCTGTACATATTTACTTCTATGATGCTACAAATTATGAATTCTCTAGTTTTAAGATTGATATAACTTATAGGTTGAACTAAGTACAGAAGATACGAAATGTATTTTACAAAATTAACTTTTTGGTATCATGGCTGTCACAAACATTGAGGCGAAGTAGTATAACCTATATCATAAAGAAAAACCTTAATAACAGTCGATCTGCAAATGCATAGACAGTTTCTAGGTATGGAGGACTATCTTTTGTTTGGCATATTTCTTCTTCCTTTGACTGAAAATTACGTTTTTTTATAGTAGTCGATAGATACATTTTGCAGTTAATATTCAGGAGTTAGTGCACAATTTCACGAATTTTCGCTATGCAGGTTAATTCAAACATCGAATTAGTCGTTATATATTGTATGTACGATGTACGGTTGTACTAATGCTAATGCCAGAAAAGTGCAACCTCACTTCAATCGCTAGATCCCGTCAGTTCGTGCTTTTATAAAACTACCAAAGATTGAGCAATATCGGTTCATTTGGGGAAACAGTTGCATGGTCCCTGAAGATCAAAGTCGGTGACCGGTTCCAAGGTGGAAGAGACAATTTTAGTGCAAGTGAAGTGTTCGGAGACGAGTTTGCAGAGAATTTAGTGGAGGTTAAGAATTGGTGCTCGTTTTGTTTAGAAAATCCTTTGCGAGTAGCAGCTTTACCTGTGGGAACGAATAGAGCTACTGAGTAATTGTTAAGTAATCTATTGTTCTTTAGTCTCAATGAGAGCAGTCACGAAACGGCGTGAAGAGAGCCACTTCATAATTCACTGGTGGGGTGTGAGTTCTAGCCTTACTGTATTAGGCTTAAGACACGTTTATAAGTTTTGGTTTCAAGATAAAGGTCGTCTAATAAAGAGACAACCTAGTTCTTCACTATTTCTAATTGCAAACAGTAACAGTACATAGTGATAGCGGTAAAGCAATTATTAGTAACAAAAGAGATCATTTAATAAAATGTCTGAAGTGGCTCCTACTACAATGACACGTATGCTAAATGTAGTTCCACAAGAAAAATTTAATTTTGCAACACCAAATAACTGGCCATAATGGATCAAACGCTTTCAACGCTATATTTCGGTTTCGAACAAAGTGATAAAGTCAGATTCATTAATGTACAAGCGAAAAATGCAGTTGCCCCTGTATAAATAATCACCCTGTATGATATAAGCGTATTGTAAATAAATAGCAAGTAACGTAAGTTGTATATGTAAAATAATTAATTGTAAGATACCGTAAAACGCATTCAATGCAAACGTAAATCGATCATTTTAAGATAAATACAAAGCCATTTATTTTCACTTATTAATTATCAATACTTTTTGATAAAAATGCTTTGCATTTGCTGTAACTAGCATAGAATAGTACTAGCTTTACGCATTTGGATAGTAATACATGATTGCGTGTATTTGAAAACCAAATTCTAACCTTAATAAGTGTATTAAAAACACGTTTTGATGTTAAAAGTAAATATTTCTTATAAAATGCAACCCCTTTTGCATTAAAAAGAATTAAAGTATAGATTAATTACCCTGTGAATTACATAAATTAATTTTAAATAGAGAATTTTCTGGAATAGACGAGATTAAGAAAGAAGTTTCGAGAGGAATTGGGAGAATACGTTAATTCGTATAAAGTCATTAATAAATCATCATTTATTCCAAGAAGCGTCCCGATCATTGAAAAACCCATAGAAACTGATAAAAATTAATTATTACCTTTCGCATTCACTGTTGGAGAGAAGTGATGCGACACTTTAACCCAACGACAAACAGCGCGCGTTACAAATAACTGAAACCAGATAACGAGGTAATAAAGCTCGACGATTTTTAGCGATAATGAGAATTTCCAAGAATATTACGTAAGATAGGCGTTTATTATTTAGGAATTTAGGAATTTATGGAATTGCGCACATTCTACTACCTTCTAGAAAATAGATAAATTAGTGTATAAAGGAAGCGTTTATTAAAGACGGTGATGAAATGTTATTTTGATTTAAGCCGCGAGCTGTTGCTTTGCGAAGATAATATTTGAAATACGCAGTAAGCATACTGTAATTTAATAATTACGATGGTGCAATGAATTTAGAAGTGATGTTTTAATTGCAAATTGCATAAAGAAAAAATGGAATTTATTAATTAGAATAAACAGGGAAAATTCTTCAATATAACGCTATTTTAAAAATTTTATTAAATAATCGAAAGGAAGATTTAACAAAAAAAATACTTTGGTGATTGCTGTTTGAAATGACGAAGAAGATATTTAATTACGAGGAAGGTTTTTGTGGATTCTGCAAGTATTACTTTTAGATTTATTTTTAACTGATATTAGAGTATCTATATTCAATTCAAGGTAGAATAATAAGTGTCAATCATATAATTTTTTTTTATGAGGATTTTTGTGTTTGTGTTTAGAGTCCGAAATACCCTGACCTTTTCATAGATTAGCTGTCAAGAATTTTTGGCCAAAACAAATCTTACAAGCGTAAGAATAATTTAACCAGGTAAACTACATAAAAGAAGAAATTTTATTCTGTAAATTTAAAATAAGATAAGGAACAATTAGAAATTAGTTTATGTTTGAAAGAAACGATGTTGTAAATGCTTTTGTATGAGAGAAAATATTTCATACTGTATAAATGCTTTGTGATGTTGCTGTGTTTTATTTCATTTTGAAAACTCCGTCAATTCCGTTGAGCTAGCCAGGAAAAGTTAGAAAGGAAGGTAAGTCAACAATTTCAAGTTTTACAAATTGCTGTATTTGTATCACAGCACTCCTTTAGCGACGTTCCAACGCGAGGCCTTATCATAGACCTCTTTTGGTGCCGCTCCAACGCGAGGATATTTTCATATCACTCTACATATACATACATCTACATATATTATATATATATATATGTGTGTGTGTGTGTGTGTGTGTGTGTATATATACAGAGTGAGTTTTTAGTGTGGCAACGGTCGATAACTCAGTTATTATAAAAGCTACGTAAACCAAATTTGGAGGCACATTAGGCACGCCTAAAGTGCACATTTTAAAAATATTTAGAAGCATATAGGGTGTTTCATAATCTCAGGGCATATTAAACTTATATTTTTTTAAATGGAACACCCTATATATTATTACATTTTTGAAAAGCTCATAAAAAGAGCTTTAATTTGATATGAAGTTGTATCTGTCTATTCCTTTTAGTTTTTGAGAAATTCAACTGTTTTTAGAAAAAATGACCCTGATTAGAGACATTGCCACTGCACTAATACACAACTTATGTTAATTTTCAAGATGCAGAAAATTTTATTATATACCATAGTATATTTGTAATTATCACTTTTTTGAAATTTCTTTACAGTATACAGGGTGTGTCAGGTTTCGCAAAATGCAATTTTTAAATTTTTTTTTAAATGGCACTCTACCAATTTTATTGCTACAGTAGATAGTTCATTAAGTGTCCTTTCATTTTTGTTAAGCATTCCCTATACCTAAAACCCTTAACTTTCTGAGATATTTTTAATTTTCTTCAAATTTTAAGAATGTTTTAATTTACATTACTAAAAATAGCTTACTATTGGAGAATATTATAAAACAATGAATACATATTGATTAACAATTAACTACACTTATCCAATAGCAATTTTCACAAAGATATAACAACTTACAATAATACGCTATCAACAGTATTCTGCCAGATCAACAATATGCATTTTATAGAAAATGTTCAAGCAGGAAATCAGGCAGGCTTTGAAAAAAATAACAATTACAATCAAAATGTCATTTAAGTTTATTAATTGTAGTGTGTTGTCATTTAACACATTATCAGTTCTGTTTTAAATGTAATCTTTAAAGGAGTTTTCAAAATGAATTTTACAGAGGAAGAACAAATAAATATGATTTGGGTATTGGGAGCAAGTTTAAGAAATTTCCTACTTGCATCAAGAATATACCAAGAGAGATATCCTGTTAAATGACAACTCACTACAATTAATAAACCCAAATGACACTTAACATGTAATAGTTATTTTTTTCAAAGCGTGCCTGATTTCCTGCTTGAACGTTTTCTATAAAATGCATATTGTTGTTCTGGCAGAATTCTGTTGATAGCGTATTATTGTAGGTTGTTATATCTTTAGTAAAAAATGTTATTGGATAAGTGTAGTTAATTGTTAATCAATATGTATCATTCTTTTATAATATTCTCCAATAATAAGTTATTTTTAGTTATGTAAATTAAAAACATTCTTAAAATTTGAAGAAAATCAAAAATATCTCAGAAAGTAATGGATTTAGGTATAGGGAATGCTTAACAAAAATGAAAGGACACTTAATGAACTATCCATTGTAGCAATAAAATAGGAAGGGTGCAATTTAAAAAAAAATTTAAAAATTGCATTTTGCGAAACCTGACAAGCCCCTGTATACTGTAAAGAAATTTCAAAAAAGTGATAATTACAAATATACTATGGTATATAGTAAAATTTTCTGCATCTTGAAAATTAACATAAGTTGTGTATTAGTGCAGTGGCAATGTATCTAATCAGAGTCATTTTTTCTAAAAACAGTTGAATATCTCAAAAACTAAAAGGAATAGAGAGATATAACTTGATATCAAATTAAAGCTCTTTTTATGGGCTTTTCAAAAATGTAATAATATATAGAGTGTTCCATTTAAAAAAATATAAGTTTAATATGCCCTGGAATTATGAAACACCCTGTATGCTTCCAAATATTTTTAAAATGTGCACTTTAGGCATGCCTAATATGCCTCCAAATTTGGTTTACGTAGCTTTTATAATAACGGAGTTATCGACCGTTGCCACACTAAAAACTCACCCTGTATATATATATATATATATATACATATATGGTCGATTATAAAAATAAAATTCAAATTCACAAATAAAAACGAATGGACATAACTAATTTTAATAGCACAACAATATTCTGAAAGTTTGGGAAAATATCGTGTATATTTGTATTTTTCAATTTTCATATAGCATAAATACAGATAAAAGGTCTTCCATATATTATATTATATTTGTAAAATTTTGATAAACGAAGGGATCTTTATTCATTAATATTTTTGAAGAAACGATAAGTTAATTTAACACATGCAGAGAGAGATTTAAAAATCTATTTACAAAAAACGTAAAATGCGTAGCTATGCATAGCTTACGATTTCCTATTTGAACACCTGAAGCCAATTAGTGCAGTGTTATGGTGTAACTTGAGCTTAATATTCATAAGAAATGGCAGGTGGACAAATTTAATAAAGTTGAATATTTCGGTTTGTAACGTAGTTTGGCATATTATATTAAGTGAAGTATGAGCGTTTTAATTCCAATGCTTAATAATTATTAGTTAGTGAGGAATAAAATAGTTGATAGTTTAAGGAGAAAGTGGTAGTAGGACTTTCTTAAGAGACTCTTTCCTTTGAATATTTAAAAATTTCTGAATTAACATCGTTTTTGATGAGAACTAAGTATAAAACAAATTTAAAAGCTTGTGTGTAAAATTTAGTTTGATAAGCAGACAATAATTATTTAAAAATTGGGTAAGAGTTCGGTTTAGAAAGACAAACATTTTTAGGGGTCGTATATATATTTCGATTCGACTTGGTCCCCTGAGTCTAACGACATACGACTTTTGTTTAGGAAACGACCCCTTAAAAAGTTATGGCCAATAAACTAACCCATGTTAAGCATGTGGGAATTTTTTTTTCTACCAAAAAATTCTCTTTTTCTTAAAACCAAACCTAACCTAACGTAACCTAACCTAACCAAACCTAACCTAACCAAACCTAACCTACGAGAATTTTTTTCTACCAAAAAATGGTTTTTTTCGTAAAACCAAACCTAACCTAACGTAACCTAACCTAACCCAACCTAACCTAATCTAACGTAACCGAACGTAACGTAACCCAACCTAACCTAACCTAACGTAACCTAACCCAACTTAACCATACCTAACCTAACCTAACCTAACCCAACCCCTAAAAACAACAAAAACAACGAGATGTTCACAATTTTTTATTTACTCAAGAATGTAATTTGAATGAAGCAAAAGAATAAATGTAAAATTAATGAAGCACGTGAATCACCATATTCATGGCGAATAGCCTGAAGTAAAGCTTCGAAAGGATCTCTAGCATATTTATAATTCCAGCGACGCCTGAGGTATTCGCATAAGTGATCAGTGATCACCAAATATACCCGAAATGTCATTTAAAATTTTTCCAATAAACTTAACATGGGACAGTTTATTGACCATAACTTTTTAAGGGGTCATTTCCTAAACAAAAGTCGTATGTCTTTAAACTCATAGGACCAAAACTAATCTAAATATATATACGACCCATAAAAATATTTGTCTTTCTAAACCGAACTCCAGCCAAAAATTGTACCATGGATTAAATATAATTTCATTCTAACTTTAAGACCAGATTATTTTTGTATAAGGATAAAAATTTTTTATGAATTGGTAGGTTATAACGCCCCTCACTTAACAGTTAATACTTTCCTTTAGGATATGCTGTGGCATAAACAAATTCAATGGTAGCTCAGGGGGTATCATGAAACAAAATCGCCTTCTCCAGGGAGGTTAGGCACAGGCTTGAATTACGTAGAAACGTTTTCCAATAATATGTACAAAAACACTCAAGACCACAAACTTATTCTATTAAATTGGCAATGGTTCTTCTATACGTCTAGACGTAATACAAACAAAACTTAGATACTAAGCAAAACGCAAGACATTTACAATAACCGTAAGCAATCATAAACGAAATTAATTAATTAGTTCGTACGCAGTCCAGACTTTTGATACAGCGAAGTGCACGCAAAACGACAAGAAAACTTTGATGTTATTGGGACATCGCAGGCAAAGCTGCGCGGGTAGATGTCCACTTAACCATTTTGAAGTTCTGCCGCGCATCAATAAGGAAGGTCGAATTACGTCGACAATTATTGTACGATAATATATTTGTTCAAACTTTGTTTTCCAAGATAGAAGTACGGAAAAGCAGCAAGATACAGCACAAAAAAATACCCGACTTTTTTATACTTCTTTTTTGACTTTTCTCTACTGTCATACTTGACGGGACAGCCGCCCACTCGATCCTCATTCTCGATCCTATCGCTTTATCATGACGTATCGTAGTCAAAGCGCGGCCTATTCTCAGCTACAAGACTTTCTTACTTCATGTTGATATTGCGACAGTATAAATTGAAATGAGCGCTTCTATCGGGTACACTAAAGTGAAAGCGCTAACAGTTTAAAATGTAGTTGTAGTAAAATAAATGGCAAATGTAAAATGAGTCGCCGACGCACCGTAATACACGCGGACTCAAAAAAGAAAAAAAAGAATGTACGTCATGGGCAGTAGGCATACGTGTTCAGTAGGGAATGGGCGCCACCAGGTTTCAAAAAAATATTGCACTTTCTAGGAAAACCAAAAAACCGAAAAAGCGAGACAGGACTCATATATTCGTCTAGAAGTACACACAAAGTAGCACAAATGTCACAACTTTGTTTAATATCAATATAGGAACGATCAAACATTATCATAAACACAAATCAATAACTTTATGGGCCTTAAGAATTGTCGTTAAGACCAAAACATATTTACAATTACAGTGTAGGCATTCATATCTACAGATATCAACCAGATAGATAGGTACCAAATTCTTACAGATATTTAAAAATAAGGTACAGCAATAACAGACTTTACATGCTATAAGGTATAACTAGTTTCGTCGCCCTATACTTATCGCATTAGGTATAATAGGCACACATACTTTAGATTGCATAAGTGGTTAATGCGATTAATTAATTATTAATTTTAGTTAATGGAAATAGAAGACAAACTGATTTAAAATAGACATCAAGAGAAGATATGCTAAGTATGTACATACAAATTTACACCTATACTTGTATTGCGGTACTAGCTCAGCTTTCAAAGTTACTTGGTACACGAACGTGCCGACTTGCGGTAAAGGGGTTAAAACAAAAACGGAAAAAAATTTATTTTAAGTTAATTAATAGGAAAGAAAAACGAACCAGCTCAGTCTTATCTTAAAAGTATCAAAATTATCGTAAGAGAATTCCATATTGTCGCAACAGTGAATGTCAACTATTCTCTAAAGGGCACTATGTGATCAGCACAATGAAGTTCCCCTAACTTCAGCTAAAATAGTTCTTAAGCTTACGAGAAAAAATCAAACATTAGAGATAAAACCGGAAAATTGATTTTTCTTTAATCATCTATATTAGAAATAGGTCTTTAACACGCCAACGACCTAGTGGCTTACCCTGCATGTCTTCCAATTCATAGACCAACGCCCTGACGAGATTCGTAATTTTACACAAAATAAACTTAGGAGCCAGTTTAGCAGCAAATTTCTTACCCGCGTCAGATAATACATAATTCTTTTCTCACACCTTTGCTCCTAACGCATAATATACCTCAGGCCTTCGCAAATCATAGTGACATTTACTTGTTTCGTATGCTTTACGTAAATGCAATCGGACTTCAGAAAAAATGTTAGGTAGTTCTTCTTGGTGCTTATCCCAAGGAATCTTTTTATCCATCTTTATTACATTGGTATCATCCGGGTGGGATCCATAAAATGTACCATCTAAGAGAATATGATGACCAAAAACCAAAAAGGAAGGCGAAAATTCAGTAGCTTCGTGCTTAGAGCTGCGTATTGCTTGCGCAATTTTAAAGATATTTTCATCCCAGCGATCATGTTCTTTTTCAATATATGAACATATGGCGGTAACGATCATGCGATTTACACGCTCAGTCGGATTTACCTGAGGCTGGTACTTAGCGTTAAACCATGTCTTTTGTACTCGGTATTGAGTCATAAATTTCTAAAATTCTTTAGAAATAAACTGCGTTCCATTATCGCACATAACAATCTGCGGAACACCATATATGAGAAAAACATTTTGTTCCATAAATTTTATAATGGAAACGGAAGTAGCCTTGGCTAAGGGCTGAACTAAGACGAATTTTGAAAACCAATCGGTCACCACTAAAAGATATTGGTTACCCCCTCTTTGATCTAGGAAATGGTCCCAATAAATCGACGGAGATTAATTGAAACGGATACGATATCTTTTTAAATTGCCCCATTAAGCCTGGTCGGAGTTCTTGCGAACATTTATGTGCACCACACACAAGACAATGTTTTATATAGTTAGAGATAAAAGATCGCATTCTTGGCCAATTTAATTCGGTTAAGAAATTTTGACAAATGTTTTAGATATGCCTAAATAAGCAGCGGTGGGTTCGTCGTAAAACATTTTTAAGACTTCTTCCTATTACCAGTAGGTATGACCAATTTCTATTCAGATAAATTGGAATTTTTAGATACATTGGACAGCACAAATTTGTATAAACGATCTCCTTTGATACGAAAGTTAGGAAAATTATCGGGCTTTTCAGCCACCTTCGAAATCATATCAAGATACCAGGCGTCAGGAATAAGTTGAGGTATAGCTAAGGCACTAACATCTCGAGATAGAAAATCAGGTACAATATTAAGTTTACCGGGACGATGCTTGACGTTAAAAGAAAATTGAGAATTTCTTATTTCAATTCAATTTCAAATTCTTAAGCTCCACCGAGCTAGACGACCAGATGGTTGACGTAAACTATGTAACCAAGTTAAGGCAGCGCAATCAGTAATAACTGTAAATTGAGTTCCCTCAATATATCCTCGAAACTTTTCTATGCCAAAGATGATTCCTAAAAGTTCTCGCTCAGTCGCCGAATACTTTCGTTCTGGTGAAGATAAAGCACGGCTCGCATAGGCGATCGGGTGTTCTAATCCATCTTTTTCTTGAAACAATATCGCGCCTAATCCCACCAAGGAGGCATCAGTTTGAACAAAAAAAGGTTGGCTAAAGTCAGCTGCGATTAAAATAGGAGCATTTCTAATCAACGATTTAATTTTTCCAAAAGCTTCATTGGCTTCGGAATTCCTTTCTATGAATTGACCTTTCTTTTTATTACGAATCAATGCAATAATCGAATCAGAAATCATAGATAAATTAGGGAGGAATATACGGTAATAACTAATCATACCAATCAACCTTTTGGCCTCGGTAGTGGTCTTAGGAATTGAAAAGTTCTTAATAACTTCAACTTTGAAGAGGTCAGTGCGTAGATCAGCTTGATCTACCACAAAACCTAAAAAGTTAAAGAAGAGCAACAAAATACACATTTATCCAAGTTGATTGGGAAACCGGCATTTTTTAAACATGTTAAAATTCTTTTCAAAGTAGAGGTGTGTTCCTCAAAAGATGTAGACAGTACGATGATGTCATCAAGATAAACAAATGCTTTCCCTTCGTGTAGAAAAGGACCTAAAGTTTGTTCCATTGCACGCTGAAGAGTCTGCGGGAAGTTATTCAATCCGAAAGGCATAACATTAAACTCAAATAAGCCCTTGCCAGGCACACAAAAGGCAGTTTTTGGGCGAGATGACTCCTCTAAGAGAATTTGCCAGAAAGCTTTACGAAGATCAATTGAAGAAATATATTTTGCATTACGCAAACGACTTAAGATAGAATCCGTTCTCAGTAACGGATAACTGTCAGGAATTGTGACGGAATTGAGTTTTCGGTCATCAAAACAAGCACTAAATTCATCATTCTTTTTACGTACCAGTAATATGGGACTTGACCAGGGGAGTTAGACGGAGAAATAACTTTTAATTTTAACATTTGGTCAATTTCGGCATGTAAGTGCTTTTGCATAGCGAGAGATAATGCTTATTGTCGTTGTTTGAATGGACGGGCATCACCGGTGTCGATAAAATGTGTGGCTGTTATAACACATCCCATATCGGTATTATCTAGTGCACCAAATTTTACAATCACTTTATTTAATATATCAGCCTCAGATTCAGAAAGCGAAATACGTCCGGAAATACCAGATAAAGATAAAATTTCCTTAGGTCCAGAAGTCTGCCACGAAAAGTCTTGAAAATGTAAAGATAGTTGAAAGGCATTGCAAAAATCGGCACCCAGCAAAAAATCATAGGTAACAGAAGGAATAATTAGAAAGGTAACGGTACGTTCTAAAGAACCAAGTCTAATTTTTAAAACCACCGAGCCAGTGACCTGTCTCTGACTACCATCAGCAACACGAATTTGAGAATTCTCCGAAAATACCTTAGTAACTAAATTTTGTGAAATTAAACTTTTTAATCCTATGTTACCGACGATTGAATTAGTGGCACCGGTATCAACTAAAGCTGTAACGGATAAATTATAGGCAAATCACTTTAAGAAGAACCCAAGGTCATCATGCGCACAAAGCAAAAATTGGTTACGAACAGTTCATTATATGTAATTAGGGATGGCAGTATTCAGGTTTTAGTGGCGTAGAGTTTTATGATCAACCAATCGGAAATTACCTTGTAAAAGTTTTAGATTTCATTACTATTTATTTTTACTTGATACACAGACGGACAGTTTTTAACCGCCATCTAACTAATATAAAATATCTTGTATATAACAATTAACATTAATAAAACAATAAGTTACTCAACAGATGTGTTTGCAGAACACTAGAATGAGATAGAAACCACTTAAGTAGGCCATGGTATTCAATCATTTGCTTTATCGGATTTTACAAAATAACCTTGCTATAGCAGTATTTTTTAGGGATATTGATGCACACAACTCATATGGCGATATTATATTAAAAATTTTAAATTATAATTTAATTGGTTGTTTATTTTTTTACTTTTTAACGCCATATCTTCCGTTTATACTGTAATAACTTAACTACGCCACTGTTATTACATTTCTGCGCAATCTGGCATATGACGTTGGGTTCTTCTTAAAGTGATTTGCCTATACCAACAGATATTTGGAGATGTGGTCGATTATCTAAAGGTTTTTTAACTAACACCGGGGCGAGGATTGGGGAGTAAAAAATTTATTAACTTGATGCAATCAGGTGTTCCATTCACAAGGTGAAGTACGACAAATTTCCGATCTGTGATTCGTATTTATAGAGGAAAATTTTTAACGCCACTAGAAAATTCTGTTAAAATTAGGACAATCAGAATGAGGAAGAGATTTAGAGGTAGACGGGAACGTTGTTCGGACGATGAGATTTCCGGTAGGGTATTTACAGGTCGGCATCTTTGACATCGTGACTTATACACACTATGGCCCCACAGCCATAACAGAATATTCGTTTTAGTTCGGTACAGATACTATAAGAGTGTGCACATCGTCGGCAATTCCAACAAATTACATTAGATATCCGGGACCCACCTTGAGATACAGTGACGCTATTTGCAGATGGAGGTATCAGAGAATTTTCATCCGATATTGATAAACAAGCTAAATCGGGTTCCAATAAGCCAGTCCTTTTTAGGGGAGGGGGTTTATATTTTTCAATTCAAAATTTTAATTTTTGGATGTTGCGACATACGTTTTTTAGCCGTGCTGTTGAGGTAATTTCTAGCAGGGCTAAGGGTTGTAAGAAATATGGATATAAATTTGGCATTATTTGTTTAATTATTTCCTGTTCACTCCGTTTTCCTTCAAGTCTATTGAATAACGCCTCGATCAAAACAATGTATGAGATAACATTCTCATTAGGACCCTGAGTATGGTTACGGATCTCTGACATCAAGTCATATTCATAATCTAAAGGAAGGAAATCATGTTTTAGACATATAACTAATTCGGCCCAAGATATTTCCTTTTTTACGTTACAATACCAGGGATTGCAGAACCACAAAAGAGATCTCCCGCAGCGGCAAAAGGAGCTTCATCTGATATGTGTCTAGATTCCTTCAAATCCATTACTTTTTCCAAAAATGACATTAAACTGATCTTTGACTCATGTCCAGACAATTGTGGACCCCATATATATACAGGAACTGATTTACCATTATAGATATTATCACTGGTAATAGTCTCCGCATCGATAACCGACAAAGATAATAAAGAAATAGTGTTCTTTTATTTTCTAGCACTATACCTTGAAGGGACCAAATTTTAGAAAAAAAATTTTGTTTATGTATTTTAATTTCAGCACTATTTTCCTTAATGGAAGATAATAATTCCACTCTATTAAATAAATGAATTATACGGGACTGGCTCTTTCTATTTTCTTCAACGGTAGATGAAGAAATTCCTAAAAGAGTTTTTTCAATATTCTCCACAGTAGACCATTATTAAGAAAACCAGAACCTCATTTCCCCCAGAATCCCTCATTTCCCCACACATCTGGACCAATTTACATGTAAATTCCCATAAGGAGGAAATGAGGGAGATGAATCTCCTCCTGCTCTCTCCTTGTGGACCGCCTTGTGGAATTTTTTACCCCAACCATATTGATTACATCACACCCGCATTCTTTCGACCCGCGAGATAAATCTTTCTCCACAAGTTAGTTCGCTTACAAGTTTCACCAAAGTCCTATAGTGCAGATTTTGTTTTGTACTAAAATGGTACCTGCAAACGTTTTTAAATGCGACTCTTGCGGTGGTTCCTATACCTGGAAAAACCGCTACTGGCGAAAATAGTGTAGAAATGGTTAGCACAGCGTTTAACAACCGTATGGCTAGCTATCGCATAAAGAACACCAGTGTCGACGATGGAGTGTCCGAGTTTCATTTAACACAAAAAATATGGTTATAACATCTTCTAGTAATCTGGAAAATATGTACGAGGTCTTAAACGAAACTATGTAAACACCGACTTTATACCCAATTAATTAAAAAAATTAGTTTGTCGGGCGAGGATGACAAAAGGTACATCATTCCTAATAGTACAGCAACCTACGCATGGAAGGCATAAATATATAAGATAGTTGTTCATATTTGTATATATTTTAGTATGTATATATATCGTAGTATGTAAGTTAGTTATAAGACATACCTACCACCCCCATCCTTAATAATTCCTTCGTTCCCGGCGATATGTGTTTACCTCCACGTGGTCTCGCTAGACGGTAAAACATATTGTTAGATTAACGACAATATGTCTTATTGACCGAAAACACGTTTCCTCTCTTTTTAAACAGCACATTCATTTCTTTTTTGTTACAGGTCTATTTAAACAACCCATTAATCTCTTTTTTTGTTACAGGTTACTTTAACCTGCTTGGATTTGGCTACACTAGAAGATAATGTTATACTTTGTAAATATTGTATTCAATTAGTTTATTAAACTGTAAATCGGATAAAATAAATTATTAAATTTTTGCGTGCTCAATTTCTTTGTGTTAATACCGCTAAGTGTTTGATTAAAGGATTCTAGATATTAAAAAGGATGGATGATTAGAAATCGACATTAATAAAAAAAATCCTAAAATTGGGGTAACTCCCTGGGGGATAATTCTATCTAAAAAATTTCTAGAGATTCGGGTAGCAGAGAAAAATCTAATATTAATTGATACCAAATAATATAGATTTATCTCGTGGGTGGAAATGTGGAGAAAGATTTATCTCGCAGAGGGTATATGTGTAACTTTGTAAGGACTGGTCCTATTTTAAATCTGTTTGCATGTTTGGAGTGGGCGTAAAATTCTAGATTAGTTTAATGTATCGCATGGCTAAAAAATTTATAAGAACGGTTAAAAATCGCTACCAGCAAACAATCTTAAAATTGGGGTAGCTCTCTGGGGGATGATGTAATCTAAGAAATTCCTAGAGATTCGGGTAGCTGAGAAAAATCTAATATTAATTGATACCAAACAAGATAGGTTGATCTCGAAAGATGAAAAATGGAAAGTCGAAGAAAACTATTTGGTTCATATGTGGGAGCAAATGAGGATGCTAAGATGAAAATGCAAGATATATTTATCTCGAAAGATGAAAAATGGTTAGTCGAAGAAAACTATTTGGTCCAGATGTGTGAGGAAAATGAGGATGCTGGAGGAAAATGAGGCGCCAGAAACCCTGTCCTCCTCCTACTGTTGGACGAGCATTTTTAAGACTTTTATGGGGAATTCAATGTATGGTACAAAAATGACCAGAACGGACCTTAGATTTTTTGAGACTTTAATGCTCAAAATACATGGGAAAACCTGTCTTTTTCGTTAGAAAATTGCACCTTTTGTCCTAGAACATAGGTAGCTTATCTACTGGCATAGAGAAAAAAATTTATGTAATAAGAGAAGTACAAAAATGAATGGATCTTACAGGGAATTCAAAATAAAAAACTAAACAAAAGGACAAAACAAAAAAAAAAGTTTAGCATAAATGTTGCGCATACAATATAAATACAAGATAAAAGAATGAAGAAACGAAGGAACAACTAAACATGTTATGAATTTACAAATACTTCCAACGAAAATAGGTAAATCAACAGTCCCAGAACTTTTTTGTGTTGTACATCTGCACTAAAAAGTTAATAAGTAGATAATTAAAAAGGTTTAATATCAAAATTTGTAATTATAGGGATACCATGCGAGCCAATTACTAAAACGTTTCTGCCAGAATCTAGAAGAGCAATAATTTCAATATCTAACAATTTAACATTTATGTACGGTCTAGTGTCGGATGGTTTAGAAATGAAATATAAGAATGCTTTGTAGGAGTAACAGATTTATTGAAGTTTTTAACAGTAGTAACCACATGGACCAATTTTTATTGTCAAATAATTTAGGTTTAGAGAAAAGCTTTGTTTCAAAAAAGATTGAGTACCAGGGTGGCTACTACGTCTCCTGTACTCTATGACCCATATTTTCAACACGTTGGGCAAGAAATTTTAACTTGAGGTAAACCACATCAATAGCAAAAAATGTTCGCTTGAATTTACAATAAATTTGGGATTATTTGTTACTATATAAAATTTATGAGCTGGTCCTGCAGATAAATTTGGATTGTACTTTTTATTTTGTTGAGGAAAGTAGTTATCTTTATTCGTTGGTTTTATACTTTGAGAAAATTTTGGTTTATAATTGGAATAAGGTAATAATACGTTTTTAATTTGTATATAGGTAGAAGTACTTGGTTTTGTATCAGTATTTAGAGATAGTAACATATTTTTTAAAGTTATTGCTTTTATTTTTCTTAGGGTAGAAAGCAAATCAAAAATTGCATTAATAATAAAGAGAAAAATGAGTAATAAAATAAGGAAATAAATTTTGCTTAATTATATTTATTTAGGTTGTTTCTAATGGTTTTTATTAAAATTGTTAAACAAATTTTCTATATGTAAGATAAATATTGTTATTGTTTCTATTGGTCTATTTTTTATTTCATCCAACAACAAATCTTCTGTATTAAACGGCAAAAATCAGTTGTAAGTCTTGTGACAATGGATTCCCAATTGGTAATAGTGTTTGTTATACCTCTGTACCAGACAATACCATCATTAATAAATAATTCAATTGCTCCATTGTATAGACCTTCTTTAGAAACTTTTCTTAACTAAGCAAGTTTAGATACACGTTCTAAAAACTCAAACTGTTTTAGGATTACCATCAAATTTAGTAGGTTAACTAGAAATAGAATAATTATTAGATACATAAGTTATTTTAAGAGGATGTACATTTAATGTAGGAACTGTATATAGTATCATTAATATTTGAGGGAGAATCGTTTCGTTTACTTTTTCATAAAAATTTGTCTCAAATTGAAGTGCAATTGCAACATTCTTATTTTTAAAAATTGTAGCCAAATCACTATTGTTTTTAGGAATGATTAAACGATCTATTCCACCACACACATGTATTAATTTTGCTCTTGTAATGTCCCTGTCACAAGTCACTGGCGTGGCAGTGGACAGGAGTCACTAACTAGTATCCGGTATGATGCTATAGTGGTCTAGCCGTTGCTAGACCTACCAGCTCAGTTGCACGAGTCTAGGTCTAGCGACGTGCTCTGTGACAGGAGGAAACTAAGGTAGATGAAGGAAGGTATAAGAGCACCGACAGTGGGCACGGCGAACCTTATACCTGGGTTATGGGCGTCGGCAATGGGCACGACACAGGGCGATGCTTAATGCCGGCTATGGGTACGGCATTGGAAATAGCTGGTTTTGGGCGCAGCGAGAAAAGAGAGTAGACGTCGGCTATGGGCACGACGTCTATGGGTTTGGAGCGCCGGCTATGGCACGGTGCGGTAGGTACTAACTATTTAACATTGACTATGGGCACAGTAGTAAAAAAGTCTTTAACCTTTCAGAGTGGTCTCTATCGCAAAAGCGCGATGATTTATACCACTGCTTGGCCGACTCGATTTGTGTATTTATTAACCAAAAAGCGGTATAACATGTAGTAGGCATACAATTAAATTATAACTACTTGACGTCAGTAAATTGTCATAACAATACACCCCCTAATTGTTTGGCTTCTAAAGGCTGGCCTGGTGTCCTTGTTCGCCGTTGGCAGTCTCTTATTGCCGCATAGTGAGCGTACGTTTCTTGATGTAGCTTTGATACTTCTTGCTCTCTGGATTGTAAATCTATGTCTTTCTTGAACACGGCGATCTACAGCGCTTGGCCTTATCCTCGAAGCGAGAGTGGTAATAGCACGTTGGAGCGAGTGTATTGTCTTGCTTGCTTTCGTGTGCAGAGCGGTTACTTGCCGTTTTCTCGACTTGTCCGATGTACCGCTGCAATGCGTCTTGCAGGTGTCATTTGATCCTTCAGCATTTGCAGTTTTCTGCTAACCTGACCTTCTAATACGGCATGGGCGTATGATTCGTCATTGACGACCATCATTTTATCAGCTAATGATGCTTGTTTGTCTAGTGTGTCGGAATCGAATGCAGCTAGAATGCGTTGCACGTGTTTTTCCACTGCATTGGGATGAATTCGACGGTGACGTCTGTGCCGGATAGATGTCGCATCGTTGCCAATAGCTGTGATGGGTCTTGATAGCCGAGCGGTTTGTCCAATATCTTCTCGTGATCCAATATATACGCAGTATATCTACTTTTAAATCAGTATATGGCTGATCTTCTGGCTTTTTTGATAATGTTGTGATTTTAACTGATAATTTCTCTAACAAGCTAGTGGGTAAGTTTACTACTAACGATCGATATCGTGTTTGTTCGGATCATATACCATGAGCTGCGAATGAAGCTTCCGTTTGTAGTAACCATAACTCCGGCGTTGCCCTCCAGAACTCCTTTAATCCAATTCGGCTCTTGATTGTTTCGACGGAAGTTGATGCCTGCGCGTGCTGTTCGTTAGTTTCCATGTTCGTCGGTTTATTAATGTAGTGACTGTTATTCTTGTGTCGGGTCTGTAGTTACCAATGTATAGCGATTGCGTGTATTTCTTAGTCGGAGTGATCGATGTGTTGACCGAGTTTAAATAGTGTTTGCTAACCTTTGTCGTGGTCGTTGAGGTAGTGACCGTGGTGATTTCGGTTATGTAACCTAGTTGTCGTGATCACCAACATGATGGCGTGTTCTTTTCCGTCGGAGTTGGAATTATCCTTGCGCTAGGTTCTCTGTCTGGATCATCAATTTGTTAACCGTCGTGCCGCCAATGTGTTGACCGCGCGTCTTTCTTTCGTGTTCTTCCCTAGTCGGGGTCACCAATGTACAGTACAGTGGTCGTTTGAATGCGTGCTCTTTTGTCGGGATTACCAATGCGTGTTCTTCGTCGGGGTCACCAATGTAATGACCCGTTGGTTGCGTGCTCTACTTCGCCGGAATCACCAATATAATGACCCTTTGGTTGCGTGCTTTACTTCATCTGGGTAACCAATGTAATGAGTAGTGACCGTCTGGGTGAGCGTTCCTCTTCGTCGGGCGTCGCCAGTGTAATGACCCTGTCCTAAGTCACCGGTGTGGCAGTGGACAGTGGTCACCAACTAGTATCCGGTATGATACGTTAGTGTTCTAGCCGTTGCTAGACCTACGAGCTCCGTTGCGTGAGTCTAGGTTTACCGACGTGCTCTGTGACAAGAGGAAACTAAGGTAGGTGAGGGAAGGTATAAGAGCGCCTACAGTGAGCATGGCGAACCTTATACCGGGGTTATGGGCGTCGGCAATGGGCACGACACCGGGCGATGCTGAATGCCGGCTATGGGCACGGCAGTGTAATGGCTGGCTTTGGGCGCAGCAAGGAAAGAGAGTAGACGTCGGCTATAAACACGACGTCTATGGGTTCGGAGCACCAGCTATGGGCATGGTGCGGTAGGTACTAACTATTTAACACTGGTTATGGGCACAGTAGTAAAAGAGTCTTTAACCTTTCAGAGCGAGTCGCCAAAGCAGACTGGTTTCTCTCGCAAAAGCGCGCTGATTTATACCGCTGCTGGTATACTCGATTTGTGTATTTATTAACCAAAAAGCGGTATAACATGTAGTAGGTATACAATTAACTTATAACTACTTGAAACGTCACGTTAGTAAATTGTAATTACACTCTGATTCCTTTAAAAACCGAATCATTACTGTTCCCTTCAAACTCATTTAGTAAGCAACAAATTGCATCAAGTGTCGAAATAATAACATCTTTTTCATCTTTAAAAGGTTTACTGTACGCATTAAGATCAATCATCGAACCAAGTTTAGTAACTTCTTTAGATAACGAACGAGTTAAATTTTTTTATCTTGTTAAGGCTTCACAGAATAAACAGAACGGATAAGTAACTCGTACACTAGCTCATTCTTTAATAAATTCACTGTTTGGAAACATTCCCCCAATTTAAAAAAATATTCAAAAATATTTGAAAGTGATACCTAGAATTTTTTTTATAATCACTTGTTACTTCATAGTTAAAATTTATTTAAACAGAGAAAATTTGATTGCTATGTGAGTGAAGACCCACTAAAAATTGTAATAAAAAGATATGTCGAGTGTTTTGAATCGTGACTAGGTAGAAAAATATGAAGGTGGATGTTACATGAATCTTGGTCTACAAGGAAAATTAAAAACAAGATGTTAGGTTGGGTATAATGTGCAGTGTGGGGTATAGTAAAAATGAAAGAAAGAAAGGTACGTTGGGCACCATGTACAGCATGATGTACAGAAAAATTGAAAATAATGAAAGGATATGTACAGGACAGAGTGTTTGAGTTTTACTCTGGTGCAGGTAGTTGCAGGTCGCGTTTAAAAACAAAAGACTTACGTAAACAAATATCTCAGGAAGGTATTAACATAGCTAAAAAAATAAAAGACACTAAATAAAATAAAACACTTAATTGGAATATAATTAAATAAGTAATTTCAATGCAAATGCATTAAGAGTATCAACAAAAAAAAATAATGTAATTGTAAATAGATTCCAGTATTGGTTTTTATACAAAACAAAACTATAATGTGATATGCATGCAAATCTTTTTATCATTTGATAATAACCAAAATTAATGCAATAATTATTAAAGTAAGCGTTGTCACTTCTACAAGATTAAGTCTTTGTAATAAATTAGAATAAGCTCTTTAAATATACATTAAACAATAACAATCTAAATGTTTATATCTTCCTAAAATGTTTGGGACAAAATAACCAATAGGTAAGTAAGGTAGTACTTGACGAAACATTTCATGAAACCTTTGTCTTATGTTGTTTAAATTTGTCATTAAAAAGTTTTCAAATATTTATAAGGTTAACTAAATACAGATCAATTATCTGAGTCATTAATTTTATAGACAATTATATAATTTAACATATTACATCCAGAAACAATATTTTTTTCACATTTGTCATGTGTGCCTGGTTAAAAACAGAAATAAAATATACATGTGTTTAAGGTAACTAATTACTAACAAGTATTACTCTAGTTTACTTTCTATTGTTCAAGTGACAAAGATCCTAATGTGGAATCCCAAAGTCTTACTACCAAATAAATATTACTGTAGAATTCGCCGCTCCTTCAGAAATTAAAATCTTGAGCAACAGAATCACACATCAGCTTCTCGCAACAGGTAAAAACATATATGCCCAGTATTCCAAATCAAAACTAAAAGTAGAGTTCAATTACTTGTTCCAAGAAATTTATGCACAAAGTTAAATTTAAGTTTTATAATCTTTCATCCACTTAAATCAGGGAATTAAAATAACATCAGATCAAGTGCTTGAGAGAAAGAAATAAAAACGTAATCGTTTGTGGTACCTTTGAACCACTTGATCTGGGATTTAAAATAGCAGCAGACCAACTGCTCGAGGGAAAAAAACGAAAAAGTAATCATCCGTGGTGCCTTTAAGTCATTTTGATCTAAGATTTAATATAACATCAGACCATGTGCGTGAGAGAAAGAAATGAAAACGTAATAGTTCGTGGTACTTTTGAGCCGCATTAATCTGGAATTTAAAATAACATCAGACTAAAAGTGCTTGAGGAAAGAAACAAAAACGTAAACACCCCTGGCGCCTTTAAACCCCGAAACATAACAGTATTAGATTTAAAATGGCAGTGTAGTTCAATGAAAGATTAAATTAAATCCATTTTGCATCTCACTATTATTAGTGTAAAAATCAGTTATTAAAATATCTTTTTATGTAGTCCTATAAATTTGTTTTGTAAGCAGCAAACGAATATATTTAATAAAACACATACCTTTAACAACCTCGCGTTTGGAATATTAAGAAAAACAAGTTACTGCCAGATCATGATAGATCAGAAAATCAAATTGACAATATCGATCATCCACTTAGCAAACAGGTATCGCCAAGATAAAGAAATTAATACCAAAATTGGAATAATAAATAGAATTAATAGAATTCAAATTTGCCCATGTTATGTATGGATAACATCACTGCTAATGAAAGAATAAACTTAGGTAAGAGAGAAATAGCTAAAGTAAAACTGAAAAGTTTACTTTGCTGGAACATGGCAATTTGCCCTATGCAGAATGGCATGTTACAAAGTAATGGCGTCTCATTTACAAAACAACCATAGAATATTGAAATCTATAGGAAAAGTTGAAGTTTAAAACGTCTAAACCCGTCAAAAGATATCAAAAAAATTTTCTTCCCATGAGTCTTTACATTCACGACGTAAGATGCGATCTTAAAAATGATATAAGATTTAGGAAACTTCCAACCGACACCACAAAGTTTCAAATATAAGTGCTTAAACATATCGCAGGAATGAAGACTGCTTTGAAAATAACGTTATCATAATGAGAAAAGAGAGTTGCTTTTTTGATTTGAGCATATAAGAAGTTAATTTCAGATCGCGTCAATGCGTCCATTGGAGCAATATACACGAACCAATAGATCGATTCAAATTATTAATAAACGTGTTTCAGGTTTGGAGCGTGTCATGTTAAATAAGTCGGCATTTCGCCCACTTTCGTAAAGATATCTTCAGGATAAAACATTGATTACTGCTTGTGAACGTCAAACACACATTGCTAACGGCATCAATCTGGATCCATTAACAAAATACAACCAAAATGCTTTCTATAATTCAGGAATTAAAAAAAATAATAATAAAAAATTCTGCGGAAAAAGACAGTTTCAAAATGTTTATAGATGTTCTGAGCATAAAACGCTTGTTACCGGTTCAGTGAGGTTCTGGACGCGGCTGCGTAATAATCTCGAATGGAAAGCGGTAAAATATGCTGCAAAAACCACTTGTCAATGTGCTGGACCTAAAAGATGATTAAGATCTAGAAACTCAAAGCACTATTGGTTTCAAATCGGATAAAAATACGATTAATTTTCGCACAAAGAGGTTAGTTCATGATATGAATCCGCAGACAGTTACAAGATGCTTTCTAGAGTAAAGACTTTTCAAATAGCACATTCTAGTGGCGCCACCTACTGATGGCTACCTGAGTTGGAAAGGTACATCATTCACTGACGTTCTATCAAACACGCATGACAATAACACGTGTAGAAGCAGAATTGTTACGTTGGTAGTGATGGTGTATTTGTTACCTCGGTGCCCAAATGAATATCGAACTTAGTAAAACTTTTGCCGAAACACCTAAATTGATAAAACAAGTCATTGGTGATGAGTGTTTATCCTGTAGTGGAGTCCACGAGTGGTACACGCGGTGAAAGGATAGTCGTGAAGATGTAAATGATGTCCAACATGTTGAGCAACCCAAATTTGTGATAACCGAAGATGCCATCAAAATTGTGCCTCAGTTCATCACCTACGTATACTTGTAAACTTTCTTATTTTGCATTTTAGGAAGAAAGATATCCTTCATAAAAAGTTTTGCTTCATCTAGCTAGTCCACAGCCACTACCAGACTTTCAAAATAACGCACAGGATGGTTACAATTTATTACGCAATTTTTACAATAACTAAACAAAGAAAGCTTATTTTATTGGTAATTATTTTTTCAACGGAACTGAAGATCAGAATTACGTAGAAATGTTGGAAAACTTCTTCATTCTTGCTCTATATGAGATAAACTTGCAGAAGACACAAGGGGCTTCATTTTCAACAGGATGGTTGTCCTGCTCATACAGCAATTCGAGTGGGGGAGTGGTTAAATAGACATTTTCCAATAAATGGATCAGACAGTTCAGTCCTATTAGATGGCCTCCTCGCTCTCCAGACATTACTCTATTAGATTTTTTAAGGGAATACCTTACGCAGAAAGTTTACGCGTATGATTTGCAGGATGATGGAATTATTTTAAGAGAGAATATGTAGATACAATTCACCTAGTGTTCGAAAGGTTTAAAGCAGTTGTTGAAAAATGTGTAACATTAGGGGGGCAACATGTAGAATAAGTTTTCTTTGTTTTAGTGTATTGTAAAAATTGTGTAATAAATTGTAACCTCTCTGTGTTATTTCGAAATTTTGGTAGTGGCTGCGAAGTTGTTAGACGAAGCAAAACTTTTTATGAAGAATGACTGTTCTTCCTAAAATGCAAATTAAGTAAGTTTAAAGTATAGTTATGTCCATCCGGGAACACACTGTATAAAACATCAATTTGTCGCATTTTAACTGAACATTTGGGAATCCGAAAGGTGTGCTCACACTTTGTTCCGCACATTGACTGATGACCAAAAATCAACACAATTCAATATTCGAAAGACATCTTCAAGGAATCAAAAAGGAACCAAAGCTGCTTTACAGCATTGTGACGTGATGAAACGTGGTGTTTTCAATACGATCCAGAAACCAAGCGTCAGGGTGCAGAATAGAATCACCCAGATTGAGCCTGGTCCGAAAAAAAAGCGGTTTGGAGAAGTAAAAAGTGAAGACAAGTTGTTGTCACACTTTGAAAGGAATAATTCAAAATAAATGCGTTCCACTTGGCCAGGCGGTCAATATTGTTTTATCTCGGTGTTTTGAAGGGTTTGGTGCGGTGTATTCGGCCAGAATATCGCGAAGAAGGACATTGGCGTTAATGCGCCATCTCATCAACCAACACTAGCGACTGATTTTTTGACCAAAAATCGCATTTTAACAATCAACTACTTGACGCAATGGTCTGATTTAGCAACGTACGCTTTCTGCTTATTCGGAAAAATGCATTTGCCAATGAACGGAAAGCGTTATGTCTACGTGAAGGCCATCCAAAAATTTGCACCAACTTTCTCTTGACCGTACAAATCGTTGTATAGTCTCAAGAAGACTATTTTGAAGGAAATAAATGAGTTTTGCTAAGAAAATAAGTCTTTGTTCTCATTTTGAAAAAGTCTGTTTACTTTGAAACGCACCTTGTAAAGTATTGAATACAGAAAACAAGCTGTAACTATAGTTGGACTTCCAGTCAAAGATGCAAGTTGGTCAACTATAATATGTGGACACCACCATCTTGAAGAAATATTTTAAATCCTTATTTAAAGGAGCCCAAAAACCTGATCGCTACATTCACTGCTTGGCAAATGGCAAGGCATGATATTCGCAACAATTTGATATATATAAGAACAAGATTGGCATCAATAGGAAAAATATAACCAACTAGAACGCAACAAGGTAGAAAAATAAAAGAAATTTCGTTTGAAAAGCGCTCTTCTCGAAATAGCAATTTCTCCGAAAAAACTCTAAATAGCAGGTTCATCAGAAAGTTTTAAGAATTACGTCAAGCAGCTGAAAAAAAATAGCAGACGAAAGAAAACACAGCATCTACAACGTTGTGCAGATATTCAAAAAGAAACGGTTCCATGAAAATTGCAATCTCGTTCATGAGGAAAAGCAACAGGGTAAAAAAGTTAAAGAAAATTATGTGGCTTGTAATATTGAAATGGACAGTGAAAACGGATAACAGTAAGTTTAAGCTATAACAAATGTCTCTAGTGGTATCACATCACGTAAAATGTGGGCACTTTGGTAATATTGGTTAGGAAAATATTGCCAATGAATATTTCATATCTTTCCTTAGTGACCAATAAATTATTGATGTGAAT
Source organism: Platerodrilus igneus (assembly GCA_036346225.1). Taxonomy (NCBI): domain Eukaryota; kingdom Metazoa; phylum Arthropoda; class Insecta; order Coleoptera; family Lycidae; genus Platerodrilus; species Platerodrilus igneus. The sequence goes on from JARFIW010000800.1 coordinate 5,754,949, forward strand.
TAAGGATAAATGTATTCCTGTACTGAAGGTCTTAAAAGCTTATATTTAATTTTATTATTTTAGATTTAATATAAAACATTAACATTCCTTTGTACTGCTTCCGAGTGGTGTGATGTTAGCAGTAAAATTCTAGCAGTAATTTTTATGAGCAAGAAGATGTACAACTGGCAGTAAATCCCAGCAGTAAATTTTTTGTGCAGACTTTGATGAATAGACAAAATGCGATTTCAGAAATGGAATTACACTTACACCTTCCGCCATGGCACAACAATTAAAATGATCACCCTTAAATCTCAGTATATCCAAAATAACTTTCGACCCGTATGGATTTCAAAAACCCCCTTAAATAATATAGTAAAACAAAACAAACGGCAGAAGGCCGTCGAGTTACACCTTCCCTTTTGGAACATATATTGTTAAAACCATCCTTTATGCACCTGCAAAAACCAAATTTACTCGCGACCCGTATGGGTATCAAAATCGACGCGTGTATGCTTCAAAAACCTTCTTTTAACGATATAATTAGAAAAAAACAGTAGTGGCAAAAGGCCATCGAGTTACACCTTCCGCTTTGGCACATATATTCCTAATACCTTCCTTCATGCACCTGCAAAAACCAAATTTACTTGCAACCCGTATGGGTATCAAAATCGACGCGTGTAAGATTCAAAAACCTTCTTTTAATGATATAATTAGAAAAAAACAGTAGTGGCAAAAGGCCATCGAGTTACACCTTCCGCTTTGGCATATATTTTGTTAAAACCTTCCTTTATGTACATGCAAAAACCAAATTTACTTGCGACCCGTATGGGTATCAAAATCGACGCATGTAAGCTTCAAAAACCATGTTTTAATGATATAAATAAGAAAAAAAATCAGAAGTAACAGAATGCCATCGAGTTACACCTTCCGCTTTAGCACATATATTGCTGAAACCTTCCTTTATGCACCTGCAAAAACCAAATTTACTTGCGACCCATATGGGTATTAAAATCGACGCGTGTAAGCTTCTAAAACCATCTATTAATGACATAAATAGGAAAAAAATCAGAAGTGGCAGAAGGCTAACGAGTTACACCTTCCGCTTAGGCACATAAATTGTTAAGACCTTTCTTAATGCACCTGCTAAAACCAAATTTATTTGCGACCCGTATTGGTATCAAAATCGACGTGTGTATGCTTCAAAAACCATCTTTTAATGATATAAATACGATAAAAAATCAGAAGTAACAGAAGGCCATCGAGTTACACCTTCCGCTTTGGCACATATATTGCTGAAACCTTCCTTTATGCACCTGCAAAAACCAAATTTACTTACGACCCGTATGGGTATCAAAATCGACGTGTGTAAGCTTCAAAAACCTTCTTTTAATGATATAAATAGGAAAAAAAATCAGTAGTGGCAAAAGGCCATCGAGATACACCTTCCGCTTTAGCATATATATATATATTGTTATGACCTTTCTTAATGCACCTGCTAAAACCAAATTTACTTGCGACCCGTATTGGAATCAAAATCGACGCGTGTATGCTTCAAAAGCCATCTTTTAATGATATTAATAGGAAAAAAAATGAGAAATCGAGTTATACCTTCCGCTTTGGCACATATATTGCTAAAACCTTCCTTTATGCACTTGCAAAACCAAATTTACTTGCGACCCGTATGGGTATCAAAATCGACGCGCGTAAGCTTCAAAAACCATCTTTTAATGATATAAATAAAGAAAAAATCAGAAGTGGCAGAAGACCATCGAGTTTCATCTTCCGCTTCGGCACATATATTGCTAAAACCTTCCTTAATGCACCTGCAAAAACAAAATTTACTTGCAGATGCATTAAGGAAGGTCTTAACAATATATGTGCCAAAGCGGAAGGTGTAACTTGTTAGCCTTCTGCCACTTCTGATTTTTTTCCTATTTATGTCATTAATAGATGGTTCTTGAACCTCACACGCGTCGATTTTGATACCCATATGAGTCGCAAGTAAATTTGTTTTTTGCAGGTGCATAAAGGAAGGTTTTAACAATATATGTGCCAAAGCGGAAGGTGTAACTCGATGACCTTCTGCCACTTCCAATTTTTCTTCCTATTTATATCAATACAAGATGATTTGTGAAGCTTACACGGGCCGATTTTGATACACATACGGTTCTCAAATAAATTTGATTTTTGCAAGTACATTAAGGAAGGTTTTAACAATATATGTGTCAAAGCGGAAGGTGTAACTCGATGGTCATTTGCCACTTCTGACTTTTTTCCTATTTATATCATTAAAAGATGGTTTTGGAAGCATGCACGCGTAGATTTTGATACCCATACGGGTCGCAAGTAAATTTGATTTCTACAGGTGCATAAAAAAGGTTTTAGTAATATATGTGCCAAAGCGGTAGGTGTAACTCGATTTCTGATTTTTTTTCCTATTAATATCATTAAAAGATGGCTTTTGAAGCATACACGCGTCGATTTTGATACCAATACAGGTCGCAAGTAAATTTGGTTTTAGCAGGTGCATTAAGAAAGGTCTTAACAATATATGTGCCTAAGCGGAAGGTGTAACTCGTTAGCCTTCTGCCACTTCTGATTTTTTTTCCTATTTATGTCATTAATAGATGGTTTTTGAAGCTTACACGCGTCGATTCTAATACCCATATGGGTCGCAAGTAAATTTGGTTTTTGCAGGTGCATAAAGGAAGGTTTTAACAAAGCGGAAGGTGTAACTCGATGGCCTTCTACCACTTCTAATTTTTCTTCCTATTTATATCACTAAAAGATAATTTTTGAAGCTTACACGGGTCGATTTTGATACCCATAGGGGTCTCAAGTAAATTTGATTTTTGCAGGTGCATTAAGGAAGGTTTTAACAATATATGTGTCAAAGCGGAAGGTGTAACTCGATGGTCTTTTGCCACTTCTGACTTTTTATCCTATTTATATCATTAAAAGATGGTTTTTGAAGCATACACGCGTAGATTTTGAGACCCATACGGATCGCATGTAAATTTGATTTTTGCAGGTGCATTAAGAAATGGTGTAACTGGATGGCCTTTTGCCTCTACTGACTTTTTTCCTATTTATATTATTAAAAGATGGTTTCTCAAGCTCACACGGGACGATTTTGATACCCATACGGTCGCAAGTAAATTTGGTTTTTGCAGGTGCATTAAGGAAGGTTTTAACGATATATGTGCCAAAGCGGAAGGTGTAACTCGACGGCCTTCTGTCATTTGATTTGTTTTACTTTGTTATTTAAGGGGGGTTTTTGAAACCCATACGGGTCGAAAGTTAATTTGGATCTACCGGGGCTTTAAGAGTGATCATTTTAATAGTTGAGTCATGGCGGAAGGTGTAAGTGTAACTCCATTACTGAAATCGCATTTTGTCTATTCATTAAGGTCTGCACGAAAATTACGGCTGGGATTTGACTGCCAGTTATACATCTTCTTACTCTTAGAAATTACTGCTAGAATTTTACTGCTAACTTCACACCGCTCTGCTTTCGCCATAATTCAAACCGAATGATAAAAGGCTATAGATTCTTAATGGCTAATCTTTTTATCACTGTAAAACGATATAACTTGATGCCAGGAATGCCACAATATGCCTAAATATATTCAAATAAAATTCAACCTACATTTAACCTCAACTAACGTTAAATAATTACAAAATACATATACAAATATACTTTTCTTAAAAAACTCGTTTCTTTACCTCACTCTGGCGAGGTGTTACTAAAAAGAGGGAACCTAAAAAATTTAATACAACTATTATCAAACCGATTTTCCTAAGTTTTACGAATATTGGTAGTTACATTCTGAATCCCATTTCTGGTAATGTCAACTTCGCAATACACAAAAACGTCGGTCAATACAGCTTTTTAAGTTCGCATTCTATAGTCTCTTATAAATTACCAACTTGACGTTCACTTCATAATTAACACTATACCAAATATAAAACCTACCTTAAAAATTATCATGCATATCTTAATTAATCATTAAAAATTTTCTAATTTCAACTTCATACACTAGCATACTTAAAATTAAACAAGCTCTAGTTCTGAGCACTCATTAACCCATTACTATTCAAATAGCCCAACAACTTCTTATAAACGAAACCATCTATAATCAACATCTTAATTTGACATTAAGTTATTTCTACATCATTTAAAAAGGTTTCTCACAGTTTATTTCACATTCCCTGAATAAGAAAATCAAGAACAGCAATGGTTCATATTACTATTAGATCACTAATTCACATAAAACAATAACAAATTCCAATTTCTGGACAGGTAAACTCGCAATTCATTTTCAATCTCATAAATACGTTAGTGTTTTTATTTCATCGGCGCGACAATAAAATCTATAAAGCACGTCCAAGTGTTGTTTAGCCTACTGCAAATCAAAACACACCACGGACCACGCGCGACGTACCTTTGAACTCCCCCGCCCCCGTGACCTACATCTTGTCGTGGTACATTTTGACTTTGAACGCTTTGAACTTCACTTTCTTACTTGTCCAACTTAGCTTGTTACTTTATCCTTTTCCTTCTACAAAATCATATTAAGTGCGATCGGCATCCGTTAATACAATGCAATAATTCCACTCAAAGCTGAATAAAGGTTACCGTTATTTTAACTTTGTAGCAGTCATACTTTGTATGTAATTTGTATTATGTTGTAATATGGTATTATTTTAGTGTTTTTGGTAGTCGAAATGGATGTCAATTATCTACTGTATCTTTTCATGGGAAATACATACGCAGTGTCTTGTACTATTAATATGTTTTCATTTTCGGCTTTAAAATAAGTCATCGGCCAGGAGTATTACGTTTATAATATATTTAAAAGAAATAATGTTATACCTTATTATCTGAATTTCCTTTATAGAGACAAAATTTGCTTAATTAATGCTTAATTAAGATTGATTATTTGTGAAATCTATCATACAAGGTGCGTCTATATTTTAGTTTGTCCATTCAAATTTGCTAAATTTTCCTTTTCCATCTAATTTATAGCTAGCGTAACGCAATGCGTTACAAGGACATTGAAAACAACTGATTATGCTAGCGTCCGCATATGTGACCTACAAAGGTTATTGCTCTTGCTATTGCTCTTAACACTATTTTTGAATATGTTTTAATGAGGAGCATACCAGACTCGCCCGCTTCTGAAGTCACTAGCTTGTTTTGTATAACCGAGCCTGTGTCCCCCCCTAACAGATATTGTTGCGAAATTATGGGAAGTTGAAGAAGTTTCTGACGTTAAACCTTTCACACATGATGAAATCCTAGTTGAAAAATATTACGTTGACACTCTCTACAGCAATGAGCACGGACAGAATGTCGTCTCTCTGTCCTTCAAAAATCCAAACCCTTCCTTCCTTCCTCTCTATTTTTTGCCTAGACTCGAACTGTTAGCCATCAGTTTGGTGTCGAAATCATTAACTTTTATCCTCAAAACTTTTGATCCCCATATTACCTTCGAAAAATTTTTTTGTTAGTTTGACTTCATTGTCGTTCTTTCTTGGATTCGTTCCTTACCGCAGCGATGGAGGACATTCGTCGCCAGTCGAGTTTCCTATATTCAGGAAAACACTTCTCGCGATTTTTGGCATCATATTCCGTCCACTGAGAATCCTGCTGATGTCGGATCACGTGTTTTGCTACCTTCAGACTTGTGTTATTGTTCTTTATGGTGGGTTACATCGCCTGCCTTGCATCGCTCCTTCGACACTTACAGTTCACTCATTCCTTTTTTTAATTCTTCGAAAGTTCTCATCGAGAAACGTTCTATTGTTTTGAGCGCTGTTGCATCCTCTTATTGGAGTGAAATGATTTTGGAAAGTCATTCATCTTTTCAATTTATCGTTCACATTGTCTCTTGGACTCTCCGCTTTGTCCATGACATACAAAATCCGTTGGCAAGATACAATGGATCTTTGTCCTGTTTCGAGCTCACTTTCCTATTGAGTTGGACGCCATCCAGTCAGGATTAGTTTTAAAAAGACTTTGCAAATTGTCCCCTTTATTAGAGAGAGAATCTTACGGGTTGATGATCGCCTATCCCACGTACCCTTATTCTCCGACAGGAAGTGTCCCGCTCTTTTACTTAGTAAAAGCCGCTTTACGAATTTGCATATCAACTTTATTCATCTGAGATACTTCCACGCTAGGGTTCAAATGGTTGATTTTATCGTTCGTCAACGTTTTTTCATTGTTTCAAGTAAACAGTTCATTCGTCAAGCTTTGAGTCAGTGTGTGACTTGTTGAAAGACATCCTACCGCATCGCTGCCTCCTATGGACCATTTTACTCCATGTCAAGTCACTTAAGCCAAGCCCTTTTTGAGTTCGGCCGTTGATTTTGCTGGCCCTTTTTCTACCACAATGTCGCGAGTACGGGGGACTAAATTGTTGAAAGCATATTTGTCTCTTTATATGCATGACTATCAAGGCACTATCTTGAATTAATCTAGCTGCTCTACGCCGATTTATTGCCAGGCGTGCCCGCTATGATAATTTCTACAGTGATTGTCGCACAAATTTTGAAGGCCATAGACAGTTAATTTCCTCACAAAATTAGCTGCCGCGAAAGAACATATTTCTTGGCACTTTATACCATCCTCTGCGCCTCATTTTGGTGGTTTGTGGAAGGAGAACGCGAAGTCTGTTAAAACCTTGCCCCTTCGTACCTTAGGTGAACAAGTTGTGACCTATGAGAAATTTTGACAAATTTTGAAGGCCATAGACAGTTAATTTCCTCGCAAAATTAGCTGCCGCGAAAGAACATATTTCTTGGCACTTTATACCGCCCTCTCCGCCTTATTTTGGTGGTTTGTGGGAGGAGAACGCGAAGTCTGTTAAAACCTTGCCCCTTCGTACCTTAGGTGAACAAGTTCTGACCTATGAGAAATTAGCCACTGCCTTTGTTCGGTATGAGGCCATCTTAAATTCGCGTTCTCTCTCCCTCGTGAACAGTGACCTCAAGGACTTGAGTTGTCTGACACCAGGTAACTTTCTGACTTTGGCCCCTTTAGTCCATATTTCAGAACGTACCTTTACTGACCTTTCACTAAACCGCTTGTCTGGCAATTTCTCCAGCAAATTCATCAAGATTTCTGGTCTCGGTGGTCTAAGGAGTATTTGCATGCGCTCCAACAACGGTCCAAATGGAACAAAACCTCTTCGCAGGTTCGGGTGGATACCTTAGTGCTAGTTAAATCCGATAACGTTCCACCCTTTCGATGGTCTCTTGGACGTATTGCTGCTGATCATACAGGAGCTGATGGGGTCATCAAAGGCAGTCACTCTCAAAACCGCACAAGGCGAGCTGAAGCGACCTGTCGCTATGCTCTGTCCTGTACCTTCGTTGTAGTTTTTTCTTTATCTTTCTTTTTATAATTTTTTGGTTTTGATTCTGTTCGGGTAAATATTTACTGAATTTTCTTATATGTTAATAATCTATAGGAACACTGTGGCACGATTTAAATAAAATTAAATAAAAACCCTTAACCACAAAAAATATTTAAATTACTAGATACGTATTTCGACCACTATGTGGTCATCATCAGTAGGAAACCTGTTAAAAAAAAAAACACACACAATTCACTTGTTTGTTGTTGAGAACACCAGCCTGCGGGTGAGGAGAATATCCTCGATAGTGTTTAAAGCAACAATATAGTAAATTATAGGTTGGGAAGGTTCACTTCAGCCTAAGTGGTGAGGAGAATATCCTCTGAAGTGTTCCAGAACAACAGCTACTTGCTTTTTTTTTAACAGGTTTCCTACTGATGATGACCACATAGTGGTCGAAATACGTATCTAGTAATTTAAATATTTTTTGTGGTTAAGGGTTTTTATTTAATTTTATTTTCTTATATGAATTAATTTTTTTCTCTTCTGTTCCATTTTTTGTAGTTTTCTTTTAAAAATGTCTTGCATTTTGATGAGCGGTATGTTCCTTTTGCAATTCTAGTTAAAATTAACTTTAATTATCGCATAAGATGTAGCTTGCAGGTCAATTACCTTCCGTCGTGTATACGGTATAATCTACAAGTTTTACCGCGATTAACCTTCAAGTACTTTGTGTTGTGGTGTGCCGCGACAGTTGTAAGAAGGCTGGTGTGATTGTAGCTATGGATCTATAAAGATATTAACGTTTGAGTTCCGCACAAGGTCGACAGTTCCTCGTCCTGCCGCCGCCGCTTAAATTTCAAGTATTACTGGTAAGTATTTGATGGCTCCGCTTATATAAACTTTGCTCATATATACACTTCCACTGTTTCCACCATCTGTGGTTATCGAAGTTTAACACAAGACAAAATCAAACAGAAAAAAACTTGCATTAATCTTGAAAAGACACGCGGATGCGTGTATTTGTAATAGGAAAATGCTTTTCATTAAATGGTTTTTTAAGTATTTATTCATCTAAGAAAATTATTATTAAGAAGTTCTCAGTTAGTTTTATCAAACCAGAACTGAAAAATTGCATTGTCATGAAAATCTTAAAATTACGTGAAAGAATCAATTATTAGCGACGAGCGTTTTGTCAGGTAGGCCACGGTTAATTCTTTGTATAAAACAAACATTTGCTAATGATAACGGGCGATATCTAAACAAATGGTTATTGGCCTAGAAAAACATTCGAAATTAAACTAAACGCAGTATTTTACATATCGCATATAAAGTTGAAATAACAATAATCAAAGCGCTGGACGAATAGAATTCTTTGTTTTCAAAATAAACTTTTCTGGTTGGAAAAAGGAGTACGTGATATTTGCCAAGTATTCCACACTTTGTTACAATGAAATTTCTTGAAAAATGGTTCATTTATCTGCATTAAATAGCATAAATATGAGTCTATTTATTTTGAAAGGGATTATTACTATTTATACGAAGCAGTAAAGTGTTTTAAAATAACGAAGTACCACTAAATACTTAAAGTATGAAAATTGAAATTGTAATTTGTGTTACTGAAAATATAGTTCAGTTCAGCCGATATTAATATTGGCTTCAAATTTTCAGGTGCTAACTTCAAATATTGACTTCACGTATAGAGTTCGTGTTTTACTTCAAACATGAATACTAAATTTTAAATCTGATTGTTTTGGCCAATGATGGCTTTAACCTATTTGGTTTGGTCATGCTAAAATTGGATTCATGGCTAATTGGTTTTTAATTTGAATTTGGTATGGATTTGGAGGTATTGAGACTGGAAACTGTTTCAAGCTAAGAAGCATTGAGAAGTTATGTGTTTGGAATTAATTCCACTCTCCTGAAATTAAAGGACATGCTAATTATATAAATTTGGATTGCTCTATAAAAGACTTTAGTAATCAGCATTGTATGTTATATAATTTTTGTGTAATTTAATAGTTTTAAGATTTTATTAGTTCAAAAATTCATTCGGATGATTATTTGTAATGAGGGCAATTTACACAATGTTTAGATATATTCTGAAAAAGAAAACATAGAGGCGAAAGTACTCTGACATCTGGAATAGCATGTAAGTACAATATAAGTGAAAGTTGATACTTTGAATAATTTTTTTTATGATTTACGAGATTGAAACCGCTTTAATTTTTCTTTTTAAACGATTAGTAATTGTTGATATTTATATTCAAAATTTTGTAAGGTCAATATATTGATTTATTTGAGTAAAAGAGTGCTAATGTTGAACCCACGGAGCTAGCTGAGGAACTGGCTCCTTTTATCTTAGGAGATTCTGCATCTACGGTGGTGTAGAAAAGTTTGTTTATAATTTACGACAGTAAATTCGATAATCCGATAATTTTACATTACTCATGAGCCAAGAGGTTCGAGAAGTGGTTAGCTCGAATATGTCAGATGCGACAACAGTAATAAATACGAAGATAGATAATGTTGATCGTATTATAGGAAACCTATAAGAAACGGTAAAAGATATCAAGTGCATTCAAGAATAGCATTTAATGAAGTGGACTATTTGAAAAAAGAATCAGGACTAAATCATGTAAATAGTATAAAGTATAGAAGTAATGTAATTCTTTTGGAGTAATTTTAAAATTTTTATGGGGATATATTTAAACAACTTAAAAGTTATAGTAGCAACTATTGAGGATACGCAACATAAATTAAATGTCGTACGAGCTATGTTAAAAGGCAATGCGGAGAGTTGGTTTAGTTTAATGGAGACCGAGATAGAAGCGTTTGAAGAATCTGAACGGAAATTTTTGAACTATTACTAAGGGGACGATGAACAATACAAAGTCAGGGTAGATTTAATAACGACTATGGACAGACGAGAAAAAGTATTCCATAAACCAGTTTAGCATAGCAAGACAATTAGATCCCGAACTAGACGATAAACAGTTGGAAAGAAACTTAGCAAATCACTTTGAACAAAAGGTAAGACAACACGTGGTCATTACAGATAGGAACGTTTACTTAGCATACCTCAGAAGATACGATAATTTGGGACAATTACAACCAGTTGAGAAAACTCTGGGAGAACCATGTCATAATTAGATATAGGTATATAAACGAGATCTTTATTAAAAAGGATTCATTGAGATTCGGTAATTTCATCCATATCGATTTACGCAATCGGCAATGTAATAATTCAGTCATAATTTCGCGTCAACCAACTAAAAGTAACGTTGACTAAGACGTTAAAATAACATGCAGAGTTTACACATAAAAGTTTGAAATATGAAAGTTGTTAAATGCAGTTATTTGACATTGTAATATACAATAAAGAGGAAAAATTTTTCGATACAAAGAGCTAAATTAATTATTAAATCGAAGATGCACTTTTGGTAAGCGATGTTTAAACGAAGATTTTATATAATATGGAAAATCTTGTAAGCTGATTTTGACCTCAATTTGTAACGGGCAGTTTTATAGTTTAACCTTTTCCGCTTTACCAAATTTGTAAATACATTTCTGCAACTACTATCTCTATGATTTATTCAATATTAACTCGTGGGTATTACTTTAAAAGTAGATAAAGTGAAGTTTGATTTTCATTAATAAATAAAGTGCAATGAATTTTAAATAGGATTATTCGTACTTATCGAAACTGATAAACCGCGGTAATTAATTAGTAGATATGATTGTTGCAGTCATATAAATGTTGTTCCTTATGTGGATATACAAGTCTAGATAAGAGTCGATAAGCGGTTGTAATAGCAAGCCGTTCTAGTTTTGGTTCTTGGTTGCTATATGTTAATTACGTTGTTAGTTTCGTGCTTCGTTCCTATAGATTGTTTACGTTGAGAAGACTGTTTACTGTTTGCTTTTGCTTTAAAGAGAGTGTGGAAAAATGCGATGTTGTTTGTTCAAGCCAAGCTCGTTTTTCACTAAATAAACTGTGATAAAATACAAAGAACGGTATATAATTTGTTATAAAGTGCTTATAATGTGTATTTAAAGTGGTTTTGTGTATTAGTAATATTTACTCGTTCGGGGTACCCAATGTGAAATCTGCAAAATCGTTCTTTTATTGTAAACCTATCTTCATTTTTACGAGGTCGTTCTAAATGTCTATGTGGTTGGCGCGGAGTTTGAATTGGTAATCATAACCTATTCAATTATATTCCTAGGTGTTTAAATTCTTGTATAATGTTGGACGAAGAACAAAATTCCGTGATCACTGTTGCTCCTACAGAGGTAGAAAGAGCTCCCGATCTTATTCGAATTCCGACGCGTGATAATGTCTGCTGCTAACACCAGTGAAATACGTAGGTGTGACTAGGGTAACGTGTGATAAGTTCCATCAACACCCTCCCAGTAAAGGGTGAAGTACTTCGCTAGTGCCGGACCACGTGAATCCCACACTTCAAATGCAAGGAAGCGTTCCTGAAGGACTTTCTGTAAGTTGAACTATTTCCTACTTGTTTTTACTTTAAATACCTGTCCGTTGCTTTGCCATACCTTTGGCGTTCTGAGACCTTTTACCATAGACTTGCATGCTATTTTAAATAAAAGAAAAAAAAAGAGAAAAATCAATACTACTGGACTACTCATATTAATTGTGTTTACCTATTTATATTTTGTTAAAATTTTATCTGCTTTATGTCTAATTGGTGTGTGCGGAAACGTTTCTGCTACTCCCCAATATTACCTCACTTTGTACTAAAGATTTGTTATATTGCTTTTAACGTTGTTATATTATATAGATTATCTAAACAGCTTTTTTTATTCTACAAAGTACTGAACAATTTATACTTGATCCGTATGCTATGCTTTTTCTTTGTTTCAGGTTTGCAGGACTAATTTGTTTTTCTTTCAGGTTTACTATTCTAATTTTTCTATTGCAGGTACTGTTACTAACTCCTTACCGCCGCATACATCATAGGTCAGTCTGCTTTCTACAACCCCCCCTACTCTCCGATTGAGCCGGGTCATTTCTTTGGCTTTCCTTGTGTTACGTAGCATAAATTTGGCGCCCAACGTGGCTGCCACGAAAAAAACGTAACAAATTTATAAGTAGTATCAGAAGGTGTTTACGACCGTTAATTACGAGAATTGGATTTTGGAAGTGTTACTTTTATAATCTTCAGTTGGTAACTGATATTTGAGTATTTGTCATTATAATTTAAGGTAGAATAAGTCTGAATCATATAATATTTTTTGTAAGGATATTTAACAGAAGGTTTGTGGCCAGAGTTTAAAACACTTTTGACTTTTAAATAGACTATATGTGTAGGATTTTTTGGCCAAACAACCTTACAAGCGTGGGAATAAAAGCCAGGTAAAATATCCACAAAAGAAGAGATTTGAATTCTGTAAATTTTTAGGCGAGGAACGTTTTGATAATTAAGTAAATAGGTACTTGATAGGAATAATTTTGTTCGAAACAAAGAGAAACTATGCTGTAAATGTTCTATATTCTTTTGTACAAGAGAAAATATTTTTAGCTTTACTGTTTGATTTCATTTTGTAAACTATTATTTCCGTTGAGCTAACCAGGCAAAGAAAAGTTAGAAAGGAAGGTAAGTCGGTAATTTCAAATTTTACAATTTTTTGTACTTCTTTTAGCGACGGTCAACGCCTAAGTCTATGTGAATAGTAGCATTTATATAATAAATATATATATATATATATATATATATATATATATATATATATATTGCAGTGGAACCTTCTTATTTATGCTCTGGTACTTTCCTCGCCAGTTACACAAAAAATCAATTTTCAAAAATATAAATATAAAACTTTCACAAAATTTTTCTTACCCAATTTTCTGCTCTATCAAATTAATTTCTTCAGCAGCTTCCCTGGCTAGCTCAGCTGTGCTTCTTCTCGTATACCTAAATTTACTCTCATTCTCTTTAACGTTCACACACCATTCAAATAAAATCACAAAATAATTCAACCATCATACAATAATTATTAACCACTATTTACAAATAATAATTCAAAGCTATTTACAGTTCGGTGCTCAAGTTACACCTCAATAAATGCTATTGTTGTCAAGTCCTTGTTTTTAAATTGAAATTTCTAACACAGTTAATGTAACAGGAGTAAATGGGCCCCAAATAATACCTTCTCTTTGTTTATTACTACACTGGAGTATGGTGAGCTCAAAATAGCCCAGTTTATTAATGTATGCTTTCCACTTTGCATACTATTACTACAAACTTAAAACAAAAAACCTATGTACTCTTAACAATTAAATTTAAATTCATCAAGCAATTCAATAAACTTTACGTACACCTTTTGTTTTACATTCAAAATACCATATTAATAGTCAGCTATATGTATCCTTTTCAATACGTAAAATACCGTAAAATACCCATTAAAGTTCACTCTCACACATCACCATTTCAACAGTTTATAAAAAAAACAGCAAATTTAAATGCGTTATCTGGAAAAACTTGAAGATTCCATCTCCGTTGATGATGTATTATGTTCCCGAACTCCTTGGCCTCTTGGTTATGCGTGCGGCTTCACAAGGTGTTTTAAAGATGACCACAATCTAAGCTGTTTCATGCTACCCATCCAATATCCATTTCAATATCCAAATCCATGTATATTACACTTGTTTATTATCGCGTTATTAATTTACGAGCTTGTTAAAGTATTCGTTGGACCTCAGTTAAATTTAAATAAACTCGACACTATACGCGTCTCAAACTATAAGGTCACAACAATCTAATACAGAACTTTACAAATTTTAATACTTACAAGCCTCATCAGTTGCTTTTTGTATGTCGTTATGCGATGCAAGATTCAAGAGTTAAAAAGACCGCTATTAATTTTGTTCCCGTATTTATATTATCCAGCGAGGCCCCTTTGGCCACACTTTGCGCGAAATACCTAATTGAAAATAACATTTCTCCAAATTTTGTCTAACCGTTTTAAACTTCTAGAAATACCACCACGTTAACCACGCTATTCACGACAAAACTATCACATGTTCCTCTGTTTTAAAACTACCTATTTCGACCAATCATACATTTCAGTGAGATCGTATAACCCCGTCTGAAATATTTCTATTCCTGTCTTATGCATATTGGATGTCGCGTTCTAACCTTGCTTGAGTGGTAGAAAATCGATATTACTGCCCGCGTCTGATGTCTAATCCATGTGGACTGCATACGTGCTTTACGAAAACGAATGTTCTTCTCCCATCTCATTCTATAGCATCTTACTAATTGTGCATCCTTTCTGCTCCTTAAGCAAACTTCTGTTAGCTTTCATGCGAAGCAACTGTCGGTTGAACAATATTCCTTGAAACTTGTCTTGTTATGCTCTAAAATACATAGAAGTCGACCTTTCAAAGCATGCAGCTGTGCTAATTAGTGATCGTTTAAAATAATAGTTCTTGGAGTTTACATTTCACAGTATTTTATATACCCAACGTCTGTTTGTTTGTTAAGAAAGCTCTTCGCTTTGGAATTATTGATTATTCATGCTCTGACGCGTTTTCTGACGTTATAACCCCTTAAATTAAACTACATTAAATTAATTATGCATTTCTATTGTCTTATAAGCTGATTTTCATTATGAATCTATTACCTTTTAATCCCTAATTATAACAATACGTCAACCCTTGTTAATTTAAATTAAATAATTGAAATACATTTTGCGCATAAATATTTTGTTTACAAGGATTTCAGATATCGGCAGAATATTTTTCACCAAAAAAGGTTCAAACAAATAAAGAAAGCAAATGTAAATAAATTTGAGCTTTTAAAGAAAAAACAACAGTATAACGAAGCGTTGATTACGGATAACAAAAAATGGGTAGTTAATTTAACATCTACTCAAATTCCTGAAAATATTCAAAATATACTTTCATTAGGACCAAAATTTAACTTACCCACTCGAGCATCACAGGTTAACATTGGTGAATTATTAGCAAACTTGGAATTTATTTTAGAATCTCACACAGAAGCACAACGGCCAGTAATTAGAGCACAAGTAACAAACAAAATTACAAATTTTCTATTAAATCCCCGCAACAACAGAAGAACAAATGTGGAGAGAACGTACATCCTGGCGAAAAAATACTTAAAGAATCATCCCGATTTAACAATTATAAAAGCAGACAAAGGCGAGGTAACGGTGGTACTAAACAAACTAGATTACGAAACAAAATCTTTAGAAATACTAGATGACATTAGTATATATAAAAAGTTAAAACAGGACCCCACGTTTACAATACAAAAAAGAGTAAATGATCATTTAAAAGCATTGTATAAAAAACAGATAATATCTGAAAATATAAAAAAAACAACTTTCAAAAACAATTCGGTTCCGGGAAAATATTATGGATTACCCAAAATCCACAAGCAAGTTCTCTCGTTAAGGCCGATTATATCATCTGTCAATACACCCACCTATAATATTGCTAAATACATGACCGAAATATTAACAAAAGCATTCCCGTTAAGCGAAAGTTACAGTATTAAAGACACTTTTAATGTGGTGGAGAAGCTCAAAGAATTTCAATTACCTAAAGATTTTATCTTGGTCTCGCTGGATGCCGAATCACTATTCACAAACATCCCATTACCACTAGTTATAAAACTATTAGAAGAAAAGTGGGACGAAATTCAACCTCACTGCAATTTTTCTTGTCAACTGTTCATCGCTACAATAAATTTAATTTTCAATAACACCTATTTCTCGTTTCAAAATCAATTTTACTTACAAACATCTGGAACTCCAATGGGTTCACCTTTATCACCGATTATCGCCCAGATTATACTCGATCACTTAATAGAAACAGCCCTTCCGTCACTTTCATTTCAGATGCCCTTCATACTTAAATTCGTGGATGACATTCTTTGCTCGATACCAAGTAACTCTATAACGGAAACGTTAAACGAATTCAATAATTTTAATCCTAATCTAAAATTCACAGTCGAAGTGAAAAAAACAATAGTATTCCTTTTCTTGATATAAAAATAACAAGAGACAATAATAACCAACTAATGCTAGATATATATAAAAAACCCACTGACTCCGGAAGGTATGTTAATTTTTACTCGGACCACACAATTAAACATAAACTTAACACCGTTCTAACTCTAAAAAATAGAATTATTAAAATATGTCACCCACAATTTCTTAAACAAAATCTAACAAACTTAAAAAACACATTAATAAATAACGGTTATTCTAGAACCCTACTACAAAAAATAATATTTAATACCGCTACCGGAAATAAAATTGATAAGAGAGCTACCACAACCGTGCATAAAAGCCTCCCCTATATAAGAAACTTAACTCCGAGCTTAATAAAACTATTAAATACACCGGATATGAAGATTGCGGTAAATTATAACAGAACCCTAAGAAACCTCTTCACTCCGCTAAAGGATCCTACAAACAAAAAATTATTAAGTAATGTAGTGTATAAAATTACTTGTGAATGCAATCAATGCTATATCGGGGAAACTAAACAATGGTTACGCAATCGTATAACCCAGCATAAAAGCGATAATAAAATAAATAAAAAATCTTGTGCTCTTGCAATACATCTAAATAAAGAAACACATAACGCTAATTTTGACGATATACAAATTTTAGAAATAGAAAACAATTACAAAAAACGATTATTTTTGGAATCTTTTCATATTAAAAACAACAATTCTGCGATAAATTTCAAATCCGATATTGATAATTTAAATACAGTTTATTCATTACTATATAAATTAAGTAGGCGCATAAAGACAGCAAAGCCATAATTCACACTCACCATGTATATCGTTAAAATGTAATTCATATAAAATATCAATTCTCAATTGCGATAACTAATCAGTATTAACATGCAAACCAACAACACTATATTGTGAGAATCTTGTTTGAATTAGTGACCGTTCTTATATGTTATAGTTTCTAAGTTTTAAATTAATTTTATTTTTATGACTGTTATTTTTTAAAATTTGTTTCATGTTTTAAAAGTAACTGCTTTTATTCTATTGATGGTTTTTCGAATTACTCAGAGCTCACATAGATTGTAAGTAACATCTATTTTGTACATTTGTATTACAGCCTATCACTTATAGGTCATGACTAAGGAAATAAATTATCCGAAACGTCGACAAATTTATAATGAGCGTTTTATTAATGAGTGGACGAACATATTCCCAAAGAAGATTCTAACACCTTAAAAATTTTTTATATTATTATTAGTTATAACGTCCGATAACACAGCTGCTATATATATATATATATATATGTATGTATGTATGTATGTATATATATATATATATATATATATATATATATATATATATTACTCATATTTAGACCAGGGTAGAAAATTAAATAATCACATCAAATAATTTTAATCACCGTGTAGAAGCTTTGGGAAGAGGTACGCTTTATTAAAAAACCGTGGAGAATAAAAATTCATTCGTTTCATTAAAAATAAGGGAGTTAAATTATGTACAAGACGCTTGCTTTAAAAAAAAAAAGGAAGCAGTATTAAAAAGCTCTGCGTGTAATTTAATTATCCCTAGTAAAGAAACAAATACAAATTACGTGCAAAATTTATATTAATTAACTCTATTTAAGTAACCGGTATTAAACAAAATGTACAGATAATAATTAATATTTGATTAGGAGTCACTAAAAATTAAAGGGTATTATTTTTAATTGAAGTTAATTGATATAATATCTATAAAAACTTGTAAAAACCCAATAAAATGCAAATCGTAGAAGGGTATTTAAAATGTTACGTTTGAACACACCTGCGTATTTTTAAAAGGCAATTTCAGTTTAATTTGTTTAGATAAACATGTCGATTCTACGAATATTGGAAACGGTCGGATGCTTTAGCACGAAATACAGAACACCTGCGTATTTTTAAAAAAGCTTGTTCCGCGTAAAATTTGCAGATAACAAATGGTTTCAGAGAATGTTGGAGAAACCGTCGCGTATATTAACGGGAAGGCGCGATACGGGGTTATTTAACCCAGATAGTCCACATGGACTGAAATAATCGATAATAAGGAATATCAATTTGCACTACTAAGAACAGGTTAGATAGAGACAGATAATATGCGCGAGACCGAGACACATATAGTAAAAGGCGTGAGTGGAGCAACGTCATTGGGTTGCGATTGGTTGAAAGTAAAAGGCAAAATTTGAGAGGTAAAAATAACTTTTCTGTATAAAATTCAATTAGTTATTTCCAGACGTTGCGTGCCGTGTCGAAATTTCTGAGATTTAACTGGGGCGAGTGCAAAATTCGTAAAAATCGCATGCCGGGTTGCGGAATGGGAACATAGCATGCGAAATTCTTTAGAATTGTCCGTTTTGAGGACTCGACCGACAGACAGGCTAACCTCTATATATACCCAGGGGAATATGAACAAGCTCTCTTAGATCTTCGACTTGATTCAATGCGTTAGACAGTGCTTTTTAGTTTTCCGGTTTTGATTAAATAATTTAAACAGTTTGCTCGTATATTTTGGTGATTTAAGAACAGTTTGTTCTTTACGTGCTACAATGAGTGTACTTTAGTGCACTTAGACAAGAAGATACAAGGTAATAAAGTTAGTATCACTGTACTAATTAGTCAAAATTTGCAACGACAAATGAATACACAAAAGTAGGCAGTTTTGGCGTATATTGGTGAAAGAAGCATGAATTTCTTTGCTATTTTTCGGGGGTGTTAATAATTAAATGGTTCATAAACGTGTCTGGATCCACAAAACAAGGGTCAGATATACACAGATGAGTTCCGGAAAAGCCCTGAAACAACTTTAGATGAATGGTGGTGGAGAAAATTTTAAAAGCGTTGAGAATCAGAAGCCGTAAATATAACCCAGTTGGAATGGTGTGATTAACTAAAGGGACGATGTACATTGAAGCTACGAGTGCAGTAACCTTCAGGTAAATTATACTATTTTGTTCGAACTTTGATATTTTGGTGTGTGTTGAATAACTTTATAATTGATTTACTTAAAATGGACAGTAGTGAAATTGTACTAACAATAATATTTTAATTTTAAGGTGAAATTTGCTTGTTTAAGTAGAAAGGGGTATTTAGTATTGATGTTCTGGATCATGATGAAAATATGGGTTTGTCTTTGAGCTCAATTAGACGAACCTGGTTAATTAACCTAAAGGGGTGGTAGATGTTCCCTTTGTACTCAGACTCCGGTCTGCATATATTGTTATAGTAATTAGTAGGCATCCTACAAGGACTTTAATTCTGGATGCACTTTAAAATGATAACAAATTTAATCTTGAAATTTTCTGATACTGAAATTTATGCTGAATTTTAATTTTGAAATTTTAATGTATTGTGAATATTGATGTAAATAGAGTTAACGTTGATGTTTGTGGTAGGAATGTGTTTGTTTTTTATGTATGAGGATGAAAGTTATCTAGAGGAGCAGCCGAGGCGATTAACGGAAGAAAGTCAATGGACCAATACAGTTAAGTTAATAGCTTTTTGTAGGTTTCACAGCATTCTTGAGGCCCAATTCGTGAGGCTCGATTCGAAAAGCGGAGTACCCGGATTTTGGTGGTTTCACAGCATTCTTTGGCGACCCAAAAGTGAGGCTCGAGTCCCAAATAAAATTTTTGTGATTTTATTCCAGGAAACTGGCGATCTGAGAGAGAGAGTTTCTGTGTGTGTATAAATTTAGGAGTATTTTAGAGTGTGTGTGAGTGATTAGAACGTATGCAGAGAAAAGAGTGGTTAAGGAGTCAAGGAGTGGAAATTGGAAGTGACGATAGTGCATTGTGTGGGAAAAATTCGAAAATGGAAGAAGCTGGAGGCAGTAGAGATCAGTCGAGGACGGAATCAGGGGATCAAGGAAATGAGTTAATGATGAGAATGTTTGAGGAAATGCGATTAGCTAGGAAAAATCTAATAGAGCGAGGAGCAGTCCAACCAAAAATTAGAGCAGATAAGCGGGAAAATTGAACAAAATACTAAAGAATTTACAGAATTTAAAGATAGTCTTACCGTGAAACTGGGGGAAGTAGAAAATAGGGTTGAAAAAAATGAGCGTGATATTACAGGTCTTCGACAGGAAATGGGACATTTAAGGTCCGAAGTACGCATTTTTGTGAAGAAGAGATTAATGTAAAATGACTGAAGTAACGGACTCATGTAGGGATCAGTTAGGCCGGGTAGAACGCGAAGTTAGTAGTATTAAATACAACATGTCAAATTTAACGGGGGATGGTCCCAGATTTTCTACAGGTGGAGTATCATTGGACCAACACATGAAGTTTTATGGCGATAACAGGGTAAATCCACAAATTTTATTAATAGTGTAAGAAATCTAGTGGGAAATTTATTTGACGAACAGACTAAACTGAATACGATAAAGGCTTTATTAAAGGACAATGCGGAAGCATGGTACAATTTAGTAGGACAGGACATAGACACCTACACGGAGTTTGAAGACAGATTTTAAAGCACTACTGGAGTGACCACAGACAAGACCAGGTACGAGACGACTTAATCACCGGGAAATTTAAGGGAGAATTTTCAGGAAGTAGGGAGCAATATGCTATACGCAAGTATAGCATAGCAAAGCAACTGAACCCACCACTGACGGACCGACAAATTATTAAGTATTTATCACGACACTTCGAGGTAGAAGTAAGACAACACGTAGCACTACAGAACATAGTGGACAGAGAAATGTTTTAGAATACCTGCAGAGGTACGACGACGTAAGTAGTGGACGACCTCGGGATAATAGGGAAAGACAGATCAACACAGTTAGGTTTGACAATAGACGGGACAACTATGCTAGAAGGGGGAATAGTTACGGATACCAGCGACAGAATTGGGAACAGAGAAGACCATACGTTAGAAGTAATAGTTTAGGAAGGGACCTGCACCGAGACCGGAACCTACCAGAAGGAATAGTTCACCGGACATGAGGGGGACTGCTAATACAGACACGGAACGAGTGGAAACGCCTAGGACATACGCTGAGGTGACGGCTAGACCAGGACCGAGTAGGGAAAACAGACCTGGACAGGATTTTTAGAACGCGACAGACCACTAGATTTCAGTGTAAATGTATATGAACATCCACGTGAATTTTTCAAAATTGAGGAGGAAGTAGAGCCAGAAACTGAGGAAAAATTATGTTTGCCAATTGTTAATATAGAAATTTTTGAGAATAATGTAGAAGTATTACTTGATACAGGGGCAGAGGCGAGTTTAATATCGGAGGAATTCGTCAGCGAAATTAGGGATAAGGTTTGTGATAGAATTATGCCTATAAAGCGTAGCCATTTAGTAGCTCCAAATAAAAAGAAGTTTGCTGTAGTAAATAGTGTTGTGGTGCTTAGGATAGATATAGGAGATTTAAGCTGTGAACAGGAGTTTGTAATTGTACCTGGACTGAAGTTTCAGAGCATTTTAGGTGTTGACTGTATGATGAAGTTAGGGGTGTTGATAGATATGGAACGGAAGGTAATAAGGATTAATGATAGGGTAGTGCCATGGAAGGGCAGTTCTGAAGTCACAGATAACAAATGGTTTCAGAGAATGTTGGAGAAACCGTCGCGTATATTAACGGGAAGGCGCGATACGGGGTTATTTAACCCAGATAGTCCACATGGACTGAAATAATCGATAATAAGGAATATCAATTTGCACCACTAAGAACAGGTTAGATAGAGACAGATAATATGCGCGAGACCGAGACACATATAGTAAAAGGCGTGAGTGGAGCAACGTCATTGGGTTGCGATTGGTTGAAAGTAAAAGGCAAAATTTGAGAGGTAAAAATAACTTTTCTGTATAAAATTCAATTAGTTATTTCCAGACGTTGCGTGCCGTGTCGAAATTTCTGAGATTTAACTGGGGCGAGTGCAAAATTCGTAAAAATCGCATGCCGGGCTGCGGAATGGGAACATAGCATGCGAAATTCTTTAGAATTGTCCGTTTTGAGGACTCGACCAACAGACAGGCTAACCTCTATATATACCCAGGGGAATATGAACAAGCTCTCTTAGATCTTCGACTTGATTCAATGCGTTAGACAGTGCTTTTTAGTTTTCCGGTTTTGATTAAATAATTTAAACAGTTTGCTCGTATATTTTGGTGATTTAAAAAACAGTTTGTTCTTTACGTGCTACAATGAGTGTACTTTAGTGCACTTAGACAAGAAGATACAAGGTAATAAAGTTAGTGTGTTGAATAACTTTATAATTGATTTACTTAAAATGGACAGTAGTGAAATTGTACTAACAATAATATTTTAATTTTAAGGTGAAATTTGCTTGTTTAAGTAGAAAGGGGTATTTAGTATTGATGTTCTGGATTATGATAAAAATATGGGTTTGTCTTTGAGCTCAATTAGACGAACCTGGTTAATTAACGTAAAGGGGTGGTAGATGCTCCCTTTGTACTCAGACTCCGGTCTGCATATATTGTTATAGTAATTAGTAGGCATCCTACAAGGACTTTAATTCTGGATGCACTTTAAAATGATAACAAATTTAATCTTGAAATTTTCTGATACTGAAATTTATGCTGAATTTTAATTTTGAAATTTTAATGTATTGTGAATATTGATGTAAATAGAGTTAACGTTCATGTTTGTGGTAGGAATGTGTTTGTTTTTTATGTATGAGGATGAAAGTTATCTAGAGGAGCAGCCGAGGCGATTAACGGAAGAAAGTCAATGGACCAATACAGTTAAGTTAATAGCTTTTTGTAGGTTTCACAGCATTCTTGAGGCCCAATTCGTGAGGCTCGATTCGAAAAGCGGAGTACCCGGATTTTGGTGGTTTCACAGCAATATATATATATATATATATATATATATATATATATATAGTATAATTTTGAAGAGTAAAATAGGCGGTGTATTTTAAACGTTTTTCTAAGCGTTGAAATTTCAATAGCTCGAACAACATTAAGTGTAAGTGGAGGTTTAATTTATTTAAATACTGGACCATTTTGTCTTAAGCAAATGATAATAATTTTTGATTACGCACACATATCATTAGATACCTATATTAATAAATAACTTTGCCTGGTATGGGGAAAGTAATACGAGCATAGGGAACGAAAATTAATATAAATTGTTGGTTATTTTGCAAAAAGAAAAGCCCGTTACCGGTTTCACTGTTCTTGCAGATCATCAGACGGACGCATCTCTTTTTGCAAAACAACCAAGTTCTGGCATAATACACAAACTAAGGTGTATTTATAGTGCAAATGCTTCTCATGCGCCCTCAATACTCGAATATAAGCAACTAACATCGATGACTGTTTCCAGTCCCCGACGTGATAGTATAGATGGCATTGCCAGACAAAATTTTAATAGCGCGTCAAAAGACAAGATGAAAAATGAAATAAACAAACGACCTGTTACCTACTTAACACTGGCGTACTTTCTAAAAAAATAATACACCCAGTGCTAAACGAGGAAGTTGGTCGACGAAAACTAATGCGTTTCCAATTAAATATTAATAAATAATTTTGCCTGGCATGGGGAAAGTAATACGAGCATAGGAAACGAAAATCAATATAAATTGTTGGTTATTTTACAGAAAGAAAAGCCCGTTACGGGTTTCACTGTTCTTGCATATCATCAGACGGACGCATCTCTTTTTGCAAAACAACCAACTAAATTCTGGCATAATATACAAATTAAGGTGTATTTATAGTGCAAATGCTTCTCATGCGCCCTCTATACTCGAATATAAGCAACTAACATCGATGACTGTTTCCAGTCCCCGACGTGATAGTATATATGGCATTGACAGCCAAAATTTTAATAGCGAATTAAAACAAAAGATGAAAAATAAAATAAACAAATGACCTATTACCTACTTCCCCATGCCAGGCAAAATTATTTATAGATATTTAATTGAAAACGCATTGGTTTCCGTCGACTAACTTCCTCGTTTAGCACTGGGTGCAGTATCTTCTTAGAAGGTCCGCCAGTGTTAAGTAGGTAACAGGTCATTTGTTTATTTTATTTTTCATCTTATCTTTTGACGCGCTATTAAAATTTTGTCTGGCAATGCCATCCATACATACTATCACGTTGGAGACTGGAAACAGTCATCGATGATAGTTGCTTATATTCGAGTATTGAGGGCGCATGAGAAGCATTTACACTATAAATACACCTTAATTTGTATATTATGCCAGCATTTAGTTGGTTGTTTTGCAAAAAGAGATGCATCCGTCTGATGATCTGCAAGAACAGTGAAACCCGTAACGGGCTTTTCTTTCTGTAAAATAATCAACAATTTATATTGATTTTCGTTCCATATTCTCGTATTACTTGCCCCATGCCAGGCAAAAATATTCATTAATATTTAATTGGAAACGCATTGGTTTCCGTCGACCAATTTCCTCGTTTAGCACTGGGAGCAGTACCTTCTTAGAAGGTCCGCCAGTGCTAAGTAGGTAACAGGTCATTTGTTTATTTTAGATAACCATATAATAAAATTTTACTAGATTACTGAAAATAAACGCTACGTTTACTGCAGATAAGAAAAGTAAAACATACAAAACAACAGCATAATTAAGTGGAGTTATTTTTGGGTTAACAGTCAGTTAAATGTTTTTCTAGAAGAAGGTATAACGTCAATGTATATTTCACATTAGAATATTGTGGTTTTAAAAATTGTAGTTGGTATTATTTCTTTTTATTATATCAACAATATTTCAGTACTAATATTGCAAAAGACTAACACAGAGGACAATTTAGAAGAGAACACGTTTATACCATAACAAAATAAGTGTAAAACATTTCAGGGATTGATTCCTCATCGTCAAAGAGATAGGGTCTTTCATATAAAGAAACTTCATTGGAGCATTCCTTGTTAAGATACAGCCCCTTAAAGGGGGTACATAAAATTTGTTTTTCATTTTAAGTTAAAAAATTGAAATTAAGGTGACATTTTTTACTATCAAAAATACACTTACTCAGTAATTTATTTGGTTTACCCCTTGGTTGTAATGGGTGGAAAACGCAACCCCTAAAATTTATTTCCAATGTAACTTTTTGTCTTATTATTTGTTTGCCGTTTAAAAATTTATTTCCAATAGCTTATTTCATTGTAAACAAAAAATGTCTCTTGAATTTTTTGCCCAAAATTAACCAGTTCGCAGAAAAAAATTATTTTACAAACAACTACAGAGATACATCGTCATAAATGCGAACTGGATTATTATTGTTATATTGTAGTTACTGCCTGCATTAAAGTATGATTAAAGATGAATAAACAAAACTAATTTATTAATAACAAAACATACAACATGTAGAAATCATAGTAAATGTTCAATATGTCCACCTTCAGTCATTACACATGCGTCTAGACGTCGGCGCATTGAGCCACGTATTCGCTCAAATATTCCTGGAGTCTCTCTAATTACCCTGCGCGCATCGATGATGAGGTTTCTTATGTCCTCTATATCGCGAACAGGAGTAGGATAAGCCAAACTCTGTAAATGGCCCGAAGTAGAGAAATCGAGAGAATTCAAATCCGGGGATCGAGCGGGTCCATTCTGTGGTCCTCCTCGACCTACCCAATGATTTGGATATGTTTGAGTTAAATGCTGACGTGCTGCTTGACTAAAATGGGCTGAAGCCCCATTATGCATAAAAAAACATAACCCTTCTGATACCACAAGGAACTTCCTCCAGTAGTACGGGATGAAAAATGAAAAATTGAGCGTATGCCTCACCATTTAATCGATGAGGTAGAAAATGAGTGCCAATTAAATAATCCCCAATAACTCCGACCCACACGTTAAGAGAAAAATGTTCTTTATGGTTAGCTTGGACAATAGCGTGAGCATGGGCGTAACCAAAGGCCCCGCCGCATACTTCTTGCGGGGGCCCCTAAGATCCAAATCTATAATGTGTACATTGTTACCATCCTACAATAAAGAATGCAATGTCTATAAATTAAGCATATATTCAGTCGCACATTCAGCAATGCTTTCAGTAATTTCAGTAATTATAAGCTGAAATTGAGTAAACAATAAGACATAGGTTGACAGTATTAACAATAAGTTGCATTCTTTTATGTATTAAGCGCCAGGTTATCGGTCAGTGTGTAGCGGCGCTAAAATTCTTTTGGACTTTCCCTATACCTAACTGTAAACGCTAAACGGTCCAGGTCTTTGCTCTAGTCGTTTAGTAACCCCGATTCTTGTTTAAGCCTTTTCTTTTATTCCTGCTTTTTGCTTTACCTGGTTAGGTATTTGTATTTGCACTCGGTTCAGTTTTAGTTTAGTTTGAAGTTCGGTAATATGTCGTCTAATAGAAAATATAAAAGTGGTGCTGAAAAACATAAATTGCGAACACACAAATCGGAACAACAACAAAAACTTGTAAGAATAATAAATTTTATGGTAGAAAAAGGTGAGAATGCTGTGAAATCGTTAACTAGTGCTAGTGCCGGTGCCACTAATTTGATTGTTTTGCCAATGTCATCAACTAGTACTAGTAGTAATACATTGTTCTCCAGCAACACTAACAACGTATTGCATATCGTCGAGAATGTAGCAGATCCAAGCACATCAGGCGTCGACGTCGAATTAGATCCATATCAGAAATGAACAGTTTCTTTTGAAGAAAATGAAATAGCACAACCCCTATTTATCAATGAGGATAATGAAACTAGTCATACTAGGTAATATAGTATTTTTGTTGTTAATTAACCTGACTATAAATAATAATTACGTCAGAACATATTTTCCATTCTTCAGACAAGGGATTGCTCATAGACGATATTGAAAGCTTCCACATTAAAAAAGAAATATTAATAAATAGTCCGTCGAGACCTAAAGGAGCATTTCCTAAAGACTTGAACAATAGATCATTTTCTGAATCATATTACTTTCTAAAGACAGCGGCAGGTCAAGAAACACCACGTTATTGGTTGTGCTATTCACAAAAATTGGATGTGGCTTATTGTGAACCATGCTGGCTATTCGCGGACAGGAAACATGCGTCATTTCATCCTGCGTGGGTAAAAGGAGTAAAGGATTGGAAAGGATTTTCAAACAAAATAAAAGTTCACGAGACTTCCGCAATCCACAAGCAGGTATCAGTAGTTTACGATTTAAATAAAAAAAAACAATTCCCTAGAATATATAACTGAAAGTACATTTAAGAAACAAGTAAGTTTTTGGAGAAATGTGTTAACGCGAATTACTCATATTATTATAACTCTTTCTGCTCTGAACATACCATTTCGAGGACATAGGGAACAAGCAAGTGCAGATGGCCCTGATGGCAGTGGGAATTTGTTAGGAATTGTAAGTTTAATGGCAAAATATGACACAACTTTAGCGGAATTGATTCAAAAGCTAAAATACCAAACAAAATTTTTAAACCCAAGTATTCAAAACGAATTAATTACATTACTCCGGGATTCTATAAAAACCACGTTACTAACCGAAATACGTAAAAGTACATACTCCCTGTATGTTTGTTTGTGGTTTGTTTAGCATTCTTCCTAATCTTCTTTGGGAATTAAACCACTCATAGTTTTTAAAATCATCTTTATTTACGTTTCGATCCATAACCTAGGATCGTTGTCAAAATAATAAAAATTCAAGTTTGACATTTATGACATAAATTGAAGGTGACTTTGATTTATTGATGTTCGAAATATTTGGTGTGAGTACACTAAGCAAAAATTTTTAAAGTGTACTCAAACCAAATATTTCGAACATCAATAAATTAAAGTCATCTTCAATTTATATCATAAATGTCAAACTTGAAGTTTTTATTATTTTGACAACGATCCTAGGTTATAGATCGAAACGTAAATAAAGATGATTTTAAAAACTATGAGTGGTTTAATTCCCAAAGAAGATTAAGAAGAACGTAAAAGTAAATTTTTTACAATTATTTTAGATACAACTCAGGATATATCCAAAACAGACCAATTATCTATTGTTATAAGATAGGTAATTTTTCATAACGATCCCGTTCATAATATTCCTATTGGTCTAAAAATAAATGAATTGTTTTTGGGTTTTTGCGACATTCATAACCAAACAGGGCAAAGTATTGCTGACTCTGTACTAGCTTTTTTAGAAAACAATTCGATATCTATTGCAAAATATCGTGGGAAAGGGTATGATGAGGCAGCGAATATGAGTGGAGTATACTGCGGAGTTAAAAAAAAATTAAAATTGTTCAATCCTACGCAGAATATGTTCATTGTGCTTCACACAACTTAAATTTAGTATTACATGATGCATGTAATAATATATTAGAGATACGCAATTATTACGCCTTGATACAGCAGATTTATAATTTTTTGGCCTGAGTGTAAAGAGATGGAACCTTTTATTGCAAATGCAAGATAATACACCTTTAAAACGGAACACAGTCACATTAAAAACATTATCCGCAACTCGATGGTCATCGAGATATCAAACGGTCATTTCAATCAAACACAATTAGGCAATAATTTTGAAAACACTTTCTAAAATTATATTAGTTTCGAAAGACAATGGGAGAAAAAAGCAGCTAATGACATAAAGTTAAAGGTTGATCATTTTGAATTTGTATATATTACTATTTTACAATGTAAAATTTTGGAATCCATTGAAGTTGCCACTAAACATTTGCAAATCTATTAATATGGATTTATCGTGGGCTACTGAATTGTTACTAAATTGTAAAAATGCTTTAACAGATTTGAGAAATAATTACGAAGAGTTTCTCAAGGATGTTGAATCATTCGCAACCCATCACGGGATTACTTCTAAATTCAAAGTAAGTCGGACTGGGCGAATAAAAAAGCATTTTGATAAACTTTGTCAAGATGAGCGCATTTCTAACGGAAGTCAAAAATACAAAATTTGCGTATTTTTGGTCAATTTAGATATTACAACTTTGCAAATACACAACAGGTTTATGAGTATGAGCAAAGTGAACGATGTTTTTAAAATTTTGGATCCACATAGAGAATATCTTTTTTCACCCCACGAGGAATTTTTCAGCGAAGCAAAGCAGTTGATTGACGCTTACCCGCTAGATCTGACTAATGACTTCTTGCAACAACTGCAATTTGTAAGAACTTCTTTAAAGCCCAGCTGCAAACTGCTAGTTGTATTTATCAAGCAGCTATAATAGTTTTAATAGATTTCCATTGTACTAGTGCCAGCATTCCCGAAGTATGTAATGCTTATTTATTATTTAGGACCCTACCCGTAACATCGGCAAGTGCAGAAAGATCATTTTCGAAATTAAAATTAATCAAGACTTATTTACGAAGTACCATGTCTGAAACAAGATTATCAATCTTAGCATTAAAAAATATAGAAAATACTATTGCAAGACAATTAAACATAAATACAATAGTCGATGTTTTGCAGAAAAAAATGCTCGCCGGAGAAATCTTGTATTTTAGCAAATTTAAATATTAGAGACGCGTAATTAATATGTAATGTCGTTTTCGTAGTAGCTTATTACTTATTACCACATAACACCTACTTTATAATGGTAACTGCCATGTTAAAATCTAGCATTAAGTTTTATGCAACCAACAATACACTGAAGTTCGGAGATTAAACACTGCAAGTGAGTGGCGTGTGTGTATTTACAGTTACCTAATTTAAATTAAATTGACAGATAAAAGAAACTAAATAGTGGAAATTTGTAAAAATATACACCACTGCTTCTAATTCTGAAATTCTTTTGAAAAATGTTCATTACATACAACATAACTACTGCAGATCTGGCTAAATGTTTTATTAAGTAACAAGGGGTTGTTTACATTTCTAATCCATAATATAAACAGTTCTTCGTCATTTTTAGTGAAATAATGTCTTTTACTCTCGGTGTCATTGCACCCTAACACAACACATTTTTTTTTATTTCGCTCTCTATAAGTTTCCATTTCTGAAAATAAACGACTAATCTAACGATAACAGCACAAAATTGAAAAATAATACTATAGTAGTTAAATTTAATTTAAAAAAATCTTTAAGTATCTTGGCGTCACCTACTACAATTACAATACGAATTGCCAAGGGAACGAGACGATCGTTTACGAAGATTGCAGCGCTACTTTTATGCAGTGTTTAAACTCCATACTTCAGTTGTATAGCTGGTTGCCTAAAACTTAATGCTCAAGTTTTGTATATTAGTTTCCATTATAAAGTAAGTGTTATGTGCTTATTACTTATTTTGTATTCTACTACTAATGTTATATTCAATATGATAAATTGATTAATAAAGTTTGAAGTAGGCATATATTTTAACTTTTTTCAACGTCAAAGGGCCTTATTTTTGATTGGCGGAGGGAAGGGGGGGGGGCATAAATAATTGTGACGCCACTGAGCGTCAGGGTTTTCATCAGCTCATATGCGGTTATTATGAAAATTAATAATCTTGTCCCGAGAAAAAGTACATTCGTCTGTGAATTCGATCGTCTTCAGAAAGTCAGGATTTCTTCTAATCATTTCCAGCATCCAATTGGAAAATTCAAGACGGTTCGGAAAACCTCGCGGTAACAGTGCCTGTACTCGTTGTAGATGGTAGGGGTATAAGAGTTGTTCCTTTAAAATTCGAAATACCGTCATATGTTCAACATTTAACTCGAAAGCAATCTTTCTAGTACTGCTAGTGGGTAGTTCTTCAACCAAATTAAGTATTGCTTCTTCAAACTGTGGTGTTCTAACTTCTCGATGGCGACCACAATCCTGCGTTCTTTTTTCGAATGAACTATATTCTCGTAATCGTTGATGAAGTTGGGCAAATATTCTATGCGAAGGAAGCTGCCGTTGAGTATACATTTCAGCATACCTTCTATAAGCTTCTAACCCATTACCCTGAGACAGACCGTAAACGTAATGCATATCAGCCATTTCCGCATTTGTGTATACCATTTTAATAACAAATGAATTATTAAACTAACAAATTAAGAACAGAACAACGACACACAATTATTAATTCAATTTTAAAAATTTACAAACTGACAGTGATAACAATTTAATTGTTACTATCACTAATAGCGGCCTACTAGATAAATTAGTTTCGCATTTTCGTCTTATGACGATGTATCTCTGTAGTTGTTTGTAGAATAATTTTTTTCTGCGAACTGGTTAATTTTGGGCAAAAAATTCAAGAGACATTTTTTGTTTAGAATGAAATAAGCTATTGGAAATAAATTTTTAAATGGCAAACAAATAATAAGACAAAAAGTTACATTGGAAATAAATTTTAAGGGTTGCGTTTTCCATCCCTTACAACCAAGGGGTAAACCAAATAAATTACTGAGTAAATGTATGTTTGATAGTAAAAAACGTCACCTTAATTTCAATTTTGTAACTTTTTTAGTGTTTGTAAAAAAAAATGAAAAACAAATTTTATGTATGTATGTATGTATGTATGTATGTATCTTATGTATCTTAACAAGGGATGCTCCAATGAAGTTTCTTTATATGAAAGACCTTATCTCTTTGACGATGAGGAATCACCCCCTGAAATGTTTTACACTTATTTTGTTACACCCGGTATAAATGTGATATGCTCATTTATAAAAGTCGGAAATATTATTTATTCGAATCAATCAAATTTCGCTTTTAAAATATTTGGGGTTGAGGGTACCGTGTTGAAATAATTTGTCAATAATTAATTAGTGCTTGTTCTGTCGGCAATTTCGAATTATCTCATAATTTAGTTGATTGAAATGTATATTGTGAGTATTAGAAGAAAACGCCTTATACATTAGCAATTATTTTTATTTGGGTATAGACGTTGCACTCTTTGTTTATTGCGTCTCTGTCTTTCTTAGGTATAAATCGACAGGGTCTCTAAATTGAGCTAGCAAATGGGGAAGTAAATCTAGCCTGTGGAAGAATAATTAAAGATGTAGAAAATCAAAAAATGATGTATACTCGTACTATTTTACCGTAATTATTTATAGACGCGTAAGTTGACTAAAATTAATGATTTTTTGCTAAAAATTTAGAACATTAGTATTGTGTTTTTCAATTCTCATAAATTGAAAACCCCTTTAAACTCTGGCAATTACCCTAAAATAAACATCTCTTTTTGAAAACATTATCTTCATTTTGCTTTTGGAAAAAATGGCAATTTTGCATCCAAAATCGACTAGTATAGTTTTATGCTATTCTCCTCTATTTACTTTTTATTTTCAGGAAGTCTACTTCCTACTTATAACTTAAGAGTAATCTGAATTTTAAAAAGATGTTTAGGTATATAGTACTGCATATTTATTACTATTATTAATATTTGGACAATAAAAATCTCAGCAATTCCAGCAAACATTGCTGAAAAAACATAAATTGTGGGTATTACCAAAACACCAAGGTGTGTAAGGTACTTAAAATCTGCATACGAATTGGCTACCGATTTACAGCTACTTTTGCCCCTTGCTGAAATTATGCAAATCTAATAGCAAATTTAACTTATAATATAAGCATGACACATCTGACTTACCTTTTTATTTCTTCTAACTTTCTGTATAAATTCCTCTAAAAATTTAGGATCATCATTAGCATCTCTTACATATCTTGGAATTTTGGTGACATCCGATAGCCACCCCAATCCATATCCACCAAGCGTGCTCCATGTAAGAAAGGCATGAGCATCTCTCCCTAAATAAAATAAATGCAAACCCAAAATTCCACCAAATAACCACAAAATATAAGCCACCACTACACTCTTCTTGCCGCGATTTTGGGTCATATTGAAGTGATCTTCTAAAGCGTCTTAAAATTTATAACTTATAATGTTTACACACGCGATAAAGTTTATTAAAACAGCTGAGACGATAAAAACTAAAATGTAAGGAGAACCTGGTCTCTTCTAGTAAATAAATAGTGTGAGGTTATCTTATACTTGCGCAGTTTAAACCTAACGAACAAGCGTTTCCGTATACCGGTTTTTGTTTTAATAGAATTCCAGGTTTGCATCCGAAATAAATCACTACCGATTATTACAATATTTTAATACGACACACGTTTTGTAACACATTATTTAAGTAGCATCGTTAATTGACACGCACACAATGTATATTTGATTTGCAGAAAATACATGCTTCAAACCAGTTAACTTAGAATGATGTGAATGCAGATGACGTAAACGCTGTCTTATGCTGTTGGCTTCATGTTAAATGGATCTAAAGGTAAACGCGATGGCGATAGAGTACCGTTGTGTTTGTCGTTTGTTTTGGCTTCCTCCGTAACCTGATTTTGAAAGTTGAACCAAGTTTACTTTTATTACGTACTGTATTCTGAAGATGTAGTTGAGACACAATTCATTTCTTTTGTAGTTAGTATTTACTTGTCTAGCGGTAAAACTTATTATTTTCAACCTTGACCTTGTGACGTGGTTTCAATGATATGAGTGTTGTGTTCTCAACAATCACCCACACAATAACTTTTTAATAACAATAAAAAAGAAATTGAACGAAGAGATCATAATAATGATAATAAATAATTTTTCCAAATTCAAAAGTTTTTATTTCTTAACCCAGATATGCCCAGTAATTTCTTCTGTAGAAAGCAATTTTGTACTTATGAGTGCCAATTGATGGGGAAGAGTTGTTGAACTATATAAAAGCGTTTTATAGCTATATATACAGGGTGTAATTTTAAAACCAACCAATGCGTTTATTTTAAAGAGTATTACTTAGTATAGGAAAAAACGTCCAGATAAAAGTTATAGCTCATGAAAGGGAACATACATTTTTGAAAACACTAAAAAATCTTGAATAGATTTTTGAGTAAAATACAAAGTTACATTTTCTAAATATAAAGGGGTATTTTTATCTATTGCATCGGATAGCTGTTTAAAAATGTAGTACTTTGGTATAACGTATACACCGTGGAGCGGGGACTTTGATCAGATTTGAAATTTAATTGTCGATTATAGCTAAACTTACGAGAATTGGAAATGCCTAAAATTATAGCCGAATTGCATCATTTGGACATCTCGAATTTTAGAGAACACACATTTTTTTGGATTACATTTTTTAATTTACAAAAATAAATAGGGCTGATCAAAGTTAAACTTCGAGTGGGGCTACTTTGATCGTCTGTGATTTTTTAATTCAACATAATAGTCACCCCATATTGTGTTACAATAGTCTTTAAATTATATTTTTATCTATCGCCGTTACTAAAATATTGAATTATTTAGGTATAAGGATGTGAATATACGGCATCGATAAGTAGAAATCATTTATTTATAAACTCTCATGCCAACTACATAATATTTTACATATTACGCTTCTTTTATATTAATGTTATTCGTAAAAGTGTAAACAATGCTGTCATTATCAGTTAGAATTGTTGGAAACGGTAAGAACTCTAAAATGACATCTCTGGTAATAGAAGAGATGTCATCTTTTACCACACTAAACTTTTTCTTAGAACCTACAGATTTTAAATCTAAAACTATTAGTTCGTCTTTATCAACAAGATCTTGAATTAAACAAACATATCTATAGGTCTGCTTTTGACGTCTTCCGGAAGAAATCTTGACCAGCACGAACTGACCAGTTTTCAAAGAGTTATGTATACCGGTTTCTAGTGAAGTGGATTGTTTTCAGATTTTTCCGATTCGTGAAACTTATCTAAAGTGGTTTTGGTGAAGCAGGATTTTCATCACTATTTTCTGATCCACAGTCGAATAGTTCAGAGTCTGTCTATTCTTCAAAACTTTCATCGCCCTTCTGTGAATGCTCCTCATCATCGGATGCTGCTACTGTTATACTTCATACAGACTCAACTTGAATTTTTGTTCGTTTTTTCTGCGAAGTAGTAGGTTGTTCAGCCCTTTGAGATTGGAGGAATTGTGTAAGAGAATCATTGACCGTTCGGTTTACATCCTTTTCGGGAGATTCTGGCAACTTGCGCAAGACTTTCTCGGACTCTGTTAGAAATATTCCAGTAGCAACAAAACCGCTTACTAAATTTTTTGAAATTTTATTATCGGTACCATCCATATCAACTAAAGTTTCTTTCACCAGCTTCAGAAAAGTTTCTTTAGGCAAAGGGCCGCTTCTTAGATGCATAAGCTTCCAATCTAAAAGCTTTTTTTGCCATGCTTCTTTTAAAGAACGAAAGAAAGCTACGTCTAATGACTGACAAAGTGGGTGGCATTTGGAGGCAGGCACGTAAAAGATATATTATTATCATCACAAGCTGTTATGACAGACTCATTTAAATGTGATGATAAATGATCTCCTATGAGAACTTTTCTGCCAGGAAGTTTTTTTGCATGAGATAAAAACGTGCGTATAAACCAGTCTTCAAACGTGCTGGAGTCTATCCAACCATGTTTTGTCCTGGCAAACCGTGTTCCTTGTCAACAACAAGATTCGGTGCAACAAGGCGCTCCTTTTGGACCATTATGACACCATGCAGTGACTTTTATAAATAACGTAAGGGGGTAATAGCACACCACTTGCTAATCCGCAGATCATAATTGAGGTTGTTGATTTAGAATGATTAACCACGCGTTCAAGGTATTTTGTTCCCCTTCTAAAAATGTCTTTTGATTTTCCGGGATCGTCTGACAAATTCGATTCGTCGTAGTTGTAAATGTTTTCCGCAGGAATATCTGGAGTAAGTGTTGCTTTTAGATTTTCAAAATACTTCTCGATAGTTTCTCGGTTCAAGCACGCCCTCGTACGTTTTATATTTGCAGCAAGTCGCTGCGTAGCAACAGTCTTATTTCGTTTTAACAAAGAATAAACAGGTTCCCGAAGGAGGGGAACAGCTCTTTCGATACTTAAAGTGACACAGACCATAGGGATCAGTAAGGCATTCTAAGACACGCTACTGCGATGTGGAAGACAACAAAACCATCACATTATCTCCCAAGTACACCAGCGTACTAAAAATGTTTAAAAATGGTGGCGGGGTAAAATACTCCGGAGTTCTCCGTGAGGTGACTACTTCGGAAGATGTGATCCGCATGTTCAATGAGAAGAAAAAAAACCGTGAACATCTTGCAACTGGGAGAGTGGAATGTTAGAAGTATGAAGCAAGTAGACAAGCTAGATAATTTGAAAAACATAGGCTAGCGTTAGATATAGTAGGAATTAGCAAAGTTCGGTGGCCAGAAGCAGGAGATTTTTGGAGCAGAGACTTTAAAGTAATTCATATAAGATCAGAAGAAGAAAATTCGGGCGTGGGGAGAGTTATGCGGAAAAAGATAGGAGTAGTACATTATGGGCGTAATCAGCACCACATTTCCCCCAGCATCCACATTTCCCCACACATCTGGACCAAATAGTTTTCTTCGACTAACCATTTTTCATCTTTCGAGATAAACCTATCTTGTTTGGTATCAATTAATATTAGATTTTTCTGAATTTCTAGGAATTTTTTAGATAGCATCATCCCCCAGGGAGCTCTCCCAATTTTAAGATTGTTTTTACAGCCAACATTCTGAACCAAATAGTTTTCTTCGTCTAACCAATGCATCTTTCGAGATAAACCTATCTTGTTTGGTATCAATTAATATTAGAATTTTCTCAGCTACCCGAATCTCTAAGAATTTTTTAGATTGCATCATCCCCCAGGGAGCTACCCCAATTTTAAGAATTCTTACCTGTTGCGATTTCTGACCGACCGCATAAATTTTTTTATACATGCGATACATCTTCTAAGTCTAAAATTTTACGCACATCCCGAATCTGTAAACAGATTTGAAATCGGACCACGCCCTGCAAAGTTACACATATACCCTCTGCGAGATAAATCTTTCTCCACACTTCCACCCACGAGATAAATGTACATTGTTTGGTATCAATTAATATTAGAATTTTCTCAGCTACACAAATCTCTTTAAATTTTTTAGATAGCTCCATCACCCCGAGAGCTACCCTGATTTTAAGATTTCTTACCTGTAGCCACTTTTGAGCGTTCTTATAAATTTTTTAGTCATGCGATACATCTTGTTAGTCTAGAATTTTATGTAGAATCCGAATCTGCAAACAGATTTAAAACAGGGACCACCCCTTACCATTTTACACACACCCTCTAAATGATAAATTTCCTGCAACTCATACCTAAAAGAAAATCTAAAAACAATTCTTGAAACTTTTTATTACAAACAATTTTTACTAATACAGTTTAAATTTGTAAACAACATTTCTAAATACATATTCACAATTTTTTATTCTTAACCTAGAACTTCTCATATCGGGCTATACTTATTAATATTTATTTCTAAATAGAGCACCTTTTCCAAAGACCAACCGGACCCGCATGTTTCCAATTCCTCTGATTTTGTTCGCATGGTTTCGCTTAAGACCTCGTACATATTTTCCAGATTACTAGAAGACGTTATAACCACATTTTTTGTGTTAAAGGATTTCACATCGGACTTCTCTTCCCCCATTTTGGTGTAAACGCCGTAGAGTTTGCAGTAGACTTTTACTGCTGTATGTTGTATTCTTTTTCATTTATTAATCGAATAAATCGCTCTTTCTGCTTCCAAAGAAACTCGGACACTCCATCGTCGACACTGGCGTTCTTTATGCGATAGCTAGCCATACGGTTGTTAAACGCTGTGCTAACCATTTCTACACCATCGTCGTTAGTAGCGGTAACTGATGCATTTTTATGTTTGTTGCTCCGTAGATGACTAGGGTATGCAGACTTTAACACCTCCATGTCGCACACTTTACACATAATTCGTGGTTGTTTCGTACAAGACCCTGTAACAGCTGGCGGAGCTGAACGTTTACGGCTTAATGTCATACCGTACTGTTTTTCCTTGTGTCGCTGTAAGTTGCCCATTCTCGTAAACGCGATACCGCAAGTCTCACAGTTTAAGTACTTTGCTGCGGACGGATGTATAAGCAACCTTGACGATGTTACACCACAACATTTGTTCTGGTGCCGTTTGAGAGCATCCCTCCTGGTAAAGTAGACGTGGCACAGCTCGCATTTAAAAACGTTTGCAGATACCATTTTAGTACAAAACAAAATCCGCACTATAGCACTTGACTTGTAAGCAAACTAACTTATAACTAAAGAGTTTACTCTTGCGTACCTGCTTTATGTACCCTATAGAATGCAAACCGAAGGTTTCCGAAGACACCCGAACGAAGTTGAGGATTCATCGGGGAACTAAATGACGTCATAATCCTTGCTGCTCGTCCAATACATTTAGCGTCAATGCATGCACCCGGTTCGCATCGTCGATGGTGCGAATGCAGTTAGTAGAAACACCGGAAAACATCTTCCATGTTATACGGATCGTGTGCATATTAAAAATCCAAAAGGGTGGTAGCACACGCACACAAATTGTCTGCAAGTCGTAGAAGATGCAGTGCTACTATAACCAAAAACACTTTAAACCATTACTAAGGAAATACCAACTTGTTGTCTACAGGATACTTACTAATAAAGCAATTTAATTTTAAATCACTTCTACGTTATATTTTCGGAGATGCCAGGCGTGATTATTTTCTTTGGAAACAATCGAAGATTGCCAAAGACACTCGAAGAGTGCACGAGCGCGGCCACTAAACCAATTAGCATTAATACCAAGTATTCCGTACTTTCGTAGGTTGCTCATTTCCTAGAAACAAATCTTCCACATAGCGGTCGGTAGCACGTAATGATTTCTAGAACCGGTAAGTACTCGATATCGCCCAAATAGAGAATTAGATGCTCGATGTCTGTCAACTTCCAATTCCCTCGTAAAAGGTAGCAAAAGCTCGGTCAATCATCCATTATACTTCGACTCGCTCCTGTTCTGATAATTTACAAACATTTTTCAAACGACAATGGGCCGAGAATTTTTAAACCTCCGAGAGATCGTGATCAATTACACGTTCGAGCTACCCGTAAACTAACATATTTTGTAGCAACTGTATAATACATGCATACCCTCCTCTGCGCTACTGCTATTCTTGTAGTTGCTTAAAAAGTCAGTCGCCCTTTTACTGCTAGTGCCGCTAAAAGCGCCATTCCATACTTTCTTTATAAGTGTAGCACATCGCGCACTTTTGTCGGATAATTAAATTTTTGTTTATGTAGGCCTTTACACTTTCGCTTACTTAAACATCTAATACAATTGATTAACCACTTTCGATTATTCTAACGGAGGCCACCATACATCCCGCCGCACCGTTCTTTTGAATCCAACGATCCTATGGGCTTCCGCACACTAACACCTGACGTATCTTTCCTACTATTTGTTAAACAAAACTACCGGTATCGCCATTGTGGACGTAAACAGATGTTTGTGGATGTGTACGAGAATATGTAATCATATACATTAACCAGTCTAAGCTATTTTATTTAGTCCACGAAAACTACTATTTTTCTAAACTACAATTAATAATCGTCTTTATAGGTTTAACATTTCTACCATTACCCAATGACTGGTGCTACGTACATGGAAACTTTAATTTCTTATTGGAGAGAATTCTTATTCTCCCACGCACTGCAGCGTAGTTGCATGCCTACCCCTTTTGGAGGTATATGCTCATTATAGGTTGTAAGACCCTCGGTTTTACTTAACTACAATTCGTGAGACCCCTTTAATCTTATTTAATCGTATCTTTCTCGCCTACAATACAGTAGGACTTAACATTACTACCAACAAATTCTAATACTGGACCCCCATTAAATACGTCTTTAAATTTCCCTACAAGTTTTTATCGACAAGTGTTATATTGTATTTATTATACGCAGGGTAGTCACTCTTTTAAGATAAATATATTTTGCTAGGTATCAACTAATATTAAATTTTTCTAGGGACCCCAAATCTGTAAATAGATTTTAAATAGGACCACCCCATACAAAGTTATGCGTTTTAAAGACCCAAATCACTGATTTTTGCCCATCTTTATTTAACTCCATCTTTAAAACCTTTTTCGCTACCCAAGACATATGCCTTAGCCAACCATCTTCCGAGAAATCTAAAACCGCAGTGTTCCGCTAACACAACGTGGAGATAACACGTATACTCTGTCAACCAGGATAGAAGCAGAGGAAGGATTTGGAAGGCGGGCGAGGAACTTAAAAATTATGGAATCTTAAAACTAATATATACAAATATAAACAACTATCTTATATCTTTACGCCCCCATGCGTAGATTGTTGTACTATTAGGAATGATGTACCTTTGTCATCTTCCTCGATAAACTAATTTTATTAATAAGTTGCGTATGCAAATCGTATTCTTTTACTCCGGATACATACGCAGGCAAGTACTCGATACCATCCAAATAAAGAATTGGATGCTTGGCGACTGTTAACATCCGCTTCCCTCGTGTACGCCCAGACATCCCAGCCCATGAGCACCCCTGCCCATGCACACCCCTACGCGTACGCACCCCTGTCCATGCACGCTGCCCATGCGCACCCCTCTCTGTGCGACTGCTATTTCGGGGTAACGTCACAGCCTTTTATAAATAAAGAACAATGTTATATACTATTATAAAATGTTTATTCTGACATTATACATAACAAATTTAAAAATATTTAATGCCAAGCATGGAGTCATTTAAACTTAATTTTAATACAAAGTTATACACAGAAGGCAGTCCTTTCTTTATGTTTGTTTGCAGTGGTTTTAATTTTATCTAATTTTATTTGCAGCTTAAAATTTAAATCGATACCCAAGTCTTCTATCTCCTTTTCTAGCCAATAGTTTGATACATAAAGACCGTCTAGGTTTTCGAATTGTAAAATGTACCGAAGTTTGCCTCTATATTTAAAGTCTTTGATTCCACCGACAACCAGATCCATTCCTTCGTGTAATTCTTGCTGTTTGTGACAATCTTTTAATCGCAGCTTTCCCACCATATCCTGAATACGTATCTTGTTAGCTTGATCGACTTCTTCTTGTCGGTATTGGAGGAAATTCTTATTCTCCCACAGACTGTTGCGTAGTTGCATGTCCACCACTTTTGGGAATATATGGTTGTTATAGGTTGTAAAACCCTCGGTTTTAAATGATCCAAAAGGTTCTTTACTAGGCAAATATACAATGTTTAGCGCAACCTCTTTGCGTGTCGTGTACGCAAAGATTACGAAACCCGCATTCCTTAGTTCGTCTTTGTTATCTGACATTTTGATAAATACGTTTTAGAATAACCTTTTAAAAATATACTGATTTAGTGCCATCCTTTTCCGCAAGGACGCCTACATAACTAAAAGAGTCTTTTTTACTAACCACAAATGCATACAACTTGTAGAAACCAGATGTATCTAAGTCAGTCCATCGGCACATAAAATAATCTTTTAATTCTTCCTCATTTTCTCTAATAAGATGTTCTTTGTCTAACACATCTTTGTATTGATCGCGTATTGTCGCAGTGTTTTCCATGTAGTCCAATTTTCGTCTTTTGCATCCATTTCCTCTAATTCCAGTTGTCTTTTCCTTCCACTTACAGCGTATGGTATACATAATGGGGCAATTTCCTTTAGCGTAAACGGATAGAGTTTACTACCAATATTTACGCGTTGTCGTACAACCTCTGGACGAATGTTAGGCGTATCTATCAATCCCAATTCCGAAATTACTATTTCTTTTGGAATTGTAGAATATGGTGTTGCAGATTGTGTAAAATATGTACTACCTGCTTTAATGTAGCACTTGTGTAAGATTTTTATTTTATCTTGGCTATCTTCCTCTACTATCTCCAAATAATTTATAGGTAAATAGTTAAAACTAAAAGCCGAAAGCACATACTTTATCAATG
This sequence comes from Platerodrilus igneus, assembly GCA_036346225.1. Classification (NCBI taxonomy): domain Eukaryota; kingdom Metazoa; phylum Arthropoda; class Insecta; order Coleoptera; family Lycidae; genus Platerodrilus; species Platerodrilus igneus. Next base: position 5,797,065 of record JARFIW010000800.1, read on the forward strand.
TATCCCTTTCTTTTGGTTTTTCGGACAACTTAATTTGCAAGCCCGTCAATTTCTTTGTATTGCCATTCCCCCAATACACGTACTGTAGCAGGTTATTATAGACTAAACAACAGCTATTTTGTAGCTTGTCCGATAGCTTACTCCACATTTTGGCAAGTGATACCGAGTACATTGGCGCCTTTAGGAAGTACAACTTACTATCTTTCAATAAGGTTAAACAGTCTTTTAAGGGTTTATACACTCGTTCCGCACTGACATAGCTTCCAATTGCACAGTTGTATATTGTCGCTTCCAATCGCGTAATACCATGTTCTTTGACCAAAGTAGACGCAAATGTTTCCTTAAACGTACATCTGGACAACGTAAAAATCTAGTATATGATTGCCAAGTTGTTTATTAACACCAGGACTTGTTATCTGACACACAAATTTGTTGTATATCTTAATTCTTGCATTGGTTGTTAGCCATGTTAAACAATTAATCCCCGCAGTTTTATCGTTGTCAACTATAATATTACACTTTTCTTCGTATTCTCCATTATAGCAAAAGTTATGCTTTGTAGTTAAATAATTACACATCTCCATCTTGCTAAATATGCCCGCAAAATCTTGGGTTACATCCATGTCAAAAAGATAGAAATAATCTTGTTCGACTTCGTCTAATATATCTGGTAGTTCCTCCAATAAAGTTTCCAACTTAACATCTGCTAGTTCCACTTTGTATGGAACACATATAGGATTTTGGAATTTTTTATTAATGCATTCGAGGTCTTCTTTTTCCGATAATTTCTTTTACTCTCTGGCCCATCTTGTTAGTGCTTTCCAGAGAAAACGGAAGCTTAGCTTTAACACCATGCCTAGCGGAAACAAATCGGTTGAACTTTCTTCGTAGATAGCTGTTAAATGCACCACAAATTTTGTTAAAACAGGATTCCAATTTTCGGAGCAGTTTGTCCGCCAGATTCAAACACAGGTTTCTAGCGAACGTATCGCTTTAAAAAACTATATATTGAAACAATAATTACAATTCGTTTTAGTTATAATAACACTACTTACTTTGGTTTCCCTTTTTTTCTCGTCAATACACAGCTTAATTCTAAATAAATTCAAGTAATAAACAATAACAATTCTTTGACATTTAAATCATTCAGTTTTCAAGGCACTTTCTCTTTAGTTCATAGCGTTACCGGGACGACAACAATTTCAGCGGCGTGAGTAGCACAAGTGTTGCCAACATACTCCCCGCCGGTAAAACGATCCGAGTGAGTTTATACCTTACTAGTGGCAACTACGCGTTGTTCGGAGCGATCCCCTTCACGTCAAGCACTGCAATCTTGGTTGCCGGACGATGGTACTCTCCATTGGTTGTTCGAACACGGGCGCTCCTAACTTGGCAATCCTTACCAGCAAAGGTTTGGATTACGATCCCTTTGGGCCAAGTGCAGCGAGGAAAGTTCGGATCGATGATTATTACTACATCACCTACTGCCAGCGGTTTGACTTGATCAGTCCATTTACTTCTTCTAGTAAGAGTCGGTAGCACTTCAGTCACCCACCTCTTCCAAAATTTATCAGCTAAAAACTGAGAGTGTCTCCAAGAACTTCTAATATATTGGTTGGTTGCGTCAAATTTGCCTGGCAATATAGCGCCAGAAGAACTGCCCAACAGAAAGTGATTTGGTGTGAGTGACTCTTGTTCTGCGGTGTCTAGCGATAAGTAAGTAAGCGGTCGGTTATTTAAAATACATTCAACTTCTAGGAAAAGGTTATGCAGTTTTTCATCTGATAATTTTGTTTCGGGTGTTACAATATGGTACAGCACGTTTTTCACAGAACGTATCATCCGCTCCCAAGAACCTCCCATGTGAGGACTAGCGGGTGGGATGAAGGTCCGCTTAGTTTCGGATGTAGTAAATTGTTCCTGCAAGGCGTTAAAGTCCAGTTGCTTGTAAGCTTCTTTTAACTCTTTTTCGGCTGCCGTTAAATTTGTGCCGTTGTCGCTAAACATCTGTGCCGGCATGCCTCTCCTGCTACTAAAGTTCCTAATCGCCATTACACACGAGTTCATGGACAGCGAATAGGCTACTTCAATGTGACTGCACGACATGTCAGACACGTAAACAGGACGCCGTATCTCTTTTCCGAACGTCTTCCAATTACCACTAGAAATGGTCCGAAAAGTCTACCCCAACGTATGTGAACGGGCGAGAGTTCGGTGCTAAACGTGCTTCGGGTAGTTGACCCATTTCTGGCGGATTGGGCTTAATGTTACGATTTTACAGACTTGACAGTTGTTTCTAACTGTTCGCAGTATACGTCGCAAACTTGAGATATAGAATTTTGAAAGATTTCGTTAACAACGGTTTCGTGATGAACATGATGGTACTTACGATGGTACCAGTCAATCAGCAAATACGTGATTCTATGATCTTTTGGTAAAATGATTGGGTGCTTTGTTTCACTTGCGATTGGGGCGTTATCTAACCGTCCATGCAGTCGTAGTATTCTCAGGTTGTCAACGAAGGGAGAGAGTTTCCTAAGAGTACTTCCTTGGTCTAGAATATATCTGGGGTCTCGTTGCAAATTCACCATTTCGGTTGAGAACGAATGCGTTTGTGCAAGCTTGTAAAGAAATTCTAGGCTCTGTGTTAACTCTTCCCCTGTCAGATGGTTCGATTCTAGTTCCACTACGCTCGTACTAACTTGTAAGTCGTTTTGCTTCGCTCTGCGCACCCTTCTTATAAACCGTTTGACGTAAGCTACGCATCTCACCAAGCGTTCCCATTTTGAAAAGCGGAAGGTATCAACAACTGGAGAGCATTTTATCTGGACCGCCACGATTTTTTCAGGCATCTCTGTTTGCGGTTCAAAAATGTAATTATTCGTTGATTTAAAATTTTGCAGGGGCCATTGGTCAGTTTGTAGCTGCAAGAACTCCGGACCCGAATACCACGCGCTCGACGGTTCAAATACATTTTTATTATGCCACTTCGTAGCCAGGTCAGCAACATTTAGTCTTGATGGTAGGTAGTGCCACCGCGTTACATTTGTATTCGTTTGTATTTCAGCGATTCTGTACATCACAAATTGTTTGCGCTTTCGTGGGTCAGAACGAATCCATACTAGAACAGTTTGCGAGTCTGACCAGTAATGTGTATCGCTGATTACAAGCTCATGTTCTTTAACTATATGCCTTGCAAAGCGAGAACCCAGTACTGCAGCGAGAAGTTCCATGCGGGGTATAGATATTGGGCTTAATGGCGCTACCCTTGCCTTAGAACCTATCAGTGAAACATGAATTTTGTTTTCGTAAACGAATCTGAAGTATGCGACAGCGGCATACGCACAGTCACTTGCGTCCACAAACACGTGCAATTCAATTAAGCAGTCTTGTGCTCTCACGTCGTTATTGTAGCATCTTGGAATGTGAATTTGCGGCACTAGCTCTAAGTGTGAAAGCCATTGCTTCCAACTAGGTATCAACTCACTAGGAATTGTTTCGTCCCACTCGATTCCAGTACGCCAGACGCACTGCAGCAGGATTTTGAGTTGAATCGTATAGCATAATAGCAGGCCGAGGGGGTCAAAGATTGACATCAACAGTCTTAAAAGTTCTCTTTTGGTTGGTGCCTTTCCTTCATGTAGAATTTCAGTGCTGGCTTTTGTATACTCTAAACTAAACGTAAAAGTATCGTTACTTGTTTGCCACCACAGACCAAGTACTTTTTCTGGCTGAACCACATGATCGATTGATTGCCCTGCGTGGCAAAAGTCTTCTTTTACTTCTGGCGGACCGAGCGCAGCCACTACCTCTCGAGAATTTGAAAGCCAGTTACGAATATGAAAATTCCCACGTTTATGAACTTCAATAACATTTTTGGCTAATTCAATAGCTTCACTTGGAGTATCAACGCTGTCGAGCCAGTCGTCAACATAATGACGTTCTTGTATTGCTTTAGCGGCGCGTGGAAACTCCCTAGAAAATTCTTCTGCATTTTTATTTTTGACATACTGCGCTACCGATGGCGAGCAGCATGCGCCAAAGCTCATAACTTGCAAAACATAGACATCTGGTGGTCGATTCTTCTCGCAGTTGCGCCACAAAAATCTTTGACACTGCTGATCTTCTACATCAATGTGAATTCTATGAAACATCTCGCATATGTCACCACAAATTCCAACTCTACCAATACGAAAGTTGAATAAAACTTGAAGAAGCGGACGTAACAAATCCGGGCCTTGTTCAAGACAGTCATTAAGGAGGTACCATGGTGTACAGCCGCTGCGTCCCACACTAATCTTATTGTACTTGGCTTATTCGGATTACGCACTAAAATATAGGTAAATACCATTGCCGTTTGTACTCTTGCTTTATTTCAGATGGGGTAAGCTTTCGCACATACTGCTTTTGTTGCATGCTGTCTATATGAGTACTTACTAAACCCTTGAGCCCTGCATCCTGATTTAGCTTCTTTTCGAAGCATACTAGTCGGCGCATAGCCATATTATAATTATCGGGTAAAGTTATGTTATCTGCACGCCACAGAAGCTTAGAAGTAAAGTGGTTTCCCGTTCGTTTTACACACGCTTCGAGCATTTTCAATTTATCGGAATCGGTGTGATTTCGTGCTGGGTTTCAGGGCCCATATCGTCAAGCGTCATGCTTTCGCTAACGAGTTTGTGTAATGCCATGTCGCTATCGCATTCGCAGATGTATAACTGAAAGCACGCATTTACGGACCCACAAACGTCTTCCTTTTCTAACACTCCATAAACTGTCCAACCCAAACGTGTTTTAGTAGCAGCTGGTTCCGTGGTTTTGCCTTCTCTAAACTTCATGGGCATGGCCACGTGCTTATTGTTTAGACCGATAATCATTCGTGGTACAACATCTTGGTACGACTCTACCGGTAGACCTTTTAAATGTTTGTATTTCACCTCAAGTTCTTTCATGAATAATGTTTGAGTAGGTAAGTCTAGTTTACTAACGGTGTACGTCCCGCAACGTGAAGGTTTGGTTGGGGTTGTTTTGCTGGACACTTTAAGGTTTACAAGTTCTGAGTTATTTTCGACACGAATAGAACCATCGGTCCACCGCAAGCATAACTCAGATGTTTCACCTTTTAGATCCAGTTGCCTTATCACGTCTTTTTCTATTATGGTTGGCCCAGAACCGTCATCAAGGAGCGCATAAATTGCTACAGAAGCTTTTGACTGTAAATTACAATAGGAACGATTCGGTACAGTACGTTTGAAGTTTTTGTACATGTATTGCCACGGTATTTGGCTGTACGTTAGTATCGCGTGTTACTACCATTTTATGTAGTAACCGGTGATGCTTTGCAGTGCAACGCTCTATTCCGCACTCGTGTCGTTCTTTGCAAAATCGTGGATTGTGAAACTTTAAACAGGAACGACACAACCGTTTCTTGTGGACAACATCCCATCTGTCATTGTATGTCATTTTCTCAAAACGTCACATTTTTCGATGCTATGATCTTGTAAGCACAATGCACAATTGTGTGTTTCTGCTTGACGCCAATCTTTTTGCTTTGGTTTCCAATGTCTCTTGTCCCTTGTGAAAGGCGACACGATGAGTTTTACGCTTTTCGTCTTGACTTGCAGCTGGAGGAACTGATGTTACGGAACTCGCCGCGCAAGCTAATTCGTAAAGCCATAGGCTAAAGGTCAAGAGATTAACTTCGACATTACGTTTTGTGGTCATGGCCCATTCTAGACGCATTTGGGCTGGTAATTTACTGATCAACTCTTGGACAAGTAAAGGATTATTTAAATGCCAATCAGGTCTTGCGGCTTGTATAGTTGCTGTTAAATTTTTAACTTCCAGCGAAAAGGCGATCAACGTTTCAAGTTTGTTGACGTTAACACCACTAGAGGCGCGTATTTTTCTAGCAAACTATTTATTATATATTCTGGCTTTCCGAATACCATTCTTAGCGTAGAAATGATGTCAGGAACCAGAGCGGAATTAATAACTGACTACTGACGTACTCTAAGGCTTTACCTTTTAATGATCGTTGCAGGCGAAGTAGGTTTTCGTCGTTGCTAAAACCGCAAAGTCTAGTTGAGTTTTCGTAGCTACTTATAAAGACCGGCCATTCATCGGGTTTTCCACTGAAAACCGGCAAGTCATGGTACCCTTGTCGAGCATGAATGTGTTCTGCTCGCAAAGGTGTAGCAGGTGTAAACAGAGGCAAAGATTCATAATTTAGCAAGTTTTGTGTCGGAATACAGTCACCCGTAATGCTATTGCTAGAACAGCCCGGTGCAATGTAGTCTTTAGACTTTGTGTAGCTTAAGTCTATTGCGTTCGAACGCCCAGGCGAGTTGTCTTTGCACGCATTATTTTGCCTTTGCAATAGCTCATACCTTTTTTGCAAGTAGCGCAAATTAGTTTGTCGCTCTTCTTCCAAGTACTTAAGTTCTAATTCAGTATCAAAAAAACTAGGCTTATTAGTAAATTCAGCTTGAGTGTGTATTCGATTTTGCTCGACGCTCACAGTGCGCGTACGCTGTTCATTGTTCACTATTACCCTGTCTTCTTGCCGCTGGATTTCGATATTGAGGTTTTCTTTGTGTTTGCAATTAAAGCACGTCCAGGCTATCCTCTCGATACCAGCGGAAACACCAGCACAGTGAAAGTGGAACCAATCATCGCAATCGTCACATTGGACCATGTCACCGTCCTCTGGCAGCTTGCATGTGGCGCAGTATGTGACGTCTGAATGATGACTCATATTTCAAATTTTTTAAAGTTTTTGTTAAAACAGGATTCCAATTTTCGGAGCAGTTTGTCCGCCAGATTCAAACACAGGTTTCTAGCGAACGTATCGCTTTAAAAAACTATATATTGAAACAATAATTACAATTCGTTTTAGTTATAATAACACTACTTACTTTGGTTTCCCTTTTTCCTCGTCAATACACAGCTTAATTCTAAATAAATTCAAGTAATAAACAATAACAATTCTTTGACATTTAAATCATTCAGTTTTCAAGGCACCCTCTCTTTAGTTCATAGCGTTACCGGGACGACAACAATTTCAGCGGCGTGAGTAGCACAAGTGTTAACAAATTTCTTTTAGATAAACATCTTTTGTTTGCAGATGCTTGTTCGGTGTCAGAAAGGTCGCAAATTTTAACCAACATTATATTGTCACATGGTTCTTGGTGTGTGAAGTCAACAGTCAGCATCTGTCGCCTTCGACATAACAATATTACCAATATTTACCAGATTATTGTTGCACATATTTTCTGTCAACAGTAATCCAAATCGCTCATTTGTCGGTTTCACTTTATTCCCGTTGAGAACGTTAATCACCTTGGAGACGCTCATGTTTACCGTTCTAGCTACTATCGAATACTAAATTGAATACGAAAAAATTGTTCTCTTACGTATTCTACAGAGTGAGGACGTATATTGCCGAAGATAGTCGAATATGTTGTTATCTAACCTAAGCCGACAGGGATGCGCATCGACATATATCCGGATATATGTGGATGTTAGTTATGGTGAAATTGCCCCATAGGGTGAAATTACCACACATGACCACATGGCCATATGACTACATGACCATATGACCACATGACCATATGACCACATGACCACATGACCATATGACCACATGACCATATGACCACATGACCATATGACCACATGACCATGCATGGTCTTATGGTACATTGACTCATATGGTCATGGTCATATGGTCATGTGGTCATTTCATGTGGTCATGTGGTCATATGGTAGAAATCCATTAGCAATGTGGGTCATGTAGCTGGGTAATTTCACCCATGGGGCAATCACCATAACTTAACATCCTAATATATCCGGATATATGTCGATGCGCATCCCTGTCGGCTTAGGTTGCATATACAACATATTCGACTATCTTCGGCAATATACGTCCGTCACTCTGTAGAATACGTAAGAGAACAATTTGCAATGTGGTCGTAAATGGTCAATTTCATATGTCGATAGTAGTACGAATGGACCATGTGGCTCATGGTGTTAAAATTTCAACACTATCTGGGCAATTTAAAGTGAATATCGAAAATGAGCATTTCGGATTCAATGTCGTATACAGAACATTGTGAAACATAAGTTGGTAAACATATTGCGACTTTTGGAACTAACAGATCTGACGAGTCAAAGATTTGATTAACTACTGTGAAGTTAACCGATTTTTCGCTAGCAATGTTGTTAAAGTATTCGTATATTCTCTAAAGCATAACAAGATGCGATAAAAGAAATTTACGAAGAAAAGTTCAATCCATTATGTTTCCAACAATAGGAACTGCAGATGTTAAAGCTAAGCAACCTTATTGCTACAGAATAAGACATCAACAAGATTGTTCGTAGTCCATGGATGTAACAAGAAATTATCGGATATTAGCAAGATGACGTTGTAATGCATTTAACTACAAAGAACTTTTCGCATTGGAAATCACATAAAATGTGTAATATTCCAGTGACAACAGATGAAAACTGCGATTGATGTTTAACTTGGCTAAACCTATATGGAGAATTACCAGATATATTCAGACAAATTGTTGTAGATAACAATCACAGTAGTTATTTGAATCATATACAGATTTTGACGTTGCAGATGTAACGTTTCCAAGAACATTTGCGGGCATACTTTAGCAAGATGGACATGGTATTATTTAACTACAATACTATAACTTTGCATATTGGAGATAGTAGCGAAGAACAAGTGTAATAAACTTAACAACTGTATTAAAATGCGGATAGTAATTGTTTAACATGCGCAACAACCGTATCACTTGCCAAGAATAGTAAGTATCGGACAGACAAATAGCTGTTGTCAGATAAAACCTTGTTAAGTAAACAATTGGGAATGCAATACAAAGATATTTTACGTTGCCAGATGTACGTTTAAGAAACATTTGGTCTACATTTGGTAAAGAAATGTGTTTACGCTTTTAGTTTGTAAGCGATCTTAATATAAACTTATTTGGAAGATAGTAGTGCGAAGAACGAGTTATAAAACCTTACAAAGACTGTTTAACCTTATTGGAAGAGTAGTAAGTTGTACTTCCTAAAGGCGCACACATGTACTCGGTATCACTTGCCAAAATGAATGGAGTAAGCTATCGGACATAGCTACAAAATAGCTAGTTGTTTAGTCTATAATAACCTGCTACAGTACGTGTATTGGGGGAATGGCAATACAAAGAAATTGACGGGCTTGCAAATTAAGTTGTCCGAAAAACCAAAAGAAAGGGATACATTGATAAAGTATGTGCTTTCGGCTTTTAGTTTTAACTATTTACCTATAAATTATTTGGAGATAGTAGAGGAAGATAGCCAAGATAAAATAAAAATCTTACACAAGTGCTACATTAAAGCAGGTAGTACATATTTTACACAATCTGCAACACCATATTCTACAATTCCAAAAGAAATAGTAATTTCGGAATTGGGATTGATAGATACGCCTAACATTCGTCCAGAGGAAGAACATCTTATTAGAGAAAATGAGGAAGAATTAAAAGATTATTTTATGTGCCGATGGACTGACTTAGATACATCTGGTTTCTACAAGTTGTATGCATTTGTGGTTAGTAAAAAAAGACTCTTTTAGTTATGTAGGCGTCCTTGCGGAAAAGGATGGCACTAAATCAGTATATTTTTTAAAAGGTTATTCTAAAAACGTATTTACCAAAATGGCAGATAACAAAGACGAACTAAGGAATGCGGGTTTCGTAATCTTTGCGTACACGACACGCAAAGAGGTTGCGCTAAACATTGTATATTTGCCTAGTAAAGAACCTTTTGGATCATTTAAAACTGAGGGTCTTACAACCTATAACAACCATAAATTTCCAAAAGTGGTGGACATGCAACTACGCAACAGTCTGTGGGAGAATAAGAATTTCCTCCAATACCGACAAGAAGAAGTCGATCAAGCTAACAAGATACGTATGCAGGATATAGTGGGAAAGCTGCGATTAAAAGATTGTCACAAACTGCAAGAATTACACAAAGGAATGGATCTGATTGTCGGTGGAATCAAAGACTTTAAATATAGAGGCAAACTTCGGTACATTTTACAATTCGAAAACCTAGACGGTCTTTATGTATCAAACTATTGGCTAGAAAAGGAGATAGAAGACTTGGGTATCGATTTAAATTTTAAGCTGCGAATAAAATTAGATAAAATTAAAACCACTGCAAACAAACATAAAGAAAGGACTGCCTTCTGTGTATAACTTTGTATTAAAATTAAGTTTAAATGACTCCATGCTTGGCATTAAATATTTTTAAATTTGTTATGTATAATGTCAGAATAAACATTTTATAATAGTATATAACATTGTTCTTTATTTATAAAAGGCTGTGACGTTACCCCGAAATAGCAGTCGCACAGAGAGGGGTGCGCATGGGCAGCGTGCATGGACAGGGGTGCGTACGCGTAGGGGTGTGCATGGGCAGGGGTGTGCATGCGCAGGGGTGCTCATGGGCTGGGATGTCTGGGCGTACACGAGGGAAGCGGATGTTAACAGTCGCCAAGCATCCAATTCTTTATTTGGATGGTATCGAGTACTTGTCTGCGTATGTATCCGGAGTAAAAGAATACGATTTGTATACGCAGCTTATTAATAAAATTAGTTTATCGAGGAAGATGACAAAAGGTACATCATTCCTAATAGTACAACAATCTACGCATGGGGGCGTAAAGATATAAGATAGTTGTTTATATTTGTATATATTAGTTTTAAGATTCCATAATTTTTAAGTTCCTCGCCCGCCTTCCAAATCCTTCCTCTGCTTCTATCCTGGTTGACAGAGTATACGTGTTATCTCCACGTTGTGTTAGCGGAACACTGCGGTTTTAGATTTCTCGGAAGATGGTTGGCTAAGGCATATGTCTTGGGTAGCGAAAAAGGTTTTAAAGATGGAGTTAAATAAAGATGGGCAAAAATCAGTGATTTGGGTCTTTAAAACGCATAACTTTGTATGGGGTGGTCCTATTTAAAATCTATTTACAGATTTGGGGTCCCTAGAAAAATTTAATATTAGTTGATACCTAGCAAAATATATTTATCTTAAAAGAGTGACTACCCTGCGTATAATAAATACAATATAACACTTGTCGATAAAAACTTGTAGGGAAATTTAAAGACGTATTTAATGGGGGTCCAGTATTAGAATTTGTTGGTAGTAATGTTAAGTCCTACTGTATTGTAGGCGAGAAAGATACGATTAAAAGATTAAAGGGTCTCACGAATTGTAGTTAAGTAAAACCGAGGGTCTTACAACCTATAATGAGCATATACCTCAAAAGGGGTAGGCATGCAACTACGCTGCAGTGCGTGGGAGAATAAGAATTCTCCAATAAGAAATTAAAGTTTCCATGTACGTAGCACCAGTCATTGGGTAATGGTAGAAATGTTAAACCTATAAAGACGATTATTAATTGTAGTTTAGAAAAATAGTAGTTTTCGTGGACTAAATAAAATAGCTTAGACTGGTTAATGTATATGATTACATATTCTCGTACACATCCACAAACATCTGTTTACGTCCACAATGGCGATACCGGTAGTTTTTGTTTAACAAATAGTAGGAAAGATACGTCAGGTGTTAGTGTGCGGAAGCCCATAGGATCGTTGGATTCAAAAAGAACGGTGCGGCGGGATGTATGGTGGCCTCCGTTAGAATAATCGAAAGTGGTTAATCAATTGTATTAGATGTTTAAGTAAGCGAAAGTGTAAAGGCCTACATAAACAAAAATTTAATTATCCGACAAAAAGTGCGCGATGTGCTACACTTATAAAGAAAGTATGGAATGGCGCTTTTTAGCGGCACTAGCAGTAAAAAGGGCGACTGACTTTTTTAAGCAACTACAAGAATAGCAGTAGCGCAGAGGAGGGGTATGCATGTATTATACAGTTGCTACAAAATATGTTAGTTTACGGGTAGCTCGAACGTGTAATTGATCACGATCTCTCGGAGGTTTAAAAATTCTCGGCCCATTGTCGTTTGAAAAATGTTTGTAAATTATCAGAACAGGAGCGAGTCGAAGTATAATGGATGATTGACCGAGCTTTTGCTACCTTTTACGAGGGAATTGGAAGTTGACAGACATCGAGCATCTAATTCTCTATTTGGGCGATATCGAGTACTTACCGGTTCTAGAAATCATTACGTGCTACCGACCGCTATGTGGAAGATTTGTTTCTAGGAAATGAGCAACCTACGAAAGTACGGAATACTTGGTATTAATGCTAATTGGTTTAGTGGCCGCGCTCGTGCACTCTTCGAGTGTCTTTGGCAATCTTCGATTGTTTCCAAAGAAAATAATCACGCCTGGCATCTCCGAAAATATAACGTAGAAGTGATTTAAAATTAAATTGCTTTATTAGTAAGTATCCTGTAGACAACAAGTTGGTATTTCCTTAGTAATGGTTTAAAGTGTTTTTGGTTATAGTAGCACTGCATCTTCTACGACTTGCAGACAATTTGTGTGCGTGTGCTACCACCCTTTTGGATTTTTAATATGCACACGATCCGTATAACATGGAAGATGTTTTCCGGTGTTTCTACTAACTGCATTCGCACCATCGACGATGCGAACCGGGTGCATGCATTGACGCTAAATGTATTGGACGAGCAGCAAGGATTATGACGTCATTTAGTTCCCCGATGAATCCTCAACTTCGTTCGGTGTCTTCGAAACCTTCGGTTTGCATTCTATAGGGTACATAAAGCAGGTGCGCAAGAGTAAACTCTTTAGTTATAAGTTAGTTCGCTTACAAGTCAAGTGCTATAGTGCGGATTTTGTTTTGTACTAAAATGGTATCTGCAAACGTTTTTAAATGCGAGCTGTGCCACGTCTACTTTACCAGGAGGATGCTCTCAAACGGCACCAGAACAAATGTTGTGGTGTAACATCGTCCAAGGTTAAGCTTATACATCCGTCCGCAGCAAAGTACTTAAACTGTGAGACTTGCGGTATCGCGTTTACGAGAATGGGCAACTTACAGCGACACAAGGAAAAACAGCACGGTATGACATTAAGCCGTAAACGTTTAGCTCCGCCAGCTGTTACAGGGTCTTGTACGAAACAACCACGAATTATGTGTAAAGTGTGCGACATGGAGGTGTTAAAGTCTGCATACCCTAGTCATCTACGGAGCAACAAACATAAAAATGCATCAGTTACCGCTACTAACGACGATGGTGTAGAAATGGTTAGCACAGCGTTTAACAACCGTATGGCTAGCTATCGCATAAAGAACGCCAGTGTCGACGATGGAGTGTCCGAGTTTCTTTGGAAGCAGAAAGAGCGATTTATTCGATTAATAAATGAAAAAAGAATACAACATACAGCAGTAAAAGTCTACTGCGAACTCTACGGCGTTTACACCAAAATGGGGGAAGAGAAGTCCGATGTGAAATCCTTTAACACAAAAATGTGGTTATAACGTCTTCTAGTAATCTGGAAAATATGTACGAGGTCTTAAGCGAAACCATGCGAACAAAATCAGAGGAATTGGAAACATGCGGGTCCGGTTGGTCTTTGGAAAAGGTGCTCTATTTAGAAATAAATATTAATAAGTATAGCCCGATATGAGAAGTTCTAGGTTAAGAATAAAAAATTGTGAATATGTATTTAGAAATGTTGTTTACAAATTTAAACTGTATTAGTAAAAATTGTTTGTAATAAAAGTTTCAAGAATTGTTTTAGATTTTCTTTTAGGTATGAGTTGCAGGAAATTTATCATTTAGAGGGTGTGTGTAAAATGGTAAGGGGTGGTCCCTGTTTTAAATCTGTTTGCAGATTCGGATTCTACATAAAATTCTAGACTAACAAGATGTATCGCATGACTAAAAAATTTATAAGAACGCTCAAAAGTGGCTACAGGTAAGAAATCTTAAAATCAGGGTAGCTCTCGGGGTGATGGAGCTATCTAAAAAATTTAAAGAGATTTGTGTAGCTGAGAAAATTCTAATATTAATTGATACCAAACAATGTACATTTATCTCGTGGGTGGAAGTGTGGAGAAAGATTTATCTCGCAGAGGGTATATGTGTAACTTTGCAGGGCGTGGTCCGATTTCAAATCTGTTTACAGATTCGGGATGTGCGTAAAATTTTAGACTTAGAAGATGTATCGCATGTATAAAAAAATTTATGCGGTCGGTCAGAAATCGCAACAGGTAAGAAATCTTAAAATTGGGGTAGCTCCCTGGGGGATGATGCAATCTAAAAAATTCTTAGAGATTCGGGTAGCTGAAAAAATTCTAATATTAATTGATACCAAACAAGATAGGTTTATCTCGAAAGATGCATTGGTTAGACGAAGAAAACTATTTGGTTCAGAATGTTGGCTGTAAAAACAATCTTAAAATTGGGAGAGCTCCCTGGGGGATGATGCTATCTAAAAAATTCCTAGAAATTCAGAAAAATCTAATATTAATTGATACCAAACAAGATAGGTTTATCTCGAAAGATGAAAAATGGTTAGTCGAAGAAAACTATTTGGTCCAGATGTGTGGGGAAATGTGGATGCTGGGGTAAATGTGGTGCTGATTACGCCCATAATGTACTACTACTGATAGGACACTGTAAAAAACTAGTTATAATACCACAATAGAGTACCCACAATTAGATTAGAATTTAAAACGGTAAATACAATAATAATACAAGTATACATGCCCATCTCTAGTCGCAGTGGGGAAGAGGTAGAAGCGATCTACAAAGATATCGAAGACATAGTAAGATATGTAAAAGAACATGAAAATTTAATAATTACGGGAGATTTTAATGCAGTGGTAAGCGATGTTAGGGAAGGAGCGGTAGTAGGTTTATTTGGTTTAGGAACAAGAAACGACAGGGAAAATAGACTGGTAGAATTTTACTACAAAAACAATTTAACGACCACAAATACGTATTTATTTAAATATATTCTTCCAGCATCAATACTGTTTCTGTGACGTGAATTATGACATTGCAACCGTAATGTGGTTCTTCCAATATTAATTGACCGCCATCTGACTTCTTAATCAAGCTAGTATAATTAAATACAACTACACTTACTATTCATTTAGTTACTATTAATTCTTAGTTAGACATGGCACTTATTTTAAGGCCTCGCGTTGGAGCACAGCTGAAAGAGTGATGTCGTAAGTGGCCGTACATTTGATTTTCTAATGCTCCACCCGAAGGTACTACATTGGGCAGGAAGCAAGTTTTTTTTACCTGGAAATTTTGAATTTTGCCCAACCCTTGCCGTTGCAAGAAAAGTAGGAATCTTTAACGTGCGTGAAAACACTCACACACGGGACCTCCATTTTACCTCTCATCCTAACGAGGGCGTATTTTTGTGAAAAATCCACGCCTAACAATTTTCAAGCTGACCGTGTTCGGGATTTAAACCCGGGACCTTGGGCATAGTAGTCACACGCATACCAACTACACCACGGAGCCCTCACTATGGTAAGTGGCCGCACGTTAACGTACCGTGTTACGTGCCAAATTGGCACTAAACATTTTTTAGTTTAGTCTTGATGTGCGGGAATTTCGCGCCACAAATTCAAAAGACTTGACGTGTATTTCCGTTACGTAAGAGTGCGTATGCGCCAGATCGCGCGACGCAAGTGGCGGAAGAGAAAAGTGGGAGTAGTGACCGGGGGACTCTGTAACGTGGCTGTTTGCCTTTGACATCAAGAAAAGTGGTTTGGTAACGTATCGTATCGTGCCTTTATCTTTATTTATGTAGATTTCCTTGCCTTATCTGATTGTCGCCCCTTATACCTGTTTCCTTATTCGTTCCCTGCATAGGTAGAGGTAATTTGTAAGCAGTCTATGACGAACCGGAGTCCACGACCTTAGACGAACGAGTCCATGACTGCCATAGCTGGTCGGAACGCCAAGGCAGGTGGCATATTAAAGACCTTAAGCCATTCTCTGCTGACCCAAATGCTACTTAAGTTTTTCACGTTCCATTCTCCTTACGATTTACCTAATATTTTTTGTTCTCACTATCAATTAGTATCTTTAATTACTTATTCCTTCTCTTATACACCTACGTTTTATACGTTTAACTCATTTACCTTAAACCTTTTGCTTTTGGTTGACTTTTTTTTGACCGTACCGTTACTTGTATATCATTTTATCCTCTAGAGCCCCCAAGTATAACTCTGTCGTTTTATTTAATTAATCCTCGAACTTTTCCTACAGCATATTATTTGGTTTTTACAAATGTCTTACATCGTTTAATTGTGTGGTAATTGTCGTAACTTTGGTTGTAATAACTCATTGAATTTTTATGATTGGTTTTAGCTGATGTTAGAGTGGATGTTTTCTTCTTTGGGCTCACGTAGGACATGCGCAGCCTATGCCATTGTTAGAAATAGTTCATATTCGCAGTTTCATTGTCGAGAATGTCCTCTGAAGTTACAGTAGATACAAGCCAAATACAAAAATCTTTTAGCAAATTGTAAATATTTGGAAATATTGTTTGGTTATACACTTTTGTTTCCTCTAAATGATTTTCTGGAATATCTTCATTTCCTAACACATTGGACCACTTTGTCTTCCAAATATTTTTTTCACTAAGGAAATTGTCTACATCAAAAGATTACTTATTGCTATTCTATAATATCATCATTATAGTCTAAATTTACGCATTTCTTAGGCAAAATGTAACTAAAAGCTTTAATAAGTTTTTATGATTTAAAAACCGTGAATTTAACTGCGTCAAAAAGTCATCAAAATGAATGATGTTTGGTAATAATATTCTGGATGGGAGTGGGTTTCCATATAAACAAATTGATAATTTGTCAAATTTAATCCGGAAGTTAAAATTATAAACCTAAGTTACCATAAACACCTACCCTGAAAGATTTTTTGTTTGGTACTGTCCTAACTAATAGGCATCAACTCGTCTTGTCTAGCTTATATTTCAACCAAAGAAAACAAACGCTTTGTCTAGTTGCGTCACCTAATTCTATTTCACCACAATAGTCATAACATTATTCTTGTAAACAAGCACAAACAACTTTTACATTACACAAATTTACCCAGCTACTTCTTAAAATAAACTCATTTTCAATCAATCATATCATTAGAATACCCACAACATTTATTACGTTAAATCGTCAAAGGTTCTATCTAACTTTGTATTCTTTTTTATAATAACATAAACCTCACACTATACAATTCTGGCGGACGTGTTCTACATTCATCAATGTCTGTCTTAACAAGCTTAATTCATAAACGCCACCTACAAAAACAAAAAAATATAAAAAATATTTAATTAACTTACAGCTTGAATGCCAGTTTAGATAAAGATTTCTATTCAACCAGGTTTGAGTTTTCTTTACGAGAGGTAATTAATTTCCAAATTATATTAGTTTGAAACCAATCTGTACAAATTTCTACTTTATTGTCGGGTCGTTGTCGAATTGATTTGCGGATATCAACAAGTTTAACTCCAGTTGGCTAATTTTATAGCCCAAGGAATTTCTTCGACTACCCTATCAACAATTACTTTTATATATGTTCTGGTTACCGGCTCGCGAGTAATTAATTCCTTGTTTTTCTACTGTCTAGCTTTCGTTTCCTTCCCAACCTTCTACTTCTTCGATGAGTATGTCATTGTATTTTGGTCATTCACATCGAGCTTAAATTAAAACACGTGAAAAATGCGTTATTCCATGTAGTTTGATCAAATTATTATACGTGATTTTGTTATCCCGTGTCTTCGACAGTCTGTCTCTATTATATCAGTAATATTATCCTAAATTCCACTTGGGACATCGGCTGTATCTAGGTAATGTAATTATGTTGTAACCATATTACTTTTATCTTTTTAACTGCAGTTATATTTGTTTCCCTGTAACTTTAAATTTAATCATTTCTAATAAAAAGTGTAAAAAATTTTTTATCTATGAGATAATTATATGGAAACATAAATGTTGAAAATTCCACTGTTGTTTAATCAATAATTATCTTAAAATCTTAAAGTAACATGATTGCGTAATAAAAATTTACCGTTGCAATTGGTTTGTTTACTCCAAACTATCTATGATAATTGCATATACTTGCGTTTTTAAATTCCGGTTTCAATGCGCAACATTGAAATCTTTTTACATTTGGGTCTTAAATAAGTTAATGTTGCATTGTAATAAAGAAAAATATCTTTCTGATTTCGTGGTTTAAGTTTAATAGTTGAATTCCTACAGCCTAAAAACAATTGAAATAGCATGCTTAATTAACACTACTATTTGTGAAATCATAATATACAGGATATATCTGGATTTATTCGTTTCATTTCAAATTCATTTTTATCTTTTCCTTTCTGGTTTATATCTGAAGTAACGCCAACGCGATACAAGTTTGTAAGAGTTATTATGTGTGAAAATATATAGTGAGAAACTCGTAAACTGACGACAAATTCTTCTGTGGTTACGCACTTTAAATTTTGTCTAACACTTGAGAAAGCTTCAAGAACTGTCACTTCGGAAACTTCTTATAGTCCACGATAGGTCGATATATTTGTTTAAAACGTAAAGGGTTGTTACGATTTTCAACCACCTGGTCGTACGCAATGTAAATTGTGAAATACTACTAGCTAAGCTAAAAGTTCTTAATAATTTTTTAGACAATGCAATTAAGTGAATTAATTCATATTTAATTAGTGCGAAAGAACGCGATCGCTGGTCCACTTGAGTTAAATTACAACGGGAGTCCAGCAAGGAAGTGAACTTGGCCCAATATTCAAGATTTCTCTCAAATTTTGCAATTTATTAAATATCATTGTTACGCGAACGATATATAAATTTACTATCATTGTTACGCTAAAGATTTTGCACATGTTGTAGCCAATCCTAATGCTGATCTTGTTAAAACTTAATCTTGGGGGGGGAAGGTGTCAATCAACTTTCATACGTCTAAATATAAGTCAATTTTATTAGGCATTAACTTTTAAGCAATATTAATCTATCAAATATTCCTCGATTAGAAGTAAAAAATAAACTATAACATTTTCCTCTTCGGTTAAAAATCCTAATATAATAATAGATTTTAATTCATCTTGGAAAGACCATACTATCTATATCTGCCAAAGAGTATTTACTTCACTCAATTCTCTAAATCGAGTAAAATGTTTCTTTCATTTTAGTCTAAAGGTATGTATGCCTGGTCCAATCTCTCATACAGCCTTTACAACAATTTAACAAATTTAGAAAATTAAAAGGCGTCTGTTCACGACATTAATTTTTCAACTTATAAATAGCAGTAAATTATAAAACCACTCTCTTTTTAACCTCTTTGGTTTATGATTTTTGACTTTAGTTTTACAGATTTCTAAGATTTTGGAACAAAATAAGTTTGGGAGCAGGATCTTGTCGGATAGAGGCGTAACGTAGGTTAATTAGCAAATTGGAAGAAATAGGATTTGTAAATGGCTTCGAGAAATGGAAGACTAATGAAAATTATAACGTAGCCAATAACAAGCCACTCCACATAAGTAGAATACAGTATCAAAACTACTGCAGATACCATACACCATACCATATCTAAAGCAGGGAGATTCTGCAGCTAGGTATGATTTTTCATTGTAAGTATTGGCTCAGATGGAAATTGAACCTGAACAGTTATCCCCCATTTTATGGTAAAACGAGGCCCATTTCTCTCTTAGTGGTGGAGTTAATATTCAAAACTTTCAAATATGTTCAGCAAAAATCCGCACGAAATCATTTATGAATGCCTGCATGACCAGTTTATATATACGCAACTGTTACTTGTGAACAACACCTGCAAATGTTACGAGATAATGTAATTCTATGGTTGTAAACGAGCACAAAGGAATTGAGAACATAATTTATATGCAGAATGAAGCACTTTTGCACATTTTTATAGACCAGTTAAAGAAATATTGACTGCTGTTAAACAAGATCGTATATAAGTGCATATTTTGGTGGCCAAAGTAGTCTGATATTATTTCCGCGGATTACTGCATGTGAAGTTATTTAAAAGGTTTTAGGCTTAGAACCCGACTAACAACACCCGAGAAATTAAAAGACGACATTAAGAAGCAAATTGGTGCAATTCAATTAGTAATGTTAAATAGTGCTGCACAAGATTTGAAAGAGCGTTTTAGAATTTTACTATCAAACTATCAAACGTTCTGTAACCAATCACAAGCTTCAATATTTAAGTCTTTCATTTCTTTAGCTGTTTGTGGCTAGCTTAATTCGTTACAAATATATAATAACTTCAAGAATATCGATTAGTTTATATTTGGGTTTTTATGACCTCTTTATCGTATCAATAACCTCATGCATTAAGCATAAGGATAAACGGCACGTTTTACGATAAAACATAAACATGAATTAACACTAATTGAATCACTAAAGCGCGAAAGCGGTGCTAATTCTTGCTAATATTACATCACCCAGGCGACTAATTTTCTAGGTAGATACGGAAGAATCCCGAAAATGACGTATAGAGATAATTTTTGTATATAAGCCGGAACTTGATTAGAAGCAATTCATTCGCGATTCATTTTTTCAAGACGTCGAACATGTTACTTTGAGTAAAGTTATTCATTAAGTATGCAGCATGCATACCGTATTTGATATTTAAGATGTAACTTTGAGTAAAGAATTAATTCTTAGAACGTAACTCTACAAAATATTAAAATTAATTATTTTGTAAAACACTACGAGAATTGAACAATCTTCGACACAAATAATCCTGATGCAAAAGAATACGCTGAGTTTGAGTAAAAAAAATAGAAGATACAATTTGCAAACTGATATTATGTCTAATTTTCTTTTTGCATTTTTATTTAGGGCTGGAAATATTGTGTAAGTATGTATGTACCTGTTACTTATTTATTTATTGTAATAATGGATGCGACTAGAAAATAATTCCCAATTGATTTTTGTTAAAATTTTATGTATATTTTGGAGATATGTTGTATTATATGCAAGTTGACGGTTTCGTTCATACCATGTTTTAACAGAACGCTACGTAAATGTTTGTTTTGGTTTTTGTGAATATTCTTCTTGATACCATGTTTATTAACTAACGGTTTGTAATATAACTACTTCGTAGGTTTTTAATTTTTTTTTCTGTATGACCCACCCTATTCTACGACATTTTCAGCTAGTACGATATTAATTTCGTTGAATTTCCCTTGTTTTGTTGCGGCATTCGGTGCGGGCGATTTTCTTTTCTTACTTTTACTTTTCTTTCTTGTCTGCACGAGATAGATTTTGAGTCTTTGAGAGCTTCTTTTTAAAAAGTTTAATTCCAAAAACACAACTATCAAATTTATTTTTAATTCGCTTAATTACAAAAATGACTTGTTTCATTTACAATGATCTTGAACGCTTATATTCTTTAAACGCACAGTAAATGCAATTGAAAATATTACAAGTTAGTATTTAAATTAATCAATAATTAATAATTAAAAATGAGTAGCTTGGACACCTAACAATGTTAAAGTTATGACGTTCGAAGACTGACTGACGAGCAGGGCTTCCTACATTTAACATGAAGCCTCTAGTCTCACATCCTTTTGTGCGAAAATGCAGATGTTGCGTTTCCGCTGTTTCTTGATAAATCATATCATGTCTGTATTTCTAAGTAATTATAAATAAGTCTTCTTGTTCGCAGTTCAATGTATCTTAACATGTGATATCAACTTGCGTCTTTGTTACAAAGTGACCGTTTCTTATTCTTATTTCTATATGACCTCCGTTGACACTTATCATAGTATGTTCCTTTATACAATGTATCATGCTATATCTAAGACATAATTATTACATTCAATTTTAAATACATATTAATATAGGGGATATGTAACTCCTCCCAACTTAGATAAAAATTAAGGGTTGATAGTTAATTTTTAAAAACACATTGTCCCTAAAGTTTTATTTGTGGTTTCTTTGGCTTTCACTTCTGTTGCCTTAATCTTATATCTAATGTAGATTTTGTGTAACAAGTATACAGCTAATAACAATAATAAAATTATCAATAAAATTGTCATTGTGTAACTTTGGCACTTTTAAGTTGTTCAAATGGTCTATGTAATTGTCGATTAATTTCACTGCGTGGTTAAGATCGTCAAAATCCAGATGTTTCCGTTGCGTCGGCTTATGGATAACTTCGTTGTCTTCGGTTTGAGGAATATTGATTTGCAGTTCGGGTAGGCTTGCAAATTTCTTCGTCACTGCTGGGGTTTGATATACTCGAATAATTTCATTTTTAATTTTAAGTAACGATCCACTAGTTGTCCGTAACTTTTTGTACTGATTTTGGCACACAATTCTCATAACGTTTAGAGAATCGTAATAATTGCACTTCGCAAGGAATATCTGTTTGAATAGCTGCTGTTATTGATTGACATAAGTATTGGCGGGGTGCCACTTCTTTGCATTTTTTGTTTCTGAATCCGTACCTAAGTTCATTTAATGAGAGGAACTTGGTCCTAGGGATAATAATTTGATATTGACTATTAACTGTCATAGCGAAAGCAAATAAATGATAATAATTATAAGGGTAAATTTCTACTATTGGAATTTCTATTAAAAATGTAATTTCATGATTCTTTACATAACCTTTTACTATGGCTATTTTTTCAAATACAAGTATGTTAGATTCTGTTACTTCAAAAGGTAATTTACTATGGGTTATAAATGATTTGATTCGTATTAGTTCGTTCAATAAATCAAGCAGTTGGATAATACTAGTATCTAAAGTTTTTAACTTAGGAAACGTTACAGCATTTTCTAGTGTGGCTAAAATCTGTTGAATTAAAGTGAGGATGGCTACCATATGGTTAAGTATTGTGTTAAAACTTATTAAATTCCGCATTTCTAATATTGTGGTTTGCATGGTACTTTCAAGAGTTAATATTTTATTTGTTTTGCTGTCCTGGTTCTTTACTAATTTTTGGAGGGTATCGTTAAATTTTACTATAGTTGATTGAGTTAAGGAAATTTGGTTTCTAACAACAGTTTTTATGACATTCTGGTTGTCGATCAATTCTTGTATTGCATTGTCGCATCGTTCAGCATCTTGGTTATCTAAATTACCGGTGATAACTTTTATAACATTACCTAATCCATTAATAAGTCTTCTTTTCTGTTTTGTGGTTTGGTCTATCGGTATTAATCAATAGAATTTGTCATCCATGTTCTTTAAGATATTTTCCATTATACTTTTGTATTTAAGCATTTCTATCCCATAGTCGTTTCCAAATTTGACTGCGTTCATCGATTCTTTCAGTCTGTAATAATTGTCTATAATTATATAAAATTCTCGTTTTAATTCAGTTAAATCAAATTTCTGTAAGAAAGTTCAATAGTCTACTGTGTTCTGCATTCTTCCCAATTTTACTGGTATTATACCGGAGTTGTTTTTTATGTCTTCTACTACTATGTCGTTGTCGTCGGCTCTACCTGGTTAGAGGTTGACGGCAAGGGCGATGGCTGTCTATCTGAAATTACAGTGTCTTAAGTTTTTTAAATGTATAAACCTTATGGTTTTTCATTATCTACTTCTGCTACATTTTTATTTGAAATTTTTTTGATTTTAAACGGACCTAAATTTCCAGGGGCCGTTTAGTTTCGTTTACTTTTAAAATTTTGTTTCATAAACCGTTTATTCTACTGCAAATTTGTTTATATTGGTGTTTTTATTGCGGATGTTTGTAATACGTCCCTTGTCGCTCTCTAGTATATTTTTGACATTAAAATAAGTGATTTTTAATTTTTCTTTGTAATCTTTGGCGTACTATTGGTATATTTCTTTATTATATAGTGTATGTTATAAAGGTCGAGAGAGTTTGAGTGTCCTAGTGTTAATTCGAGGGGTGTAAAGTTAGTTGAAGAATGAATTGTATTGTTATAAGCAATTAGGGAATATGACATTAAATTGGTAATAGGTTCCTTTTTGTATGTGAGTCTTAAAAATCTGATCTGTTCTAATAATGTCAAATACAATTAATCCATTTGATTTCGGATGATTTTTCTGTAATAAAATGGATTTTTATTTTATAAAGTTCCAAGGTATTCTGTATAGTCTAGTTTCTGAATTCACTTTCATTTTCTAAAGTTATTGATTCACGTGTAACGTAAAATGTAAAGTATTGTAAAAATCATTGAGTCACGTCAATACAATTTTTTGAAGTGATGGATATCGCTTGTCCTACTTTTGTGAATGCGTCTACAATTGATAAAAAAGTTCTAAGCTTTTACTACCAAAGTGCCTGCATGTAATTTCTGAAAAGGTTTGCTGTGTGTTTTGGTTAACATTAAAGGTACATTTGGTGGTGATCTGTCGCGTTTTGCTGTCACATAGTTCGCATTGATTAATAAAATCTGTAGTTAATTTTTTCATGTCCTTAAAATAATATCTCCCTATTAATTGTTTGAGAGTTTCGTTTATTCCACGATGATTTGTCTTATCTTCGTGTTAGTTGCGTCCAAAGTAATTAGTTTCCGTGTGCATCTGATAACATCTGGTCCTGAATTATTAAATAATCGAATATATAATTCTAAAAATCTTTGGACAGATGTTCCGTTGTGAAAAAAACTAAAAACCTTTTTTCTCCAGGGAATATTCTTTTAAATTTTAATTCTTTGATCCTCATTGTCATCTATCGTTATTTGAATGTGATATATTTTCCTATTGCCTGTTTTTGTGTATTCTACCGGTTCAGGCTTGTTTAGAACTTCCGTAATTATAAAATGGTTTGGTTTTGTATCTATGGCTTCGGTCTCTATGGATTTGATTTGTATTTGGCTCACTGCGTCCGCATTATTGTTATACATTCCTTTTTTATATATGATCTCGTAGTTATACTTCTCTAATCTAATCATCCATCTCTGTAATTTTGAGTTAGGTTCCTTTAGTTTACATAACCACACTAATGGTCTATGGTCTGTGTATATACAGGGTGGCATTCATTTTATGTCATTAATTTAAATCCACTGCAATGTTAACTAGGTCACAAATAAAAAATACAATTACATCATGCTTAAAAGTCGACCAATTAAGTTGTAATCTTTAGCAAACTTAAATTAGTGAAATAGAGTGCATTTTTGCTGCCAAACAAAATAACTCAATGTACTTTAGCTGCTACTGAAAAAAGTTTAAAATTTTTTTCTAAAATTCGCATGTTTAGATAATAACCACAACAAAAAATAATCTTCCATAATGCTGATGTGGTCGACTGTATTTGATTCCTGACGTTCCTGATGGGTTTGTTGCAATTCGGCGTTTATGCAGAATAGGATATCCTACTTTAAGTTGAATGCACTTTTTCATTACATAGCTCGTAACCGGGGTTAGATGTTATAATTGTGTGTAAGTGTTGTGTGTTTCACCTACGTGCTTAGGCAATACATTTAAACGCAGTGTTGGGACTTAATTGTAATTGGATGGGTAATTGGAGCTTTTTGTCACACTAGTAGCTTTAATGGGGTGTTTTTGAAAATTAGAAAACCCGAGAATTATATCAACAACGAACTTGCAGATTACGGTGAAAATTTCAAACACTCACTGTGAAATCACTTCATGTGTGTGTTGTGATTCAGAATGGCACTTGTATACGTAAGTATTTCTTAAAAAATATATGACAAAACAGCAGTCCTAAAACTTTTACTTATGTTGACATAAGCAGGACATTTAAAAAGCGGTCCAAGAGTAAAATGCTTTATAGGTTTTTTTGTTTAGCTAATCAATCTCTATCGCCTCCTAAATTTAATGACATAAAACTAATGCCACCCTGTATCAAATTTTCTTTCATAAAGATATGGCCTAAAATATTTTGTTGCCCAAATTATGGCTAACAGTTCCTTTTCAATTGTGCTGTATTTTTGTTCTGTCATATTTAATGTTCGTGATGCATAACTAATTGGTTTATCGCTACTTATTTTGCTCTGACTCAATACTGCGTCTAAAGCAACATTGGATGCGCCTGTTCTTAATATAAAAGGCTTTGAAAAATCAAGGTACTCTAACAAGGGGTGATTCGTAAGAATACATTTGATTTTCTCTATTGCTTTAATAAATTCCGGTGTATGTTCGATTTTATGACCTTTCTTTAAACAATACGTTAGTGGTTTAGTTATTTGTTCATAGTCTTTAATGAATTTTGTATAATATTCACCGAGTCCTAAAAATTCTTTTATTTCTTTGTTCGTTTTTGGTAAGGGGTAATTTAATACGGCGTTGGTTTTATCTGGTTTGCATAACACCTTGTGGTGTTATAATGTGTCCCAAGAATGCTACTCCTTTTTGCAAAAATTCGATCTTATTCAGTCGTACTTTAAAGTGAGCTTTTCTTAGACGCTCAAAAACGTCTCTTAGTCTCTCAATGTGTTCATTGAGTGACGTTGAATATACAATTATGTCGGCAAGATACACCAGGCGTTTTTCGTTGTGTATCTCTCCTAAAATATTGTCATAACCCTCTGAATAGTGGAGGGTGCGTTCTGCCAAACGGCATGCGTTTGTATTCACAGTGTCCTCTGAGTGTATTGAAAGCTGTTTTGGACATGTCTTTCTCATCTATTTCCACCTGGTGGTAATCTGAGGCGAAGTCTAACGTCGAAAAGTATTAACATTTTCCTAGCTTGTCCAATATCTCTGTGATATTTGGTAATGGGTACTTATCGTTTACAGTCTTCTCGTTGAGTTTTCTGTAATCGATAACCATTCGGTATTTCTGTTTGCCTGAAGCGTCTAATTTTTTTTATATGATTAGTACAGAGCTGCTCCATGGTAAATTTGAGTGTTGAATAATGTCTTGGTTTAATAAGTCTGCTACCTGTCTATCTGCTCTTTTTGACTCGCATGAAGTAGTCTATATACTTTGGTGAAGATCGGTCTGTTGGTTGAATACTATGTTTGACTGTGTTGGTGAAAGTTAATGGTATTCCTTTACAATGAAATATATCTCTGTATTCAAAACATAAATCTTTTATTGTTTTCTCTTCTTCGGTATTAGTATTATCATTGAAACGAATGTTAATTAAATTTTCGCTTAGCATTTTATCATAATCTTCGTCGATTTCCATCTCACTAAAGTTTAGTTCATCCACTTCTATTGGTGTCATTAAAGATACTTCTATAGGGTAGTCGTTTGTGTTCAAAATTGTCGCAGTGGCGTAGTTATGTTTTATATGGACTAACGCGGTAGATGTTTCAACTCCCTGTTGAAATGACGTGTTTTATTATTACTACATCACTTTTTGAATTTACTAAGACGTTTACTTGCTTTTCTGCCCTAGGTTAGATGGTGTATTTATCATCAGTTTGAGTATTATTGTTTTGAAATTTAATTGGTATTTGTCCGTGTTTCGTCTTAATAGCCGATTTTTTATATCAATATCCGCTCATAATCTTCTTAGAAGATCAATGTCTAACAATCTATCGTATTATCGTTAAATTCAAAGATACAAAATTGTGTTTCATTTTTACTTTAAAAGTTTTTGGTAAGGGTATATTAGCAATAAATTTGTATACTGTCGTTTTGTGTGCTGTTTTGATTTTAAAAGGCTCCCTTTCTTCAAAATTTAGATAATGTTTCTGTACGATTTTTGTGCTAATTAAAGTTTTTTAATCCTGTATCGATTAATAATTTAATTTTAGCATGTGGTATTTCTATATAGGGTAAAAAGTGTTGATTAGTATTATTTAAATGTAGTAAGTCTGATCGTATATGGTTCTGTCCAACTGAAAATTTGAGTATGCGTTTTCTTCATCGTCTTGTTCGTAGAAAGGGTTGTCGCATTCGTAATTTTCTGAGTAATTTGCCTCATCGTCTCTACTTAAATTTACATGATTATCGGTGTGTTCGGGTGTAATTTGATTACTGAAATTTTCTACTGTTTGGTAAACTAGCTCTTCGGAAGTAAAGTTTCATTTCTGTGTATTATCGGATTTAATTTGAGATATCTTACTGTTCTGTCTTGTGTTACCAGATGATGTGTCCTAGGGGTTTGTTTATATTAATTAGTGAGGTTGTTATTATTATTCGTCTTAGGTGAGTTTCTGTTAGGATTTCCGCCGAATGTTTGCCATGTTCAATTTGAGTTCTGATTGAACTTGGGTGTGTTATTTGCCCAAGGTTTTGAAGAAGTCGAATTAAATGTAGGTTTGGGAAATTGTCGAAATTGATTGTTAAAATTTGGATTGTTAAAGTTTGGATTATTAAATGTAAAATGATTTGTCGGTGAGTTAGATGATGTAAATTTATATTGTGTCGGTATTGGTCTTGCTGCTTGTATAGTCTTAATTGGTTGATAGTTTTTGTAAATATTTGAATTGTAAAACCTGTTCCTATAATACATAACATTTTCTTCCTTTAATATTACATTCATTGCCTCTTCTTCTACATGTTGTGGGTTTCTAAATTAATTTTATCTGGTAAGCGCTCGGGTAACGCGTTTATATACGTATCTAAAACCATTTCCTCAAATATTTTGGTTTTAATTTAACGTAGGTTAGGATCCTGTTATTTTAACTTAAGTTTGGTCAGAATCAAGTTTCTTACATCTTGACATTTCATACCAAATTGATAAGGTGATTGCTTGCTTTCTATTCGCAAATTTAATAAATTTCTAACTAAACATTTAATATTTCTTTGATCGCCAAACTAAGCAATCAATATTTTCTTAGAACCTCCCAGTCATTTAAATCATCCCTACTCGCTATTAAAGTTAATGCTCTGCCTATTAATTTGCTTAAAGTTAAACTTAGTAACCACATATTTTTTCTATCTCCTCTGTTTGTAAAAAGTTTTCAGGAATGTTACGCAAGCTGTATTTAAAATACCTAGCATTGCTTGAATACCATCATATGTAGGAATCGAATCTAAATCTAACCTTAAGTTATCTGAGTTCATTTTGTTTGAACTATTATTCTGTTCCCTTAGTCAAATTTGCACTCAAGTTATTTTAAGAATCGCTTACTGCAATCTTGGATAATGTTTACCTATAAAGTTCCGTTATAATCTCATCAGGTTCAGACATTCACTGAATAATTGTTGAAAATATAAATATTGTACATAAAAGTTTATATAAAAAATAGTCCTTAATTTTTCAATTCTTACTAATATCAATATGCAATTGAAAAAATGGTAAAGGAAAATAAACTATTGGTACTCACAATAATTTAATTGCTTGTTCCATAGTCTTCCTTTTGTATTGGATTCGTTCGAGTTTGTACTTCGTTCCATGTTGGTGTTCGGTTCTAGCAAAGAATTAAAATTTACGAATACTAGTTTTTCGATTTTGAAACCTCTAGTGTCTTTCTGGAACCCGTTCCGGCTGCGCCAGATAGATTTGGAGTTCTGAGGAGTTTCCTCTTAAAAAGTTTATTTCCAAAAACACAACTATCAAATTTATTTTTAATTCGTTAATTACAAAAATGACTTGTTTCAACTTTAACGCTGATATTCTTTAACCGCAAAGTAAATGCAAGTGAACATATTACAAGTTAATATTTAAATCAATCAATAATTAATAATTAAGAATCCGTAGCTTGAACACCTAACAATGTTGAAGTTATGAAGTTTGAAGACCAATTGGCGAGCAGAACTTCTTACATTTAACATGAAGCCTCTTGTCTCACAGCGTTTTTTAAAAAACTGCGGATATTGCGTTTACGCTGTTTCTTGATAAATCATACAATATCTGTATTTCTAAGTAATTATAAATAAGTCTTCTTGGTCGCAGTTCATTGTTTCTTTACCTGTGATATCAACTTGCGTCTGTGTTTTAAAGTGACCGTTTCTTATTCTTATTTCTATATGAACTCCGTTGACACTTATCATATTACATTCCATTATACAAGGTATCATGCTATATCTAAGACATCAATAGTACATTTAACTTTAAATACATATTAATATAGGAGATATGTAACTCACGGAATACCTTAAGAATTTCTTCTTCGTTAATAATGAAAACTCCTCCTTCAAACACGAGCCTTTTATGCATTTATCATCAATACACTGAGCGTTTTAACTAATACATGATCGCGTTTGCGGTTTCGTGTGTTTACGAAATGATGCTAGATGACCTTTTGATGCACTCCAATTATATATATATATATATATATATATATATTACTCATATTTAGACCAGGGTAGAAAATTAAATAATCACATCAAATAATTTTAATCACCGTGTATAAGGAATTTTATTAGATAATACGCTTTATTAAAAAAAAACCGTGGAGAATAAAAATTCATTCGTTTCAGTAAAAATAAGAGATTTAAACCATGTAAAAGACGCTTTATATCAAAAGAAACAGTATTAACAAGCTCTACGGGTAATGTAATTATTCCGAGGAAAGAAACTTGAAAAATCCAAGATTATAATACCAGAAAATAAAGCTCTGAGAATTAATATTATTTTGAACACCTGCGTAGTTTAAATATCACGTACGACGAAAATTGTGTAGATAACAAATGGTTTCAAAGAATCTTGGAGAAACCGGGGCTTAATATTCACGAGAAGGTGCGATACGGGGTTATTAAACCCAGATAGTCCACATGGACTAAAATATAATCGATAATAAAGAATATCAATTTGCACCAATACGAACAGGTTAGAAAAGGAAAGAAAATGCGTCAAGCAAAGACACATATAGTAAAAGGCGTGATTTAAGCAACGTCACGAGGGTCACAATTGGTTGAAAATAGGATGCAAATATCAGAGGTAGAAACAACAATTTCTGTACAAAATTAATTAGTTTTTTTCGGACATGTTGGCGTGCCGTGTGAGAATTTCTGATTTTTAAATGGGGCGAGTGAAAAATTCGTAAAAACCGACTCGCGAGCGACGGACTGGGAACATAGAATGAGAAATTCTTAAGAATTGTCTGTTTTGAGGACAAAAGCGACGTGCCGGCTATTCGCTATATATACCGGTGGTAATATGAATTTCGGCCTCTTAGACTTTTGACTATTCGATGCGTTAAAAGCTCTTACATCCGCGACTTGATTCAAGATGTTAAACAGTGCATTTTAGTTTGATAAAATAATTTAAAATTTTGCTCGTATATTTTAGTGATTCAAAATAGTTTGTTATTTACGTGCTAACATGAATGTACTTCAGTGCACTTAGATACAAGGTAATAAAATTTAGTATCACTGTACCAATTAGCAAAATTTACGACGACAAATGTATACACAAAAGTAGGCAGTTTTGGCGTATATTGGTGAAAGACGCATGAATTTCTCTGCTATTTTTCGGGGTGTTAATAATTAAATGGTTCAAATACGTGTCTGGATCCACGAAACCAGGGTCAGATATACACAGATGAGTTCCGGAAAAGCCCAGAAATAACTTTAAATAAATGGTGATGGAGAAAATTTTAAAAGCGTTGAGAATTAGAAGCCGTAAATATAATCCTGTTGGAATGGTGTGATTAACTAAAGGGACGATGTACATTGAAGCTACGAGGACAGTAACCTTCAGGTAAATTATACTATTTTGTTTGACATTTTGTGTGTGTTGAATAACTTTATAATTGATTTACTTTAAATGGACATTAGTGAAATTGTACTAACCATAAAATTTTAATTTTAAGATGAAATTTGCTTGTTTAAGTAGAAAGGGTATTTAGTATTGATGTTCTGAATTATGATGAAACTTTGGGTATGTCTTTGAGCTCAATTAGACGAATCTGGTTAATTAACGTAAAGGGTGGTAGATGCTCCTTTATACTCAGACTCGGTCTGCTTATATTGTTATATTAATTAGTAGGCATCCAACAAGGACTTTAATTCTGGATGCACGTTAAAGTGATAATAAAATTAATCTTGAAATTCTTTTAAAACTGAATTTTATGCTGAAATTTAATTTGAAAATTTAATGTATTCTGAATATTGATGTAAATAGAGTTAACGTTGATGTTTGTGGTAGGAATGTGTTGTTTAATTTTATGAATGAGGAGGTTTATAAAATTAGGTGAGCAGCTGAAGCGAAACCAGGATCACAGCAGTTTATGACGCCCAATCGGTGGGACTAGAATTTTTTGTTGAAAGGACCCAGTTCCCGCATTCAAAGGAGTTATCACAGCAGTATATATATATATATATATATATATATATATATATATATATATATATATATATATATATATATATATATATATATATATATATATATATATATATTGACGTGATGAGTAGTCACGGGAGTTCATTGAAACCCAAATTCTACAAATAAATCCCACCAAGATATAAAAGAATCCGAAAAAAATAGAAATGCCCGTAAATTCATGGTTTCACCCTGTATAATACAAGCGTACTTTTATTCATTGATGTACAAGCGGAATATCAAATTCCCCGTGTATAAATAATCAACTTGTATGATATAAGCGTATTTTAAATACATAATAAATAAATAGCAAATAACGTAAGCTGTACATGTAAAAATGTTTAATTTTAAGATACCTTAAAAATGCGTCCAATGCGAACGCAAATCGATCATTTTAAGATAAATACAATACCATTTATTTTCACTTATTAATTAGCCTTTGTTCAGAAAAACATTGTAAATAAAAACATGTTCTTGAAAATTTGACAGGAATTGAGAGCAAATATGTCAAATTCGCCTGAACTAATTAATAAAGAAACGTTTATTAAAAGAAGCTGCCGGAATCTTAAAAAAATCCAGAAAATGTAATAGAAATTGATAAGAAATAATTATTACCTATAACAATCAGTGTAAGAGAAAATAACCTTGGGTGTTAAACAAAGACGAGGCAACGCGCGTCACTAATTAATGGAACCAGATAAGCAAGTA
Organism: Platerodrilus igneus; assembly: GCA_036346225.1. Lineage (NCBI taxonomy): Eukaryota > Metazoa > Arthropoda > Insecta > Coleoptera > Lycidae > Platerodrilus > Platerodrilus igneus. The sequence goes on from JARFIW010000800.1 coordinate 5,829,899, forward strand.
ATAAAACGCTGCGATTTTAGACGCTAATGAGTTTTTCTGGCAAACCTTGCATTATTACGGTGTGAAATGTTCCATACTGTAGTAGTATATTTGAGAAATAGATAACTTTGTATATATAATGAAGCGTTTATTAAATAAATTCATTCATAAATTCGAAAGCGAAATGTTATTTTGATTTACGTCGCTAGCGTGTTGCTTTGCGAAGATAATATTTGATGCAGTAAGCATACCTTAATTTAATGATTATGATGTAACAATGAATACAGAAGTAATGCTTTAAACGTAACTTACATAAAAATGGAAATTATTAAATACAATGAAGAAGGAAAACTCTTCAATATAACGTTATTTAAAAAATTGTATTAAATAATTGAAAGGAAGATCTAAGAAAAAATGTACTTTGGTAACTGCTGTTTAAAACGAGCATTTTAAATATGGAAAATCTTGTAAGCTGATTTGAGGTCAATTTAAAATAAGAAGATATTTAATTACGAACTGAAGGAGCACGTTTGTGGATTCTGCAAGTATTATTTTTAGATTTATTTTTAACTGATATTGGAATAGTTGTTATTTAAATTAAGATAGAATAATAAGTGTTAATCATATAATCTTTTTTTGTAAAGGATTTTTATCAGGAAAGTTTATGTCCAGAGTTCGAAACACTCTGACCTTTTTAATAGGTGTGAGAATTAAATAATAAATAAAGTAAAAACATTTTTTTATAATTAAGTAAATAAGCACTGGTTAGAAATAATTTGATGTTTGAAAGAAACATGCTGTAAATATTTTATCTGCTTTTGTGCGAGAGAAAATATTTTATGTATAAATGCTTTGTAATATTGTAGTGTTTAATTTCATTTTATAAATTCCAACATTTCCGTTGAGCTAGCCAGGCAAAAGTTAGAAAGGGAGGTAAGTGAATAATTTCAAATTTTACAATTTGCTTTATCTGTATCACAGCACTCTTTTAGCGGCGCGTTGTCACAGCATTTTTTGAATGAACGCTCCATCGACGGGGCGTTGTCGCAAATATATATATATATATATATTGCTGTGATAAGGGGTTGTTTAAGGGTGTACTTTATAGTAAAGGTCGTTTAGAAAGGAGAAATTACCATAGGCAGCAGAAAACCGCACTTATTTAGTGAAGAATTGAGAAATGGAGATAGTTTGTAAATAGTAAGCAGTCAACACCCTGTATATAAAGTATAAATAGTTTTAAGCGACGCAAATAAACATAGGAAGACGCATAGTTAGCGTAGAAACAAGGAACACATTCATTAGGTAAATAGTAAATATTTAATACCCTGTAGATAAAGTTTTAGTTAATTTAGGTAAAGCAAGTAATGATATTTTTCAGTTGAAGCACGCGTATATTTATAAGTAAACGATAAAGTGTAATTAGACACGCATTAAAAAGAGTTCCAAACAATTAGATTAATACGGAGATAGAAATAGAGCTTAAGGTAGCATAGGTAAATGCGTGCAAAAGGCTAACCATTTTTGATAAGAAAGTAGATTAAAAATTGCGTGAATAACATGTAAATATGAAAATTAAAAGTCGAATTGCATCAGTTGTTTATGGAAAAGCAATTAGATCTATCAAAACACAGCATGTTGATAACGAAGACAGCTGCAAGCAGGTTACAATTATTGGGAATCGTGGAGAATTACATCAAAAACTACTCTGAATGTAATTATTTGATTGGTTATAAATAAGCGACGAGCTCTAGACCATACCCACTGACGGAGTGGGAACGGAATAATATATTAGCAGGCACAGTGATAACGAAGACAGTTTGCAACTCAACAAAGGCCGAAGTGCGCCGCTATGAAATAAAGTAATACGTAATAATTTTAAAAGTGAAAGATAAAATAAGTGCCAAGATGAAAACTATAATTGCCGATTAAACGTAAGTACATTTTAATGAATTTATTTTAAACTAAAACATAAAAATAATAGGGCTTTGAAGTCCGAGGGGAAACAAACGACAATTTCGAAGTACGGGGGGAAAGAAACGACAATTTTGAAGTCCGGGGAAAATCCAGTAATACAATTTTGAAGTCTGGGGAAACAGTAATACAATTTCGAAGTCTGGGGAAAATAGACTACGATTTCTATGTCCGGGGTAAACAAACCACAATTTCTAAGTCAAGGGGGAAAATAAACTACGATTTCAAGTCAGAAGACAATGATAATAAGAATTCTAAGTTTGAAGAAATTGATTGATAAGAAGTAATAAGTCTGAAATGAAACGACAATAAATTGGGGTGCATAAATTAATAATGGTAGTCCATAGGGTAATGGCAATAATTTAAATGTAATCCTGAATTGGGGGAAGATAATTTTTATTCAAATGGAAGCGTCGATGTGAAGAAAACAGACCAGGTCAGATTTTTTTTAGTTATAAGACATTTTTATTTTTCTATATAAATTTTTATTTTGAATATTGAATTTGCTTAATATAATATGAATGTGAAAAAGTCAACAAAAGAAGTTGCATAAGTATAAAATGAGTAATATGATGACAGGTTTAGAACGTTCTACGCTTTGTTGATAAAGATAATAGGTTTTTTTTTGGTGACTTTGGGTTTTGAGTAAATAGGATATGATGTTTAATAAATGAAATTTACAACATTAACTAATTGAAAAGTGTATTTCAAATAATTTACAAAAGCTGTACATAATATGTTGGTTTCATTATATAAAATCGAAATTAACTGAATTTTATAATTCCAAATAAATGCTAGCCGAGGTCATAAGATTTAAATAGTTCAAGGAGGAGCTACGAGTTGAATAGGAAATTGATAACAAGTAAGGCGGTAACGTACCGAGTTTTGTTATTGGTTGACAAGGTTGGTTCAAGATAAAATCCAGTTAAGTTTCTGGAGGGATCTAGTAGCGATATTAATAAGACAGCCCAACGTCGGAGATAATTACAATCTTGTTTATTCATAGTAATATTAATATGGTCGCTCAAATGAGGGAGCGCGAATAATTTAGAATACATAGCAAATAATATAACAGCCCAACGAAGGGGCGCGATAATTCCAGTAGTAGCATAGCAATATATATATATATATATATATATATGTAGATATTGTTACGCTATCACCCTGCGCCAGATGTACAACGATCAATTGCCTACTGGTCGCCACCTCTCTGTGCTTTTAAAATAATTTAAAATTAACACAATTAAATTTATGTTTCGACTAGCTCAGTGATACCACGCACAGAGTGAACGACGATATGATTCAAAGAATTTTTACATACTCCTTTCCAACTCTCAATACCCCTGAATAAAACCAACAAAATTCACCAAAAATTGTATAATGAACTATTTAATTTTCTAATTTACAAATTTATGCCCCTTTTTAATATCATATACTTATTATAGAACTTTTGAATCAAAATTAAAACAAATATTCTTTACGAAGATGATAGCTTTTCACACCTTCTATAACAATTAAAACCAGCAAAAAAAAATGTATCTTACCATGAATAGTTTCGTTAAACGTTCAAAAAAATATCGCCTTTCTTAAACATAATTCTACGCACCAACCAATCTTTTGTTGACCTTTTACACAAATAATTTAATCACATGCAACTTTTAACCTCACTTCCGAAAACACAAATTATGTAAAATTATAAATGCATCATACTATAAATTGCATGAAAATTTTTGACTTTATGTTTCTCCAGTTTTTTCTTACTAAAGCATTCTGGCCCAAATCGGTCGTTTGTTCTGTAGCTGAAAGTCGTTAACCAGCAACTTTGGCGTAGAGCTTTGAAATATTTATTAGCAGCTTGGAGTCGTTTGCCCAATAATTTGAAGTATTAACATTGTACTTAGATTATTATGCCATTTATTTAGAGTGTTACTTGGAGTATTAGTTGAAGTATTGCCGAAGTATTACTTAGAGTATTACTTAGATCATTCCTTAATTCATTTTTTAGTTCATTTCTTAGTTCATTTTTAGTGTCTTACTTAGTTCATTTCTTAGTGCCTTAGTTAGTGCCCTAAATTAATAAAATTGCAAACTTTTTTTGTTAATTATTTCTATACTTACATTTATATCAACGGCAAAATTTTATATAAATTTATTTCAACGCGCACTTTACTGTTTATATCTCTTGAAATTATAAATTTTAATTACGTTTCAATTTCTTGAACTTATAATTTTCACTAAAATTGTATTCACGTAAGAATATTCTTTCAACTAGCACAATCGGTGCGCCGATTATTAAATGATCCTTCTTTATCTGTTTTTGTTGGTTTTATAGAATCAAATTCCTTCCCGAGCGTTCTACGCGTTCTCATTACGTATCACAATTAGTATTTATCAACTTATCTTGGGTTGCTTCCTATCTATAACTGACATAGGTCAAAAACTTGACAATGTCAGATGTGATTGACAAAAATGCTAAGTGTAATTGAAAGTTAGGTATGTATAGTTGTGTACACGATTTAGATTTGTAAATTTTCCACTTATAGTCATCGGTCTCGGTGGCGTAATTGGTAAACGCATAGTCCCGGAAAGACTAAGATACAGGTTCAAATCCTGTCCAAGACCTTATATTTTCTTTCTTTCAATTACAAGCTCGATTTGAAATGATCATTTGGGCTTTGCATAAAAGTCTAAGTTATTATTTCATCTTATTAATTGTAATACGTTAGAATTTATTAACTTACCTAGTGTAAAAAACTACCTAATATATATATATATATATATATATATATATATATTGCAGTGGTTACCCGTATGAATCATGCTCCACGAATTGGGTGCCATAAAAATGCCCTGGTTTCTCGTTATGCCTCATGCCCCACACTTTGGGCGCCATAAAAATGCACTGGTTTCCTTTGGAAAGAAGCCCTAATTCGTACCCCTTTATTTCCGGTTGATAATACCACGGCTAGCTCTGCTTACTGCGTCCCCTAAATACTCACCACAACTACTCATTCTTATATGCACCTTTAGAATAAAAAAAAAAACAAAATATTTCGACACAAAACATACAGCTCTTTTATTCTACCAACACAAATAATAAATTCTCAAAAATCTCAATATGTACAAGTATTATTCAAGTTAAAACATTTCATATTTTTGCTCAATAGTAAAGCATCGGTCTAAAATCCCCGTGATTTTACGCTCCTCTACATTTCATTTTTTTTTTATTAATTGTAGATGGGCCTATCCTGTACCCTTAATTTACTCCCCTAGGCCTATATAGAACTTAATATAAACCTTTTATTTTCTGTGCATAAATTATTTGCATCGTCAAATTTAAACTAAAAACCCGTTTACTTCTTACATCAATAACATATTATTTAAATATTTACACCCTCAGATTAATAATAGAAAATTGTCCTTTACATATGTCCATACAATTAAATTTTAGTTTATAAAAATTTTTACCACCAAAGAAAACAAATCACTCATAAATTAAAATAACTTAGCACCAGCGCAATAGTTTCAATAAAAAAAATCGTTACCTGAAGTGTGTTCTTCCGGATTACCTCCTCCAGAGGTGACCTTCCACCAGACTGTTCGTACCTGGATTACTCCATCTTGCTGCTTTCTAAGTCGGACAGCAATTCCATCCCATTAACCATCTGAATACGCCTTCTGCCAGACTGCATGTAAAATAACCAAACTACACCACTTCTTCTAATTAACGCGCCACCAGCACCCTCGTTCAAAATATAAATACTTTTTCTACTTATGTAGCATCCAGCTTTAATTATAATAATTATTTATTTCAATTCGGCCCGTTTCTCTGCACCCACTTGTGCATTACAAACACTTGTAATAATTTTCGGCGGACTACACTGTTACGCGGTATGAAAGCTAGAATGTTCTTCTGTATAATTGAAAATGTAAACAAGAAGACAGAAAAATAAGAGAGCGAATCTAACTCCAGCAGTTCTTATATATTTTCGCCCCACTCGCGATGCCCGTATTTTCACTACACATTCTATGAACTGAAATCAACTGCCACAACAATTCCACAAATTCCATCCGTACAAAACATGCAACAAACTTTCAAAACCGAGAATTCATCCACTCCGATATTGTTATACCCCGAAAAACTGTGTAAAACTTCAACCGTTTTACGCCTTCCTTGAAATCTGTCGTTTGCTATTCCCCCAAACAAATCCGATTACGCCGCTATTGTGCGCGTCTATACTCCTATCGCAGTCACACTTTCCTAATAACCTTTCCTATCTTTGTCTTAATTTTCTACCTAAATTGTCAACGTTATTTCCACTCTTTTAATATCTTTGTCTGCCACATATTTTGTGTCCTATTACTATGTTGTTTGCTGTCAATTGTCCCTTCATATACGCGCGTCTTGAAAAATCTATACTGCTCACAAACATGTTGCATCTTTGTCCTGCTTATTGATATTTAAGATATACTCCTTTAGTACGCGCTTGAAAGATGTTTGTAATTTAAGCCACCTGTTATGTTTCATCTTACTCTATTACATAGTAAAGCTCCTCTGTCACTTAATTTTATCGATCCGTTTTTGAAATAGTCGTCTGTTATTATTAATCTTGTATCTTGTCCGTTACCATAATACTCCGAATTGTTGTCTCGACGTTTTCTAGCTTTAACAAGAATTATGTATCTACCCCAAGCTTTTATTCCTTGAAAACTTTGATTGTTTTAACTTGTTTGCAATCTTCAACCATGTAGCTTTATACGAATGCTTTAATTTATAATATTAAATAAATATACGTTATTTAAATTGACGTATACAAATTAAACCTACATTATAACATGTAATTTTATCCCAATCTAACTGTACTGAAACGCTAATAAATAACTTATTGATTTTTACATACAGGGTCACTAAATAAATAAATACTTGTCCTATTTCCACAAGTTTACGCTTACCCGTACACAGTAATAATATATATATATATATATATATATATATATATATATTTCAAACGAGAAGTAGTTTAACGAGTCTTAAATTAATGAAAAGTAAAAAAGGATTAATGGCAAGTGACTCAAATTCAGCCACGAGGGCATCCTGTCGACGCGTTTCGCCCTAATTGGGGCTCATCAGGACAGGAGTAGCAAAGTTGTAATATTTAATACAGACACCTTATGGGAAGTACAGCATCACCTAGCTCACAATTTGTGTCTTCGTATCGCTTCACCTAACATTGCAGGTTTAAACAACAGTCGGCACGGAGGAGATCCGGCTCAACTGCCTTTTTCCATAGCCAAAAGATATAATTTAAACGAGAAGTAGTTTAACGAGTCTTAAATTAATGAAAAGTAAAAAAGGATTAATGGCAAGTGACTCAAATTCAGCCACATTGCTATGATAATTGGGTTATTTAGAGGTATATTAGGTCTGAAGGGTCGCCCACTACATGTAAATAACATTGTTACGAGCAACTATTAGGCAATCCGTCAAACACACAAGCGCCGTAAGCAATGTATGTACTACAGAAGCCTAGAATTTTCTAGCATGTACTGGAGTATAAATCATCCTTTTAATTCGGGATATATATAAGAGCACTGATAAATGTAGGAGTGAGTCTATATCAGAATGTCGTATATAAATCATCTCGTATATAGTTAGTTGTTCGTTACGTTATGAAAGTCTTTAGTAAATATAAATATGGGTTATGTGAACGTGTATATTGTACCACCAGCTTGTAAAATACATAAATAGACAAAAGTGTAATAAATAAATAGTAGTGTTAGTGTTGTTAATAGACCTATGGTTAAGAATTTAGTTTAAAAAGATTTTAGTTAGTGCTTGTAAATTCATTAGTGCTTGTAAATTCATTAGTGTGATAGTGCTTCACTGTTAATTGGACTGAAAACATCAATAAATAAAGCATATACTGTTAATTAGACTTGTGAACAGTGAGTAATAAAGTCTTTTGTTATTACTTGTTTTAAATTGGTGAAACGCGGTAGTAGTAGCCCGCTACAGTATTAAAGGCTAGAAAACTAAACAATTTTATCATGAAAAGTACGTAATTTGCAAATCATGCAAAAAGCAAAGATCTAACACACTGTATAAGGATCACAGTTAACTTTAATTAATGCTGGAAAGCCTATTCTTCGATAATACAACCACGTTCAGTAAGATAAATAACTCTGTACGCAATCAAATTCATTTTAAACCAAAAAAGCATTTATAAATTCTAAATAAATGAGCATTAAGAACATCGAAAGCTAGAAAATCATGATACAAATTCTGTTAAAATAAACACGCAATAAAAACACCTTTTAAAACAAACACGTTTCAGACACGCAGGATGTAAATAAACGCATTCCAATATACGTCATTATAGAAATTTTGCATACGTGATTTTTAATATGGAGTAAATTCAAAACCCAAAAGATTGTCTTGACAAAAATAAAAGCCATAAGTTTGTCTACGTGAGAGGAAGAATTAAAATTTCCTACAACAAAACAAAACAAGACGGGTGAAAGCACATGGGCTATAAGAAATCCACTATATAGACCTTAAATGCTACGTGACCGACAATATTATTTAACAAGTTATTATCAAATTCATACCGGAGAAAGCCCAAGGTATAGACAATAACCATAGCATGCCTTTAACTATGACCGAAGGACGCGGATAACCAATGATGTTAGATGGAGGCGTTGTTTTAAATACCAGACGAATTTGATAGACAGTCAGTCTTCCTTTAACCAGAGCGGGCTTAATAGCGGTTCAAATTAGAAAATTATGTAAAGTGAACATAGAAAAATTAAATAATTATATTTCGTGGAAGTCGTGATAGAAAAGTAGTGAAAATATACGAGAGAGTTTGCCGTTAACTGAGAAACGTAAGTGGAAGCTTATTAATTAAACATAATTTTAATATTTATAATTTAGGGCTCTAGGTAGAAATTCAAATTAGCACATCTAAATTGGTATATAAATCTAAATTTGCATATAAATTCGAATTTAAATATACATCGATCTAAATTTGCATGAAAACATTGGTTTGAATCTACGCATAGGAGCACTAAAACGGAGAATGGGTGTTTTGCCGATCGGTACTATAAAATCAACAAGTGAACTCAATCGAAAACAATCTAGGGGTACTTTGTCAACAGCATGCAACAGCAGATCCAAGAATAGGGAGAACAAAAAGACACGCAAGGAAAACTACAGGTCAAAACATTATCTAATAGCATAAGGCATTATTTTCTTTTTTATTAAACATTCACATTTTTTATAGCAGAATATTTATGTAAAGAGTCATCAAAAATCTTTTTATATGTGAAAATTTACGTAAAAGGGAAAAAGTCATGAACGTTCAAGAGGTATTTCCAATAGTATACAGTGTCATTTTTGTTGGCTTTAAACTGACTATAGGGAGCTATAATTTTGGGGGATAAACAAATTGATATCATTATTACTTTGATTCAGGGGTTAATTTTGTCGAATAGTGAATCATATTATCAAGCTGTAAAGTGTATATAATTTTTTTTGTTATTATACAAATCTTGGTCAATTTCGTTTGTCTCAAGTAGGAAAGTGTAAGATGAAAGGGGGGGGTAAATTTTTGGATTAGACTGAGCTAGTCGAGGCATATTTAAATTTTAGGTAATTTAGAGACACAGAGCGTACGCGAGCAGCAGGAAACTGAACGTTAATTACATCGGCGTGCGGCGTTGTCATAGCAATATATATATATATATATATATATATATATTGCTGCGATAAGGGGTTGTTTAAGGGTGTATTTTATAGCAAAGGTCATGCAGGAATTAGAAATCATAATAGGAAGCAGAAAACTGCATTTATCTAGGAGAAAATTGAGTAAATAGGATAGTTTGTAAATAGTAAGCAGTCAACATCCTGTATATAGAGTATAAGTAGTTTTAAGCGACGCAAATAGACACAATAAGACGCATAGTTAGCATAGAAATAAGTAATTCATGCATTAGGTAGATAACAAATATTTAACACCCAGTATATTGAATTTTAGTAAATTTAGGTAATGCAAATAATGATATTTTTAGTGGAAGCACGCGTATTTATAAGTAAGCATAATAAATGTAATTAAACACGCATTCAAAAGAATTCCAATCAGTTATGATAATATGGAGATAAGAAATAAAACGTAAAGAAGTGTAGTGTAAGTGCGTACAAACAATTAACAATTTTGATAAGTAAAGGTGATTAAAAATGCATAAATAAACAAGCATATATGAAAATTGAAAGTCGAATTGCATCAGATATTTGTGTATAATATGGAAAAGCGATAATATTTCTCAAAACACCGCATGGGCTGATAACGAAGCAGCTGCGAGCAAACAACAATTACTTGAAAGGACGAGAATGTTACATCAGAAAACTACTTTAAGTGTAGCAAATGGAAAGAATTGATTGGTTAAAATTAGCGACGGGCTAGTAAGCCATGCCCACAGACGAAGTGGGATATCAATCATATATTAACAGCGACAATGATAACGAGCTGAGTTCTCAACCCAATAAAGGCCAAGGTGCGTCAGTTTCAACCAAAGAGTAACGCGCAAGAATAATATTTAAAAGTGAAAATTGTTTAAGTGACAGATAGTGCGACGAAGATGAAAATTACTATTGCCGATTAAACGGCTCTAAGTTTGGGTGTATAATAATCTAAGTCTGAGGCGGATAATGACGTTCTGAGGCCGGTGAGAATAAATTCTAACTCTAAGTTTGGGTGTATGATATTTTAAGTCTGAGGCCGGGGAGAATAAAATCCAATTCTGATGCTGGTTAGCATAAATCTAAGTTGGAGGCGGATGAAAATGTTCTAAATGCGACGACAATAATTCGAGGGAGATAATAACTCTAAGTTTGATGATAATAATTCAAGTAATATAATAATTTAAATGATATTCTGAGTCTGGTGAAAATAAATAATCCAGAAGGTGACGACAATAATTCAAATGTAATAACTCTAAGTGTGGATAGATAAAATTTTAAATGGGTATATAATAATTCTGAATTGGTAGAGAATAATTTTGATCCAAATGGATGGTATAATGCATGACAAATTCTAGTTGATAATGGATGCGTCGATAATTTTGGTTGCGAGAAGGAAGTAACGAAGAAAACAGACCAGGTTAGATTTTTAGTTTTAAGACATTTTTTTTCTATTTGAATTTAAATATTGAATATTAAATTTGCTTAATTAATATAAATTAGTGTGACGGAGTCAACAACGAACTTACATACGTAGAAAATGCGTAATAGGATAAAGGGGTTTTGAACGTTCCCGGCTGCTTTTTATAAAAACAATAGGTTTTTTGGTGACTTTAGATTGATTGAAAAGCATATGATTTTTGAGATAAATACGAGGTACAATATTTATTTATTGAAAAGTGTATTTTAATAATTTTCAAAACCTGTACATAATATTTGTTTTTATTATATGGAATTAACTAACTTCATTTTATAATTCAAAATAAAAGCTAGTCGATGCCGAATGATAAAATTTATGGGAGTGTAATTTGATAATTTAAAAAGAGAGAAGGAGTCAAGTAGAATACGCCATTGATACAGAGTAAGGTGTTATCACATCAAGTTTTGTTATTGGCTGACACAAGGTCGGTCCACGATAAATTCCTGTTTATTCATAGCAATAATTAAAATAACGCCCAAACGACGGCGATCGTTAATTGTGAAAGTTTATAGCAAAATTTTATGACGGCCCAACGTCAGGGCATGGCAGTTCCAGGAATAATCCTGTAGGATCATATATATTATATATATATATATATATATATATATATATATTACTCAAATTTAGACTAGGGTAGAAAATTAATTAACGGCATCAAATAATTTTAATCACCGTGTATAAGGACGCTGTGGGTAATAATACGCTTCATTTAAAGGCATATTGGATAAATTTGTCATTTACTTCTAAACATAGGGTTTATATTGTTTAGATAAGGTTAAACACCATGTATATCAAAGCAGTGGAAAATAGTACGCTTAATTAAAGGCCTACTGTGTAGATTTAAATCATTTAATTAGAATATAGGGTTTGTATATAATCATAATCAACGTGTAGAAGGAAGTAATGTAAAATTTCATTAGATAATAAGCATTATTAAAACCATGGAGCATAAAAATTTATTCGTTTCGTTAAAAATAAGGGATTTAAATTATTCACTAGATGCTTTCTATAAAAAGAAACAGAGTTAAAAGGTTCAATTTGTATTTAATTTAATCGTTTCAAGTACTAAAGCTATCGAGAAATTATAAAAGACGTGGGGAAGGCACGCAAAAGACTTCAGCGTATTAGAACTCAGAACTCCTGCAGAAATAACGATGTATATGATAGTTGATAAGCTTTAAGCTATATGAGTGCAAGTAAGAAAGCGAGTTTGTGGTATTAAGACAAGCGAGAGGGAATGCATTGGTAGTTAAACGAGGGGAAATGTGAAACGAGAGCACAGGTTGTAGATAGAACGAACAGACTAGATTGGCGGTTAAGGTTGAAATAAGATGCAAACAGGAAAGGTGGAAACATAACAATTTCTATGTAAAATTAATTAGTTGTTCTCGGACGTGTTGCGAGGAGAGCAAATTTCAGTAGAATCATTGTGCCGAGCCATCGGAAGGGAAAATAGAATGCGAATTTCTTAAAATCGTCCGTCGCGGGACAAATTCGACTTGCAAGCGAGCCATTATAAAAACCCGTGCTGATAGTTTAGCTCTCTTTTATTTTTGATTTTATGCGATACTCCAAACAGTTTTGCTCTTTATTTTTTGATTTTATTCGATACGTCCAGCAGAATAGATGGTGATTACCTGCTACTATAACAGTTATTATGCATTAGTGCACTGAGAGAAGATAAAATAAAGGTAATAAAGTCTAGTTATATTTGCGGGTATTACTGTACCAATTATCCAAATTAATAACGATAAATAAATAAATAGAAGTATGCAGTTTTGGGTATAGCGTGAAAGAATTATGAATTTCAGTGCTATTTTTCGGGAGTGTTAGGAATCAAATGTTATTCGTAAACGTGATTGGATCCACAAAACAAGATTTAGATATACATAGATGAAGTCCTGAGAAGCACTGAAACCTTTTTAGACGAATGGTGGTGTAGAAAAATTTTAACGGCGGTCAGAAATCCGAAGACGTAAACATAAACCAGCTGGAATGGTGGGATTAGCAAGGACTATGTACAGTGTGTCCCAAATTGGATGTATTAAATGGGTAACTTAGTTGTTATTAAAGATACAATAAAACTGTGTGCGCAGTCATGGGCCAACTTTTTGAGATCAATTCAATGGTGAAATCACAAATGAGCGATCTTCTTTTGTTTTCGAGTTATAGCCAAAAATTGATATTTTTAACAATTCTATTAATTCGTATAACTCGTTTGGTTGCAAAAATATCCAAAAATACTGTAATAGTTTTTTATACGGTTTTTTACGTAGAATACAGTGGCGTACGCAGATATTTAATATTTATAATACTTTTGAGGTTATAATATAAACTTGCATTTTTTTAAATGGAAACCACAATTGGTTGTCACTTTATTTAAAAGCTCTTTTTGAGAGCTTTTCAAAAATATATAGTTTAATATAATTATCTTTTCAAATGGCCGAATTATTCCATGTTTTGGTATAATAAAATAATTTATTATATTGGTAATAAATAGTTGGCCGCGAAACAAAAGGTAAACAAAAACGACAATTGTTTGTATAACAAACGTCAACGAGCTTCATTCATATCTATTGCACATGCAATAAATAGTATTGTTAGTTTGTAAGTGAAGCATCAGTCTGTTACTAAATGGCAAAATTTGAAAATTACGAAAAATACGATATGCTAGTTGCATTTATTGAGTCTGTGAGAATTCCTCTATCAGCAAAAACTTTATATTTTAACAGGTAATTGTGTAACTAATAGCAAATAATATTACTATGTCGTTTGTAAATAATACAGGTATCCTGAAAGACAACAACCTAATATTAACATGTTTAAAAGGATAGATAGTAATTTACAACAGTTTGGCTGCTTTGAAAAACCTAGAACGAAACAGTATGCAGTTTTTAATCAAGAGCAAACTACTGTTTCAACCATAGCATGTGTGGAAACAAACCCAAGAACATCATGTAGGAAAATTGAAAGGGAAATGGGTGTTTCTAAATCAGCAGCTTCAAGAATATTGAAGTGTAATAAATATCGACCCTATAAAAATAAAATTATACATAGTTTGTTTCCGACGATTTTCAAAAAGAAGGCGATTTTGTCAATGGTATCTTCGTAAATGTGCTGCTACTAACAATTTTGGAAATAACATTATATGGTGTGATGAAACACTTGCTGGTCGAATGAAAATACCTATCAAACATACGAGGCGTCAACAAAGCCGTTATGGTTTGAATATTTGTTGCTACATTGTTGGTGGCAAATTTCAATACTATATTTTTGAAAACAATCATTCAGCTTGTCGCTATATTGAAATTTTGTATACCAACTTGCACGAATTACTGAAGGACATGCCTCTCGAAAAAGACAAAAGTGTGGTTCCAACAAGATGGTTCACTCCCGCACAACGCTATAATTACTCGTGATTATTTAAATAGAGAATATCTCAATAAATGGATGGGTACGTTTGGACCTGTTCAGTGGCCGCCTAGATCTCCTGACTTGTCGATATTGGATTACTTCTTGTGGAATTTTTGAAAAGGAAATCTATAAAACCCAGAACCATAGTATTGTAGAGTTGCGGAATTCAATTGAAGCAGCATTTCGTAAAGTTAAGGCGGTTTATATATTAAATTCTATTAAGTCTTTAATAAAACGATGCGAACTTTGTTTAAGAGAATGGAGGCCAGTTTGAACAATATCTCTGAATTATCAGTAAATAAAACTATTGTAGTATTCCCATCTGTGTTCTAGTATATATATATAGTATATATATAGTATATAGTATATATATATATATATATATTATATAGTGTGAGGGTGTGTGTAGGTGAGGTGTGTGTGGTTGTGTGCGCATGCGTGCTTGAATGCGTGGGCACGTGCTTGTGTGTGTGTGTGTGTTTGTGAGGGTATGAGGTGTGTGAGTATGTGTGTATTTGTGTATCCATATATGGATTATAGACTGTTTAAATGTGGATAGGAAAGTATAATTTTCAATTTAAGATGTAGTTATATTAATTTTGTAATATATGTAGTTATGATATTGTATTCTTCTAGCTTTCAAACTTTGTTGTTTAGAGTGGTGTGGTACAATAATAAACTCTTGCTTTGTGTTTACCTTTTGTTTCGCGGCCAACTATTTATTACCAATATAATAAATTATTTTATTATACCAAAAACATGGAATAATTCGGCCATTTGAAAAGATAATTATATTAAACTATATATTTTTGAAAAGCTCTCAAAAAGAGCTTTTAAATAAAGTGACAACCAATTGTGGTTTCCATTTAAAAAAATGCAAGTTTATATTATAACCTCAAAAGTATTATAAATATTAAATATCTGCGTACGCCACTGTATTCTACGTAAAAAACCGTATAAAAAACTATTACAGTATTTTTGGATATTTTTGCAACCAAACGAGTTATACGAATTAATAGAATTGTTAAAAATATCAATTTTTGGCTATAACTCGAAAACAAAAGAAGATCGCTCATTTGTGATTTCACCATTGAATTGATCTCAAAAAGTTGGCCCATGACTGCGCACACAGTTTTATTGTATCTTTAATAACAACTAAGTTACCCATTTAATACATCCAATTTGGGACACACTGTATGTACATTGGAGCCACGAGTGCAGTAACCTTCAGGTAACTTATGCTTTGTTGTTCGATCTTTGATGTTTTGGTGTGTGTTGAATATCTTTATAATTTGTTTGATAAAGATGGACAGTAGTAAATTTGTATAAACAACAAATTTTGAATTTTAAGGTAAAATTTTCTTGTATAAGTAGAAAGGAGTATTTATCAGGTTTATGTTTTTGATTATGATGAAAATTTGGGTCTGTCTTTGAGCTCAATTAGACTAACCTGTTAAATTAACGTAAAGGGGCGGGAGATGCTTCCTTTTATTCAGACTCAGGTCTGCAAATATTGTTAACTTAATTAGTATGCATCCTACAAGGACTTTAATTACGGATGCAAATTAAAATGATGACAAATATGAACTTGAAATTTTATGATGCTGAAATTTATGCTGAAATTTAATTTTGAAATTTTAATGTATTGTGAATATTGGTGTAAATAGAGTTAACGTTGATGTTTGTGGTAGGAATGTGTTTTCTTTTATGAATGAGGATGAAAGTTTTAACTAGGTGAGCAGCCGAGGCGGAAGGATTCAAGAGGCGATATTCAGGTAAGAAATCGAATATCAGAGGAGATTTCACCGCAGTAACGAGAATCACAGCAAATCCATATATATATATATATATATATATATATATATATATATATATAATAGTGAATAAGGTGAAATAATAACTTAGACTTTTATGCAAAGCCCAAATGATCATTTCAAATCGAGTTAGTAATTGAAAAATGGAAAATATAAGGTCTTGGACAGGACTTGAACCTGTATCTTGGTTTTGCCGGAACCATGCGTTTACCAATTACGCCACCGAGACCGATGACACAATTAGGAAATTTACAAATTTAAATCGTGTACACGACGATACATCTAACTTTCAACTACGTTCGGCATTTTTGTCAATCGTATCTGACATTGTCAATTTTTGACTTATGTCAGTTATAGACAGGAAGCTACGTTCAAAATTATTGCTATTAGCCAAGTATTAAATATATAAATATTTTAGTAGTTAATTACACAAGGTAAGTTGATAAAATACTATCATATTATAGTGAATAAGATGAAATAATAACTTAGACTTTTATGCAAAGCCCAAATGATCATTTCAAATCGAGCTAGTAATTGAAAGATAGAAAATATAAGGTCTTGGACAGGACTTGAACCTGTAATTGAAAGTAATTGAAAGTTAGGTTGATGTATCGTCGTGTACACAATTTAAATTTGTAAATTTTCCAATTGTATCATCGGTCTCGGTGGCGTAATTGGAAAACGCATGGTTCCGGCAAAGCCAGGATACAGGTTCAAGTCCTGTCCAAGACCTTATATTTTACATCTTTCAATTACTAGCTCGATTTGAAATGATCATTTGGGCTTTGCATAAAAGTCTAAGTTATTATTTCATCTTATTCACTATAATATGATAGTATTTTATCAACTTACCTTGTGTAATTAACTACTAAAATATTTATATATATATATATATATATATATATATATATATATATATATAGTATTTCAGTGATCAACGTTAGTTATGAATGCAAAATTTATAATTTGATTTAGTTAGGGAAAAATATTTACAGTTGCATACCGTCTACACTATTGCTGCCCTGTCATTAAAGATTGTTGCACGTTAAAAGTTTATGAAATGGACCAACATTTTAAAGTGTGATTTTGGTAACTGCAGATTTTAAAAGCTACGTAAATATTGTTTTAGAAAGGCTACATTAAAATATACATTAAAATATAAAAGAAACATTTCTGCAATTAGCATTTTTAAATTTATTATTTTAAAATGATATGATACATTTGAAATGTGTCCCGAGCATCGCATTTTATTTGGTTTGTTACGTGCCATTGCACTTAAACATGTTTTTAGGTTAGTTTTTGATATACGGGAGTTTCGCGGCATATTTTCAAATACGCAGTGCGCGGGAATTTTAAATAGACTAGGCGGTGCTTCCGTACGTCATAGTAGTGAGTTTGCGCAGATCGCACAACACTAGAGGGGTAGATGAATAACTTCGCGCCAATGGAAAAAAGACAAGGAGTGGGAGAGTTTTCCGGTTCTCTCGCTAGAACGTGGCTTTTTACCTGGTATCGTGGAGTGAAGTGCTCGTTTTTGTCTCTGGTAACGTATCGTTAGGGTTACCTATGTAGTTCCCTGCCTAATTATCTTTTGTTTGTCTACCTCATACCTTTTCCCGCCCAATCCCTACATAGGTAAGAATCTGCCGCCAACTAGGAGTACCGATCTTCACGCCTGGGGGTGAAGACCTCATGACTACCTTAGCTGGCCGGCGCTGATCCGTACGCTTTTGAGAGCGTCGACGAATCATCTCTATTCCCTCCGGGAGGAGCCCTGATTGGACTTGGTTAGGGGCCTACCCTGGCGCAACTTCGCGGGAATCCGGACCTATAATGTGAGTACTTCAAAGTTTATATTGTTTGTTTTATCCTTGTGTTAAAAATTATGTAAATTTACGTAGTGTTGCGCAATATACCTTTAATATTGATGACATCATTGGTGGATGACCGCGCCCAAATCTGTATAAGTTTAGCGCTGCCAACTGCCGATAGTGTCTATTAGACCACGCTTACGGTGTTGCATTTATAGAACTTTTTTTAAATGTAACCACGGGGGAATGTAAGAGGTTAACTAACTTCATCATCATCATTTTGTTTTCGACCTTACTTAAGGTCGGTTTGACTCAGCTCTAACTTCTTTTCTAATCTGTGCTAATCTAAAAAGCTCTACATACCCTTCACAAAGTAAATTTCTAATATTTTGACTAATATAGTTTGGTCTAGGTCTTCCTATATCCTTCTATCTTTTTCCTATCCAGCTAACTACATAGATATTAGCAACCTGATGGTTGTTAAAGAACTCGAACATGTTTACATGATTACCATTTATAAGGAAATGAAATATAACCTGGTTATCCGCTTCAAAAAGGAAAAGTTGTTAAATTATATGTTATGGTAAGGCCTAAGCAACGAATCGCTGCCAACATGCCAGACCGCTACCTAATTGTGAGTTATGTCATGGTGACGTTTATTAAATTATATTGTATGGTAAGGCTTAAGCAACGAATCGCTACCAACATGCCAGACCGCTACCTAATTGTGAGTTATGTCATGGTGACGTTTATTAAATTATATGTTATGGTAAGGCTTAAGCAACGAAACGCTACCAACATGCCAGACCGCTAACTAATTGTGAGTTATGTCCTGGTGACATTTAGTTAACTGATGTTTATTTTTTTTGTTTTGTTTTCGAACTTACTTAAAGTCGGTTTGACGCAGCTCTAAATTCTTTTCTATTCTGAGCTAGTCTAAAAAGGTCTACATAGCCTTCACAACCTAAATCTCTAGTAATTTGACTAATATAGCTTTGTCTAGGCCTTCCTACTCTATTTTTATTTGGTAGTCTATAATCTAAAACTTTACTAAATAGTCCCTCATGTCATAACTGGTGCCCTATCATTCTATCTCTCCTGACCTTCAATTGTTTCCACATACAGGGATCCTCACCTATCCTTCTATAAACTTCCTCGTTTGTTACTCTATCTGTCCAACTAATCTTTAACATTCTCCTATAACACCAAGTTTCAAAAGCTTCTATCTTTTTCTTATCTACTTCTTTAATTGTCCAAGTCTCACTACCGTATAGTAGAACGCTCCATACGTACGACTTTAAGAAACTTTTTCTATTATCTAAACTAATACTATTAGCTATTAGTAAGGTTTTCTTTTTTAAAAACATTTTTCTAGCTTGAGCTATTCTAGCTACTATATCCCTTCTGCTACGTCCATCCTTTGTAATTATAATACCTAAATAGCAAAATTCATCTACCTCCTCTAACTCGGTATTACCTATTTTTAATTTTGGTTTAGAGCTAGGTTGTAACTCACTTGTCATTATCTTTGTCTTTCCTGAGTTAATTCTCATACTATAGTTACTCTGTAGTATCTCGCCTAAAATATTTAAAAACTCTCCTAACTCTTTTCTAGACTCTGCTATAATGGCTATATCATCTGCAAAACGTCTATTTTCTGTCCCTGTACACTAATACCTATCTCTTTTCTCTCTCTAGCTAAGTTTAAAGCTTCCTCAATATAAACATTAAAAATCAAGGGAGACAGTATACAACCCTGTCTTACACCATTTCTAATCTTTGCTTCCTTTTCTATTTTCATCAAATCTAATTACTACGCTTTGGTTTTTATATAGACTGTAAATAATTTTTTCTATCCCTATAAAAGATTCCTATTTTTGCAAAACCCTGAACATAACAATCCAATTAACCCTATCAAATGCTTTTCCTAAATCTACAAATGCGAAATGAGTTTTTTTATTTTTTTGTAACCTTTTTTCGATAATTACCCTAATCATTAGTATCGGTTCTCTAGTCCCTCTGTCTTTACGAAAACCATATTGGTCTTCGCATAATTAATTTTCAGTCAAAGCTTCTACTCTATTTTTAATTATTATTGTTAGTATTTTGGAAGCATGAGTAGTTAAACTAACCGTTCTAAAATTCTGACACCTATCAGCTCTTGACTTTTTTGGGATTGGAATAATAATATTTTTTTCGAAATCTATTGGAACCTCACCTGTGTCATATATTACATTTACTAGTTCATATAATCTGTCTAAAGTTTTCTGACTTGCATATTTTATTAATTCTGCGGGAATATCGTCTATCCCTGGCGCTTTATTTAATTTAAGATTCCGAACAGCTCTATCAAATTCCTCTCTTAATATTATTAACTAATTTAATGGTTCAAATTATTGATACTAATTGATTTCATTATTAAGGCAAAAATCATTTTTGTAAATTTGTTCAAAATCTCTTTACATTTATATTGCATTTGTTGCGATTAGTTTTCTAGCTTGTTGTTTCGTATCGCTATGATTTCAGATAGTTTAAAGTACCTAATAATTACCGTTTCTCTTTGTATAATAGTTCACTAGCATTCAAACGGCCATTGTTTACGACAAATTTACCAGTAAATCATGTAGGTGAACAAATTCTGTTTTCAGAGTGGTATAGATATTTGTAGGTATTGTAGGTCGCATCCCATGACAAAATTATTGTTGTTTTTTTAGTCAACAATGTTACGCTTTTTGCTCAGTATACTAGCCTTAGGCCAAATAAAATCAAATAAACACGCTACGCGTTTGCATCAAGCAACGCATGGGAAGAATAGCGCAAGACATATCTATTTGATTTTTATGGTCTAAGTTACTAGCCAGTAGCCATCCAGTAGCCACTATTATTTGAGGTTAAGTTTAAGTTGCAATTGCAGCTGTTTGTATTTAGCTTTTGAAAATATTTTAACTTAGTTATCAATGTTTTTTATAAACCGTTATTGGAATTAATTGAGATTATAGGAAATTGTAGTTTATAATGGCTCAGAGCACCGGTGGCACTTCTTCGAGACGTATTGCTAATACAAGGGATCAGGATTCAGCCTCAGTAGTATCTTCAAAATTTGTACCTGATACAGAATGGGAAGCAAAAGAGGTAATTTTTCTTAAACACGAAAATAATAATGTTAATTAAATTTTAATGTTCTACAGGCTTTGCGGCAACGAGAATTGGAGGAAGCTCGAGCTCGTGCTGCACAAATGGAAAAAACAATGCGATGGTGGTCAGATTGCACTGCAAACTGGCGTGAAAAGTGGAGTAAAGTTCGTAGTGAGCGAAATAAGGCTAGAGAAGAGGCTAAGCAGTTGCGTAATAAATTAGAAGTTGCTTTAAAAGATTCAAATATATATAAATCTGAAAGGCAAGATCTGGAATTACAAAATGAACAATTAAAGAAAGAAATTGAAAAGATTCATTTGTTACTTTTAAAACATGCTGGCCAGTTTGATAGTCAAATTTTTGAAGCATTAGGTGATGATCCTTTAAGAGATTTTTCTTTTAGCCAAACGCATGATTCTCCTATTAAAAATGCAATCGAATTTCAGAATGGGATTAGTGTTATAAGTACGACAACACCTACTGCAGAATGTGATAGTACTGCCACGAGTTTGTTAGATTTAGAGAAGGACAGCTGTATAGAAGAATATATTTTGCAAGGTGCGGTTCCAAAACATATAAATGATCTTAGTGATAAACGAAATATTAATTTTGAATTGGACAGTTTAACTAATGGATTTGATTCAAAAAGTGACAAATTATCTAAAAAAGAAGAATACGATGATGATAATCTTCTACACAAATTTTCTATGTTGCAATTACGGCTGGAAGAAGCTACTAAAACTTTGGTAATTGAAAGAGAGTAAGTAGATAATAGCAGAATTATATTTAAAGTATAAGCTGCAATATATTTTAGACAGTACATTTTATAAGCACTTTGTTTTCAAAGAGGCTGCGCTGTTGTTTTGAACAAATTCAGATGCATTTCTGGTTTTTTAAAGTATTGCCAGCGTTTAACATTAAAAAATTACTAAATTTTAAATATATGATTAGGCATTAATTAATTAGAAGAAATAATTTTTTAAACAAAAGTTGTTGAATATATTCTATATACTAGCTCGATTTGAAATGATCATTTGGGCTTTGCATAAAAGTCTAAGTTATTATTTCATCTTATGAATTGTAATACGTTAGTATTTATCAACTTACCTTGTGTAAAAAACTAACTATGATATTTATATATTTAATACTTGGGTTATAGCCGTAATTTTGATCGTTGCTTTTGTCTATAACTCATGTAAGTCAAAACTTAACAATCTCTGATATGATTGACAAAAATGCTAAACAATTGAAAGTTAGGTTTATCTATAATTGTGTACACGATTAAAATTTGTAAATTTTCCAATTGTTGTCATAGGTCTTGGTGGCATAATTGGTAAACGCATGGTCCTAGATAGACTAAGATACAGGTTCAAGTCCTGTCTAAGACCTTATATATATATATATATATATATATATATATATATATTTTCAAATTTAATCTTACTAATTTGATTGTTATGCCACAGCTAGCCCTCTTCAATCTACACAGAGTGCACAACGTAACGATGATCAATTTTTCTCTTCTCCACCCCTTTATGATTACCTATTTGTTTGAATTTATAAAACAAAGTCAATTAATTTTATATAATGAAAAGAAATATTATTTACAAGTTTTGAATTGATAAATATTTAAATACACCCTCAATCAATCAATATTATATGTATCATTTATTCCAAAATTTATATGCTTTGAATTCAATCTAAAGTCACCAAAAACTACCTCTTTTTACTAAAGAAACCTGGAATGTTCTAGACCCCTTTATAATATATTACGTAAGTTTAACGTATGCAATGTTTGTTGTTGACTTCGTTACACTTTTTATATAAATTGAGTAAATTCAGTATTGAAATTAAACAGAAAAATATCTTAAAATCAAATAGATCTGACCTGCTACAGCTTGTTCGGGTTGTGGATCAACACCCCCTTTGTTGTCCTCCTTCGTCGAACCAGTGTGTGAGTGCAGTTACCCCTCGTTTTCCAAAATTACTTCGTGCTTCTTTATTTCATATGCCTTGAATCTCACAACTCAAAATTGTACCAAAATATAATAGTCGACGCTGATCTGAATTGTTGTATTGACCCAGATTTGAATTATTCAGAAATACTCCACACATTCGAAATGTTATATCATAGATTCGAAATATTATATCATAGATTTGAATTATTGTCAACGCAGACTTGAATTACACCACAAATTTGAATTATTGTCATCAAAATTTGAATTATTATTATCGCAGATTCGAATTACACCACAAATTTGAAGTATTATGAAATGTACCACCATTCGAATTCTTATCATCAACATTCGAAGCCGTTAAACGGCAAAAGAAGTCTTCTTAATCGTTGCACTTATTGTCACTATAACATACACTTGATATTTCATTATATTTAAATTACGCGTGACTTTCTGATTAGCTGTGACACAGCTTCGCCCTGCCTGAGTTATGAACTGACCCGTCTTATCATTGCTCTGTGTTAATATAGGCTGTTCCCACATACATGTGGGCTGGGTTTTCAACAGTTTTGCCGATATCTCAACCAACCAGATCTTTAATATTCCCTGCATTTTGAAGTTGTTTCTAATGTAATTTCTTAGGTTTTCTGTGTAATGGTGTTTGTTTGATACCTTATTATTCGTTATCTTGACCATACGTTGTTTTTTGTAGATATCGCCTTTTCCATAATTGAACAAAATAAATTATGTAACTTCAATGCTATTTTCGTTTATGCAGTTTTATGCGTGTTTGGAACTGCGTTTTCTTATCAAAAATGTTTATTATTTCACCGTAATTACATAAAGCTGTGTTAGGTTTTATCTCTTATCTTCGTATTTGTTTTGTAACTAATTAGAACACTTCTCAATGCGTGTTTAATTACATGTACTATCCTTCCCTTCTGAATACGCGTACTTTTGTTGAAAGATATTCTTACTTGCATTACTTAAAATTAATAACGGTTTATATACAGAGTGTTAAATACTTGCTATTTACATAATGTATGAATTACCTATTTTTCTACTAAATACGCGCTCTATTCTTGTAAGATATGCTTCTTTGCATCGTTTAACGCTAATTACGGTCTATATACAGTGTGTTAAATGCTTACTATTTACATAGTGTACGAATTATTTAATTTTCTGCTAAATAAATGCAGTTTTCTGATTCCTATTGCAATCTATTGTTACTACACGACCCTTGCTACTTAATACACCCCTAAACAACCCCCCTTACAACAGCAATATATATATATATATATATACCCTATAGGTGTGGATGGGATCAACTTACGTATGATAAAACTTATTCTTCCTTATTGTGCTGACGCTCTGACTCACCTTATTAATGTCATTCTAGAAAGTTCTACTATGCCCAGTATATGGAAAACGTCCATAATTACACCTTTACCTAAGGTAACCACTGCTACCACCTATAAGGAACTCAGGCTCATAACTATTTTACCTGCATTATCAAAAGTGTTAGAGTATATTGTGTATTGTCAAATTCTACAACATGTTGATGCAAACAATATTTTGCCTAAAACCCAGTCTGGGTTTCGTGCAAAACACAGTACTGCAACTACTTTATGCAAAGTTACAAATGACATTATCAAAAACATGGATGAATCAAAAGTAACTGTGGCTGTATATTTGGACTATAGCAAAGCATTCGATTTAATAAACCATAAATTACTTAATGCTAAACTAATATACTATGGTTAGAGCCTGCCTGCTTATCATTACGACTACAGAAAGTGAAATTTAATGGCAGTACATCCAATGAATTGTATGTAACTCAAGGTGTCTTTCAGGGAGGATTATTAAGGCATCTGCTGTTCACAATTTTTACTGCAGATCTTCCCTCGATTGAGACCGACAATTGTCATCTATATGTATGCTGATGACACACAGTTGTATGTGTCAAGCAAATTCCTATAGTGCTAATTGGATTGTTAATGTGCTTAACATTAATTTAAATGCAGTGCATCAATGGTCATTATCCAATGGACTACTCATAAATCCTGGGAAAACTGTTTGCCATTGCACAAGATCTTCCTACAACTGTACAATATTCAAGCAATTTAAAAGTGAAAATATTATCCTTGAAAATTGTGTATTAGATTTCAGTGAGGAAACTAAAAATTTAGGTATAATTTATGACACAAATTTAAATTTTTAAAGCTTTGTAAAGAAAATTTGCAGTGTAGGATACTTCCAACTCAAGTCGCTCTATAAAATGTCACTTCCGCCACAAAGTGGAAATTATGTGGATGTCTTATACTAAGTCATATTTACTACTGCAACACAGTATACTTTAGTTATCATTTAGAACACTATAAAAATAAGTTACAAATTTTACAAAACAGTTGTTTAAGATTTTCATATAATGTGCCATATAGGGAACATATGACCCCTGTATATAATAATTTAGGCATTCTTAAGCTAAAATTTCAATGTAAGCTGTTTTTGCCATTTTTCTGTTCAATATTTATAAGAGTAAACAGCCTAGTTATTTATATAACATTTTAAATATACGATGATTTAATCACAACCTTAATCTTCGCAGCAACAGTACATTAACAATTCCAATCCATAAAACAACCAAGTTCAAGTGTTCATTTGAATATCTTGCTGCAATAATATTTAATAAATATTTTGATTTATATTTAAGAGCAAGTTCAGTTCAAGCCTTCAAAAATGCATTGTTAACT
This sequence comes from Platerodrilus igneus, assembly GCA_036346225.1. Classification (NCBI taxonomy): domain Eukaryota; kingdom Metazoa; phylum Arthropoda; class Insecta; order Coleoptera; family Lycidae; genus Platerodrilus; species Platerodrilus igneus. The sequence goes on from JARFIW010000800.1 coordinate 5,855,952, forward strand.
AGAATTATTGAAAGGCAGAACCACATATAATTGGTGTACAGAGGTACTCTGTGAAAATCAGCTTTGCTAACATTGTACCATTTAAATAATTATTATGTTTATAATTTATTATTTAATAAACTATTCTATTCTATATAGGTGTGCTGCTAAAAGTGTGCTGTGATACAGATACAGCAAATCGTAAAATTTGAAATTGTTGACTTTCCTTCCTTTCTAACTTTACTGTGCCTAGCTAGCTCAACGGAAATACAGGAGTTCACAAGTGAAATCAAACACAGCAATATCATAAGGCATCTGTACTGTCAAAAATATTTTCTCTCATACAAAAGAATATAGAACATTTACAGCATAGTTTCTTTTAAACATAAACTTATTCATTACAAGTACTTAATTATCAAAATGTTCCTCACCTAATGTAGGTTTAAATTTACAGAGCTCAAATTTCTTCTCTTATGGATAGTGTACCTGGCTTTTTTTAAAATTCCTACACCTGTAAGGTTTGTTTTGGCCAAAAAATCCTTGACAGATAGTCTATACAAGAGTTCAAAGTGTTTCGAAACCTGATCACAAACTTTCCTAGTAAAAATCCTTAAAAAATATATTATATGATTAAGACTTATTCTATCTTAAACTAAAATGACATACTCAAATATCAGTTACAATCAATATTTTTAATGTAATACTTGCAAAAATCCACAAAGGTTTTCCTAACTTGTAATTAACAGTATTAAATATCTTCGGCTTCTTGACTTTATTTTAAATTGACGTTCAAATCCCATTTTACAAAATCATGCCTTCACTTAAATTTCCATTTGATTAATTAATTTAAAGTAGCGGTGTGTTGAAGAATTTTTCCTCTTCATTGGTTATAACTCATATGTAAACTTTGCAGGTTATTTTGGCTTTATAATCAACGTTTAACATTTACTTCTTTATTCACTGTTTGTTTCATTGTAATTATTAATTATGATATGCATATTGCATGCTCAAAATAAGATCTTTGTAAAGCAACCTGCTTGCGACTTATCAAATTGAATTCAGTCATTGAATCTCGTTACATATTACTTGGTTGATGTGAATTTTTTAATTGATTCCTCTTTTAGAAGTTCTTGTTTATATACAATATATTTTGATTAAGTCAGTCCATCTAGAATGTACTAGTTCTGTATGGAACCTAGTACACCATAACGATGTAAGTTCTTGGAATTCTTTGTTTTATTACTTTATTAACATTTAAATCTACATGTTTGTTTGTCTTTCTCTAATACATAAGGTTAATGTGGTAGTGCATTCTATCATGTAGTAATGCGAAAGATAATAAATAATTCTTATCTATTTTATTAGTTTCTTTATCGCATTTTTATGTTCCTGCGGCTTCTTGGAAAAACTTTTGTTTATTAATTAGGTATTTACGTTGTTCTAAGTACAGATGACGTATTCTTTCTCTATTCCTTTCGAAATTTTGATAACATGTTTTATGTAATATTAAATTTATGCAATACAAAAGTCCATTTATATGATTAATTTAAAACTTTAATGGGTTTATAATGCAAACGAGTTGCATTTTTATGGAAAATATTTACCTACACGGTAAAGTATGGTTTTAAATCACATAATTAAGATTAAAATTGGTGTTTTAAATACACGAAATTATTTATTTTTATTCATGGAAAGTGCATTATATATATATATATATATATATATATATATATACATATATATTGCTGTGATATACTCCTTTGAATGCGGGAACTGGGTCCTTTCAACAAAAAAATTCTAGTCCCACCGATTGGGCGTCATAAACTGCTGTGATCCTGGTTTCGCTTCAGCTGCTCGCCTAATTTTATAAGCCTCCTCATTCATAAAATTAAACAACACATTCCTACCACAAACATCAACGTTAACTCTATTTACATCAATATTCAGAATACATTAAATTTTCAAATTAAATTTCAGCATAAAATTCAGTTTTAAAAAGAATTTCAAGATTAATTTTATTATCACTTTAACGTGCATCCAGAATTAAAGTCCTAGTTGGATGCCTACTAATTAATATAACAATATAAGCAGACCGAGTCTGAGTATAAAGGGAGCATCTACCACCCCTTTACGTTAATTAACCAGGTTTGTCTAATTGAGCTCAAAGACATACCTAAAATTTCATCATAATCCAGAACATCAATACTAAATACCCCTTTCTACTTAAACAAGCAAATTTCATCTTAACATTAAAATTTTATGGTTAGTACAATTTCACTAATGTCCATTTAAAGTAAATCAATTATAAAGTTATTCAACACACACAAAAATTTCCAACAAAATAGTATAATAACGTTATTCAACACACACCAAAATGTCAAACAAAATAGTATAATTTACCTGAAGGTTACTGTCCTCGTAGCTTTAATGTACATCGTCCCTTTAGTTAATCACACCATTCCAACAGGATTATATTTACGGCTTCTAATTCTCAACGCTTTTAAAATTTTCTCCATCACCATTTATTTAAAGTTGTTTCGGGCTTTTCCGGAACTCATCTGTGTATATCTGACCCTTGTTTTGTGGATCCAGACACGTATTTGAACCATTTAATTATTAACACCCCGAAAAATAGCAAAGAAATTCATGCTCTTTCACCAATATACGCCAAAACTGCCTACTTTTGTGTATACATTTGTCGTTGTAAATTTTGCTAATTGGTACAGTGATACTAAATTTTATTACCTTGTATCTAAGTGCACTGAAGTACATTCATGTTAGCACGTAAATAACAAACTATTTTGAATCACTAAAATATACGAGCAAACTTTAAATTATTTTATCAAACTAAAATGCACTGTTTAACATCTTCAATCAAGTCGCGGATGTAAGAGCTTTTAACGCATCGAATAGTCAAAAGTCTAAGAGAGCTTGTTTATATTCACCTCGGTATATATAGCAAAAAGCCTGTCTGTCGGTCTGTTCCCCAAAACGGGTAATTCTAAAGAATTTCTCATGCCATGTTCCCAGTCCGTCGCTCGCGCGTCGGTTTTTACGAATTTTTCACTCGCCCCATTTAAATCTCAGAAATTCTCACACGGCACGCAAACCTGTCCGAGAAAAACTAATTAATTTTGTACAGAAATTGTTGTTTCTACCTCTGATATTTGCATCCTATTTTCAACCAATTGTGACCCTCGTGACGTTGCTTAAATCACGCCTTTTACTATATGTGTCTTTGCTTGACGCATTTCTCTTTCCTTTTCTAACCTGTTCGTATTGGTGCAAATTGATATTCTTTATTATCGATTATATTTTAGTCCATGTGGACTATCTGGGTTTAATAACCCGTATCGCACCTTCTCGTGAATATTAAGCCCGGTTTCTCCAAGATTCTTTGTAAACATTTGTTATCTACACAATTTTCGCCGTACGTGATATTTAAACTACGCAGGTGTTTAAAATAATATTAATTCTCAGAGCTTTATTTTCTGGTATTATAATCTTGGATTTTCACCGACTTTTATGCTTATTATTAATAATGGTTTAATTAACTCCAATTAAAATTGACTTCTATCCTTTCATATTTAGCGAATACAAGTTAAATATTAATTATTATGTGTACACTCTGTTTAATACCGGTTACTTAAAATAGGGTTAATTAATATAAATTTTGCACGTAATTTCCATTTGTTTAGGAATAATTCCATTACACGCAGAGCTTTTTAATACTGCTTCTTTTGATATAAAGCGTCTTTTACATGGTTTAAATGTCTTTCGGATCCCTATGTGACCATATCTTAAGTGCAGATCTTTGATAATTAATTTTGCTTGTACCCTATCCACTACATACACTTCCAATTCTTGAATTTTTTTACACAAAAAGCCGTTTATCATATGGAAGTTTTAAATCCCGGTTCGTTTTCTAACTTCGTTCTAACAATCTGTAGCTCCTCACTCTGCCTCTGGTTCCTCAAGATCTCCTCTTCTCCATATACTGAATCATTTTGTAGTAGACCTTTCTTGGCAATCATGATGTCACACGGTCTTTTGTTATCCATGTCCCTGTTTCTACTAAACGCGTCTGCTATAAAGTTATTTTCTCCTTAATATATTTAATCTCAAAGTCAAACTCCTGTAGTAACAACCCCATCGATATACTCGATTGTTAGAAAATCTCGTATTCATCAACGCACACAACGCCGAATGATCCGTTTCGATTACAAAATGTCTTCCTATCAAAAAATTTTAGCCGTAACACCAAACACCACTGCAGCCATCTCCTTTTCACTAATCGTGTAATTTACTTCATGCGGCTTCAGTGTGCGTGAAACAAAAGATATGGGCACCTCTTCCCTTCTTGTACTTGGTACAACTCTGCTGCTAATGCACTATCCGATGCATCCGTCCTCAGTACGAAACCAACATCAAATCTGGGATGCCTCAAAATTAGTTGGTCGTGAAATTGTTCCAACAGTGTTAAATATACTGCCTCTTGACTTTCCGTCCAACTCCATCTTACTCCCTTCTTCAGAAGTTTAAACAATGGACCCGCTTTTTCAGCAAATCCGGTACAAACTTTTATAAAGTTAAGGACCCCAAAAAGCTCTTAATTTCCTAATGTTATTAGGTCTCGGATATGTCAAAAGTTCGGACAATCTTTCTTTATCGATACACATACCTTGAGTGTTCACCACATACCCCAGAAATTTAACGGTTTTGAAAAAATTCACATTTTTCTATATTCAGCCTCAATCCTGCTAACTTAAGCTCTAATAATATCCGTTCTAAATGAGAGTAATGTTGTTCCTCAGTTTCACTAAAATTAAAATATCATCCACATAGTGTATGCAGAATTGCTCATATGCTCCTAAAATTGCTTGCATTGCCTTAATTAATGCTGCACTTGACGTTGACAAACCATACGGTACTTCCTTAAAATTATAGATTTTTCCCTCTACGGAAAATCCTGTGTACCTTCTAGAATCTTTGTGTAATGGAATCAGCCAGAATGAATTCCTTAAATCTAATTTACTAAAAATAAACTTGCCACTTAATCTCGTCAAAAGCGTGTCCATGGATGGTGGACAATGGAATTGCGGTTTGGTCCGTTGATTAATTTTCGTGCATCTAAACATAAACGAATGCTATCATCCTTTTTCTTAACTACCACCAACGGATTTATGAAATGAGTGTTTGATACCTCTATTATGCCATCTTCCAACATTTTATTTAATTCTGCCTTCACCTGCTCGATATGCTGCTGGAATTGGATAAACCTTTGCGTTGAACGGTTCTGAATTATCCACTTCCAATCTGTGCTCATAGCCTAACGCTGTGCTTGCTTCTACCCCACTAATTCTGCATGTTTTTGTAATAAAGCTTGAACCTCTACTCTCCTATCCTCTGGACATCTTATTGTGTTGATCTGTTTACCTTTATCATCCTCTACCTCTACTACATTAATATTCAACCCCGTGTCATCCTCTGTGACTTCATAACTGCCCTTCCATGGCACTACCCTATCCTTAATCCTTACTACCTTCCTTTCCATATCTATCAAAACCCTAACTTCATCATACAGTCAACACCTAAAATGCTCTGAAACTTCAGTCCAGGTACAATTACAAACTCCTGTTCACAGCTTAAACCTCCTATATCTATCCTAAGCACCACAACACTATTTACTACAGCAAACTTCTTTTTATTTGGAGCTACCAAATGACTACGCTTTATAGGCATAATTCTATCACAAACCTTATCCCTAATTTTGCTGACGAATTCCTCCGATATTAAACTCGCCTCTGCCCCTGTATCCAGTAATACTTCTACATTATTCTCAAAAATTTCTAAATTAATAATTGGCAAACATAATTTTTCCTCAGTTTCTGGCTCTACTTCCTCCTCAATTTTGAAAAATTCACGTGGATGTTCATATACATTTACACTGAAATCTAGTGGTCTGTCGCGTTCTAAAAATCCTGTCCAGGTCTGTTTTCCCTACTCGGTCCTGGTCTAGCCGTCACCTCAGCGTACGTCCTAGGCGTTTCCACTCGTTCCGTGTCTGTATTAGCTGTCCCCCTCATGTCCGGTGAACTATTCCTTCTGGTAGGTCCCGGTCTCTGTGCAGGTCTACTTCCTAAACTATTACTCCTAACGTATGGTCGTCTCTGTTCCCAATTCTGTCGCTGGTATCCGTAATTATTCCCCCTTCTAGCATAGTTGTCCCGTCTATTGTCAAACCTAACTGTGTTGATCTGTCTTTCCCTGTTTTCCCGAGGTCGTCCACTACTTACGTCGTCGTACCTCTGCAGGTATTCCAAAACATTTCTCTGTCCACTATGTTCTGTAGCGCCACGTGCTGTCTTATGTCTACCTCAAGTGTCGTGATAAATACTTAATAATTTGTCGGTCCGTCAGTGGTGGGTTCAGTTGCTTTGCTATGCTATACTTGCGTATAGCATATTGCTCCTACTTCCTGAAAATTCTCCTTAAATTTCCTGTGATTAAGTCGTCTCGTACCTGATCTTGTCTGTGGTCACTCCAGTAGTGCTTTAGAAATTTGTTTTCAAAGTCCTGATACGTGTCTATGTCCTGTCCTACTAAATTGTACCATGCTTCCGCGTTGTCCTTTAATAAAGCCTTTATCGTATTCAGTTTAGTCTGTTCGTCAAATAAATTTCCCACTAGATTTCTTACACTATTAATAAAAATTTGTGGATTTACCCTGTTATCGCCATAAAATTTCATGTGTTGGTCCAATGATACTCCACCTGTAGAAAATCTGGGACCATCCCCCGTTAAATTTGACATGTTGTATTTTATACTACTAACTTCGCGTTCATCGATATACTCGATTGTTAGAAAATCTCGTATTCATCAACGCACACAACGCCGAATGATCCGTTTCGATTACAAAATGTCTTCCTATCAAAAAATTTTAACTTGTAACACCAAACACCACTGCAGCCATCTCCTTTTCACTAATCGTGTAATTTACTTCATGCGGCTTCAGTGTGCGTGAAACAAAAGATATGGGCACCTCTTCCCCTTCTTGTACTTGGTACAACTCTGCTGCTAATGCACTATCCGATGCATCCGTCCTCAGTACGAAACCAACATCAAATCTGGGATGCCTCAAAATTAGTTGGTCGTGAAATTGTTCCAACAGTGTTAGATATGCTGCCTCTTGACTTTCCGTCCAACTCCATCTTACTCCCTTCTTCAGAAGTTTAAACAATGGACCCGCTTTTTCAGCAAATCCAGGTACAAACTTTTTATAAAAGTTAAGGACCCCCAAAAAAGCTCTTAATTTCCTAATGTTATTAGGTCTCGGATATGTCAAAAGTTCGGACAATCTTTCTTTATCGATACACATACCTTGAGTGTTCACCACATACCCCAGAAATTTAACGGTTTTTGAAAAAAATTCACATTTTTCTATATTCAGCCTCAATCCTGCTAACTTAAGCTCTAATAATATCCGTTCTAAATGAGGTAATGTTGTTCCTCAGTTTCACTAAAAATTAAAATATCATCCACATAGTGTATGTAGAATTGCTCATATGCTCCTAAAATTGCTTGCATTGCCTTAATTAATGCTGCACTTGACGTTGACAAACCATACGGTACTACCTTAAAATTATAGATTTTTCCCTCTACGGAAAATCCTGTGTACCTTCTAGAATCTTTGTGTAATGGAATCAGCCAGAATGAATTCCTTAAATCTAATTTACTAAAAATAAACTTGCCACTTAATCTCGTCAAAAGCGTGTCCATGGATGGTGGACAATGGAATTGCGGTTTGGTCCGTTGATTAATTTTTCGTGCATCTAAACATAAACGAATGCTATCATCCTTTTCTTAACTACCACCAACGGATTTATGAAATGAGTGTTTGATACCTCTATTATGCCATCTTCCAACATTTTATTTAATTCTGCCTTCACCTGCTCGATATGCTGCTGGAATTGGATAAACCTTTGCGTTGAACGGTTCTGAATTATCCACTTCCAATCTGTGCTCATAGCCTAACGCTGTGCTTGCTTCTACCCCACTAATTCTGCATGTTTTTGTAATAAAGCTTGAACCTCTACTCTCCTATCCTCTGGACATCTTATTGTGTTGATCTGTTTACCTTTATCATCCTCTACCTCTACTACATTAATATTCAACCCCGTGTCATCCTCTGTGACTTCATAACTGCCCTTCCATGGCACTACCCTATCCTTAATCCTTACTACCTTCCTTTCCATATCTATCAAAACCCTAACTTCATCATACAGTCAACACCTAAAATGCTCTGAAACTTCAGTCCAGGTACAATTACAAACTCCTGTTCACAGCTTAAACCTCCTATATCTATCCTAAGCACCACAACACTATTTACTACAGCAAACTTCTTTTTATTTGGAGCTACCAAATGACTACGCTTTATAGGCATAATTCTATCACAAACCTTATCCCTAATTTTGCTGACGAATTCCTCCGATATTAAACTCGCCTCTGCCCCTGTATCCAGTAATACTTCTACATTATTCTCAAAAATTTCTAAATTAATAATTGGCAAACATAATTTTTCCTCAGTTTCTGGCTCTACTTCCTCCTCAATTTTGAAAAATTCACGTGGATGTTCATATACATTTACACTGAAATCTAGTGGTCTGTCGCGTTCTAAAAATCCTGTCCAGGTCTGTTTTCCCTACTCGGTCCTGGTCTAGCCGTCACCTCAGCGTGCGTCCTAGGCGTTTCTACTCGTTCCGTGTCTGTATTAGCTGTCCCCCTCATGTCCGGTGAACTATTCCTTCTGGTAGGTCCCGGTCTCTGTGCAGGTCTACTTCCTAAACTATTACTCCTAACGTATGGTCGTCTCTGTTCCCAATTCTGTCGCTGGTATCCGTAATTATTCCCCCTTCTAGCATAGTTGTCCCGTCTATTGTCAACCTAACTGTGTTGATCTGTCTTTCCCTGTTTTCCCGAGGTCGTCCACTACTTACGTCGTCGTACCTCTGCAGGTATTCCAAAACATTTCTCTGTCCACTATGTTCTGTAGGCCTACGTGCTGTCTTATGTCTACCTCGAAGTGTCGTGATAAATACTTAATAATTTGTCGGTCCGTCAGTGGTGGGTTCAGTTGCTTTGCTATGCTATACTTGCGTATAGCATATTGCTCTACTTCCTGAAAATTCTCCTTAAATTTCCTGTGATTAAGTCGTCTCGTACCTGATCTTGTCTGTGGTCACTCCAGTAGTGCTTTAGAAATTTGTTTTCAAAGTCCTGATACGTGTCTATGTCCTGTCCTACTAAATTGTACCATGCTTCCGCGTTGTCCTTTAATAAAGCCTTTATCGTATTCAGTTTAGTCTGTTCGTCAAATAAATTTCCCACTAGATTTCTTACACTATTAATAAAAATTTGTGGATTTACCCTGTTATCGCCATAAAATTTCATGTGTTGGTCCAATGATACTCCACCTATAGAAAATCTGGGACCATCCTCCGTTAAATTTGACATGTTGTATTTTATACTACTAACTTCGCGTTCTACCCTGCCTAACTGATCCCTACATGAGTCTGTCACTTCAGTCATTTTTACATTAATCTCTTCTTCACAGAACATGCGTATTCGGACTTTAAATGTCCCATTTCCTGTCGAAGACCTGTAATATCACGCTCATTTTTTCAACCCTATTTTCAACTTCCCCATCTTTACGGTAAGACTATTTTTAAATTCTGAAACTTCTTTATTCGTCTTATCTATTTTCTCACTTAGGGTTTCCTAACTCCTGTTAATGTCTCATTCATTCGGTCAAATTTTCGATTTGAGTCCTCTCTCGCTCTATTCGATTCTTCCTAGCTAATCGCATTTCCTCTAACATTCTCATCATTAACTCATTTCCTGTTTCTCCTGATTCCGTCCTCGACTGATCTCTATTGCCTCCAGCTTCTTCCATTTTCGAAATTTTCTCACACAATGCACTATCGTCACTTCCAATTTCCCTCCTTGACTCCTTAACCACTCCTTTCTCTGCATACGTTCAAATCACTCACACAAACTCTAAAATACTCCTAAATTTATACACACACAAAAACTCTCTCTCTCAGATCGCCAGTTTCCTGGAATAGTTAAACACTATCTGGAATTCGAGCCCTCACGTTGTGGTCGCCATAAACTGCTGTGATATACTCCTTTGAATGCGGAACTGGGTCCTTTCAACAAAAAATTCTAGTCCCACCGATTCATAAACTGCTGTGATCCTGGTTTCGCTTCAGCTGCTCACCTAATTTTATAAACCTCCTCATTCATAAAATTAAACAACACATTCCTACCACAAACATCAACGTTAACTCTATTTACATCAATATTCAGAATACATTAAATTTTCAAATTAAATTTCAGCATAAAATTCAGTTTTAAAAGAATTTCAAGATTAATTTTATTATCACTTTAACGTGCATCCAGAATTAAAGTCCTAGTTGGATGCCTACTAATTAATATAACAATATAAGCAGACCGGTCTGAGTATAAAGGAGCATCTACCACCCCTTTACGTTAATTAACCAGGTTCGTCTAATTGATCTCAAAGACATACCTAAAATTTCATCATAATCCAGAACATCAATACTAAATACCCCTTTCTACTTAAACAAGCAAATTTCATCTTAACATTAAAATTTTATGGTTAGTACAATTTCACTAATGTCCATTTAAAGTAAATCAATTATAAACAAACACAAAAATGTCCAACAAAATAGTATAATAAAGTTATTCAACACACACCAAAATGTCAAACAAAATAGTATAATTTACCTGAAGGTTACTGTCCTCGTAGCTTTAATGTACATCGTCCTTTAGTTAATCACACCATTCCAACAGGATTATATTTACGGCTTCTAATTCTCAACGCTTTTAAAATTTTCTCCATCGCCATTTATTTAAAGTTGTTTCGGGGCTTTTCCGGAACTCATCTGTGTATATCTGACCCTTGTTTCGTGGATCCAGACACGTATTTGAACCATTTAATTATTAACACCCCCGAAAAATAGCAAAGAAATTCATGTCTTTCACCAATATACGCCAAAACTGCCTACTTTTGTGTATACATTTGTCGTTGTAAATTTTGCTAATTGGTACAGTGATACTAAATTTTATTACCTTGTATCTAAGTGCACTGAAGTACATTCATGTTAGCACGTAAATAACAAACTATTTTGAATCACTAAAATATACGAGCAAACTTTAAATTATTTTATCAAACTAAAATGCACTGTTTAACATCTTCAATCAAGTCGCGGATGTAAGAGCTTTTAACGCATCGAATAGTCAAAAGTCTAAGAGAGCTTGTTTATATTCACCTCGGTATATATAGCAAAAAGCCTGTCTGTCGGTCTGTTCCCCAAAACGGGTAATTCTAAAGAATTTCTCATGCCATGTTCCCAGTCCGTCGCTCGCGCGTCGGTTTTCGAATTTTTCACTCGCCCCATTTAAAATCAGAAATTCTCCACCGCAAACCTGTCCGAGAAAACTAATTAATTTTGTACAGAAATTGTTGTTTCTACCTCTGATATTTGCATCCTATTTTCAACCAATTGTGACCCTCGTGACGTTGCTTAAATCACGCCTTTTACTATATGTGTCTTTGCTTGACGCATTTTCTCTTTCCTTTTCTAACCTGTTCGTATTGGTGCAAATTGATATTCTTTATTATCGATTATATTTTAGTCCATGTGGACTATCTGGGTTTAATAACCCCGTATCGCACCTTCTCGTGAATATTAAGCCCCGGTTTCTCCAAGATTCTTTGTAAACATTTGTTATCTACAAATTTTCGCCGTACGTGATATTTAAACTACGCAGGTGTTCAAAATAATATTAATTCTCAGAGCTTTATTTTCTGGTATTATAATCTTGGATTTTCACCGACTTTTATGCTTATTATTAATAATGGTTTAATTAACTCCAATTAAAATTGACTTTATCCTTTCTATTTAGCGTACAAGTTAAATTTAATTTTATGACACCGTTTAATACCGGTTTTAAAAAGGTTAATTAATAAAATTTTTCGTAATTTATTTGTTTGAATAATTTTACCGCAGAGTTTTAATATTTTTTTTATATAAAGCGTCTTTTACAGGTTTAAATTCTTATTTTTACAAAATAATAAAAAGTTCATATAAATATATGTCCGGAAATGCTTTATTAGCGAGTTACGGCTAGCGAAGTATTCCGCCCGATTTTCTGGGAAAGGACGAAAATAAAGCCAAACTGATTTTTTTATGGCGTTAAGTTTGGTGTTAAATTTATTGGATTCTATGTAAAATGAACTGAAAAATTGAATAAAACATGTTCCAGACCTCTTGGATCGCCCATATCTGAGATATAATAAATTTTGTTTGGTTTCTTATTCACTTGCATTTGTTTATAAGCCTATTTGATTAGTTATAAAATTGAAACATTAATATTTTTATTAAATTTTAATGTAAACATACTTTGTTATACATTGTTGAAAAGAGAAAAAGTTCTATTTAATCATGTAAAAATCCAATATGGTGCCCATTTAAAATAAGAAAATGCTATTAATATCTTGAAAACCGCCATCTTGAATTTTATACTGGCAACATGTGTAACTTTTATATGAAACATTTTTTATATCTCTTGTTATTACAGAGTTATTTGAAATTTTTAAAAATCCCTATTTTTATTTTGGAATTAAAAATTTTTTCAACGGAATCTGAATGAGCACTAAAAACTGCACAACATTGCTCATTTAACCGACCTCGTAGCTCTTATAGTTTCCGAAATCCCAATGGTAGCCTACTCAATTTGGAACACCCTTTATATGAAAGAATCCAGAAGGAATAGAGGTTTCCGAAAATTCATGGTTACACCTTGTATAATACAACCTTACTTTTTGTCCAGTGAAAAATCCAATTTTGCGTGTATAAATAACTACCCTGTAGGGTATAAGCGTATTGTAAATACATAGCAAATAATGTAAGCCGTATATGTAAAAATAATTATTTTGAGATACCTTAAAACGCATTAAATGCGAATACAAATTGATCATTTTTAAGCGTAAATACGAATCCATTCGTTAGTAATACAAAATACACTTTCCGTACATAAAAATAAATAATTTTGTGTATTTAAAACCCAAATTTTAATCTTAATGTTGTGTATGAGAACACGTTTTACCGCGAAAGCAAATATTTTCTATAGAAATGCACCTCGTTTGCATTTTAAATCTTTAAATTAATCACATAAATTGACTTTTGTATTACATAAATTCATTTTAAATAAAACATGTTCTCGAATTTTTGAGACGAGTATAGAAAATGAGTCATCTGTAGTTAGAACGACGTAAATACCTCATTAATGAATTAAAAATTTATTCTAGAAACAACCGGAATGTTGAAAATCTATAAAACTGGTAAGCTTTCGCAATCACTGTAGGAGAGATGCGATGCATCCAGTAACCTTATATGTGTTAGAAAAGGACGATGCAGCGCCCATCACTTTTATTAATCAATCACGCGAGTTGACGTTAATGAATTTTTCTTGGAAATCTTACATCATTGCAGGATACTAGATTCTATACGAAACTAGAACAATGTAAAAGGTGTGACGTAATCAAGATAAATTGTATATAAACCGGAACTTTGATTAAAAGGATTCATTCATGAATTCGATTACGAAAATGTTACTTTGATTAAGTTGCAAGCTTGTTGCTTTGCGAAGATGATATTTTGAGTATGTAATATGCATATTGTAATTAATAATTAAAATATAAATTTGATAATAAAGTTAAACGTAACCTGCATATAAATATAGAAGTTATTAAATGTAATGAACATTGAAAATTCTTCAAACTAAAAAGCTATTTAAAAATTAATTTAAATAATTAAACCGAGGATGCACATTGGTTTCTAAATAGAGATTTATGCATGATTTTGTAAACTGGAATTTGATGTCAATTAAAGAATGGAAGTGGAAGATATTTAATATTGTTAATTACGAATTGGGGAACCGCTTTGTGGATTTTTGCAAGTATTGCTTTTAAAATATGGTTTGTGACTAATATTTGAATATTTGTCATTTAAATTTAAACCAGAATTTTTGTATGGATCTATACCAGGAGAATTTGAAACGCTCTGACCTTTTTTATAGACTATCTATAAAGGATTTGTTTTGACCAAAACAAACCTTACAAGCATGGGAATAAAAAAGACAGGTAAACTATCCACAACAGAAGAAATGTGAGTTCTGCAAATTGTAAGCAAATTTATTTGAGAAACATTTTTGATAATTAAGTACTTGTTAGGAATAATTTTATACTTGAAAAAGATTATGCTGTAAATGTTCTATATTCTTTTGTATGAAAGAAAATATTTTAGAGGGAAAATTATTTCTACTACCTGTAGAAGAGCACGAAAAATGTTTAGAAATTTAAGAGGGCAATATATTAATATGTCTATTGATGGGTGGTGCAATATTCGCAATAAACCCATTATATGTGTAGCAGTAATATGTGAAGAGGGTCCTTCATTTGTTGGGTTTTTTTTAATGGTTTATTTTTTATTGCATTAGTTAGGTTCAGGGAATTTTAAACCCTGCACAGGGAAATACCCAGTATTATTATGGTTTAGTGCAGGCGTTACATGAAAATCACATAAAGATTTTGTTCTAACGAAAGTCCAGTGATTGACTTATCATTTGTGGTCTGGGAAAATGCAAAAATGAGAGCGAATATGCCGAAACAAAGAATTTGACTATCGACCCCCTTGAATGTTAGATGTGTTTGTAGTGCTCCGACATATCAGTGAAGTGGTTCCCTTCCTTCCGTTCCTTTCCACTATCGTTAAGAAACATATCAGCGCTTCGTCCAAGAGTGCTACAGTCAACCAAACACAGGGACATCAGAATGCAATCCCTGAGAGACTGAAAATGTCACATTGAGATCAAGATACCACGGTTAAGTGCTAAGTTATAATCTGAAAAGCATTGAACACCCCAGGGAATTTAACCCCATGAAAATTTGAGTTTTATGTAGTAAATATTAACATTTAAGATTGTTTAACTGCATTTTAATTCGTTTCACATTTTTCTATGACACAATTAACACTTCCTAACAGCTGCACATTGAAGATTATTTGATTTTAATAACACAAGATTTTATTTTTTCATGTTAAACCAAACGTAATTATATCATACCAAGTTTAGTAACGGATAATGCTGTAAATATGACCTGAATGCATCAAATATACAAAATGTTTAGGATTTTATTGATTTGAATGTAATAACATATATCTGCGCTACACATTCTAAATTTATTGTCAAAAGATTTTGAATTTGAAATGAAAGATATAACAGAACATATTCGTGTTGTAAAATATTTTCGTAACAACCACTTGGCTTCTGTTAAATACAAACAAGCTGATGGAAAGGCACTTGTTCTTACTCAGGAGGTCAGGTGGAATACCTTAGCAGATTGCATCGAGATTTACGAGAGTCGATTTGAAAATATATGATGAACATAGAAAAGAAATTGATTCGGTAGTATTTCAAAAAGTATCTAACGTTGGCTTGAAACGATATGCTGAAGATTTTTTGAACATTTTAAAACCGATATCAGTTGAGCTAGATGCAGTACTAAAAACAAATGCATCGTTATCTGATACAGTTGAGATTTGGAAACATCTTGAAGTGGCTTATATGGAGAAATTGGATTTGTCACTACAGCAAATCGTTTTTGAAAACGTTTCAGTCAAGCTTTAGCGTCATATCACTTTATCACTTATTTGTTACATCTCACAAAAACAATTTATAAATTAACTACTAATGCAAGAGAGTAAGGATTAACAAAACTAAGAAATATGTATAGAGATACTGATTATTATCAAAAAATTTTTATAAAATATGTTCACGGATTAAGTATTGACAAACATAACTCCTCTACAGCTGTGGTTATCGTAAAGAGAGATACCTGATATATCAAAGAATTTACATATTGTAAAACAATTTCTGTATGCACTAGGTTCTTGTGAAATGAACATTTTCGTTGTTTAGACTAAGAAATAAAATAGGTGTAGAAATAGCTAGTATTCTGTGAAAGTATTATAATTAAAATGACAATTAAAAAGTTAGTTTCTTACAAAATATGTTTCCTGTATCATTTTTATTCTTAGAACTTTTCTTCTTTTACATGTCTGTTAACAGCAATAAACAGAATTTGTATTTGTTTTGATTTATTTATTATATATTTACTATTTTTATTTCTATGGTCTTAATCTATACTTTAAAGTTTAAATAAAAATTAAGAAAAAAATATCTTTGATAATATTTCGACATTTGCATGTTGTATTTGGTTTAGTTGTGTCTCCCCTTTTATTAAACGCCATCATCCCTCGTCATCTCAACTGGTTTAGTAGTTCAACGCCCAAGAAAATGAAAGGTTTTTGCTTCATTGACAATTGTGTCACGTCTGTAGCTGGTATTCATACTGAAATCTTTGGCAAGGAAGTGAGTGCCTGGGTGTAACATACCGAAGATCAAAAATGAAGTGACAAAGAAATCTCTCCTTGTCCATTATCGTACGAGTATACGATCCTCTTGACTTAGTATCCGCACCTGCGTTATATTTGAAAATTATTTTGCAAAGGTTTTTTTTCTACTGAGATTAACATGCGAGAGTTGCTACCTAGAGATAAAATATTCCCTCCGCAAAGGTTCATGCCATGGTGCATAATAATGCTAGCAACATGATTAAAACAATGAAAGGGTCAATTTTTGAAATATACATTGTTTTCCATACTCCGAATTTAGTTAGGGATAACAACCTGAAAGTTCTGCAAACTGTATCAGACATGTTGTCTGCTGCCAGAGTCCTTATTGGGCATTTCAAAAAATCTGAACAGGCAAGAAGAAATCTTTATAAAATCCAACTTCAACTAAAGATGCCATTTCATTCTTTGATTCAAAACATATCCACATGCTGAAACTCCACATATGATATGATGGAGCATCTTTTGCTTCAAAAAAAAAAGCTGTACTCAATAGTCTTCGCCGTATCATCCCGTAAGCAGCAGAACTAACAAGTAATTAATGGACCGTAATGTCTACACTATGCGATATGTTAGAAATATTTAAGGACACCGCAATACAAGTCGTATCCGACAATATCCCAGTATCAGTGATCTTGTCGTTGGCAGCCGCTCTAACCAATAGCATAACTCCTTGTACAACTTTTTTAGGTCGTAAAGATCACAAATCTCTTAAAATGTTGTATGTTTTTTGTGCAATTACTCTTAATAAGATAGTGACCTGTCTCTCCTTTAGCACAAAATTTGCAACAAAATATCGTTCCAGGCATTCTTAATATAAATTCCATCATTGGCAATTGTGAAATTCTGATACTGAGTCAATTCCTACACCATTGACTTCCACTGACAATGTATTTGCATCTTCCATCTTTGTATGCCCTTTGTGCAGTTAATTATTAAATAGGTTTTCTCAATAACTTTTTAAAAAAACTACCAATTGCCTCGTCGCCAATTTAAAGCGTGTTACTCTTTATTTAAGAATTATAATTCAAAAGGTACGTGGAAAACCTTTATTTTTCTGAAGTATAATACACTGTCAGGACAGTTTATTTTGTTTTGTCCTCAGCCTGCTAAATATAACATGGTTGGTAGCTTGAGCACTCATGCTATTGCCTTAGACATTACAGATACGATAATACTACATGAACCTATTACTATATAACATGTATAATTAGATTTAGTAGATTCCTAAATGTGATATATTGAAAATTTGGAATATAATATAATAATAATAATAATAATAATATGTTAACTATACCTATAACATTTTAATTTATGGGTAGCCGTCTTTAGTGAATATTCACTTGTAATATTAAAGAATTAAATCTAAATACGAAAATATATAAAAAAAATTGTGGTTCCTACATTTTGTAGCTGAATATAGATGCATTTGGAAACTTCACATAACTGTACATTGATATTTTCTTGTTTATACTGTATAATGTTATTGTTTTTTTGTTTATTTGGTTTTATTTACAATTAACTTGCTTGTGTTTTGTAGGGAAAAATCTACATTACACAGAAATCTGGAGCGTATAACAGGAGAATATCAAGAGGCCAAAGAAAAATGTGAAGAACTACGAGCAGCAAGACAAGAGGCTGTTAGGGAGTTATTAACCTTACAAGATCAACATCAAGAAGAAGTTCAGCTTATTAGGGCAGATTTACAAGATGAAGCTTCGTCGAGGGAAGGGATGGATCGTAGACTGAATGATTTACGTGCAGAGGTTTGTATGAATGGGTAATTAATAGTGAATTTTGTATATTAAGGACTAGATACTAAATTAATTATGGAAATGTAATACGAATCGAAATCTGAAAATGCTGTGTTTGCACTTGTCCATTCAGGTTAAACAGTAATGGCATGTTATGAGTAGAGTTCTTCATCTGATCTATATAATTTTCAATTTTTCCTCTGCTACAAATAAAATTTAAAAATGAATATCAATCAGTCTTTGTATATACAATCATACTTAATCAATCAGACTGATTATATAAGATTTTGTACTCCGTCTTAGTAATACTGTTTCTTTGATATAGCTTATAAAATATCCAGAATTCAGATAAGATACATGGTATTATCAATTTACCCTGGAATTTAATACCATTGCAGTACTGATAATGTGTTTTTGTAAAGGAACAATAGAAAATTTCTTTGGTATAAATGTCCTGAGACAGCATTTTTCACAATATAAAATTGTTTAGTATTTATATCCCGTTGACTTGTCTAAATATTGAAGTGCTTTTTTGTTATTCAATATGATGCATCTGATTATAGTATTTCAGGTGTATTCAGAATATAAATAAAGAAGAATACATTATCTGTCATATTTCTAGATCTCTGTCAGTGATAGAAAATTTTTAGTTTTGTAAATAGTGTGCTAGTACTAATATTTATTGAAAATTAGTTTCTTTGTCAACGAAACATATTTCATAGTCATTACTCATCATTATTCATTAATTTTGTAAAATAATTACAAGATCCAAATAACTTTGCGTAGGTGGCTCAGTTTGATGTAAGTTTCAGAAAATATTTGTTCTATTTGCTTTTTTTAGGGCTGTACCTATTATCGAAACACTATTGAATAAAAATAATGCATGATGGAATCCTAGTTCCATGTTTTGTGCAGTCATAAACATATTATTTAGTATACAGCTTGTTATTTTATTGGTTTTCAATGTTTGAGTATTGTGTTTATCTTCCTATTTAGTTTGAAGGTAATTTCAAATGTAGTGTCATTGTAATGTTTGTGATACATTGTTTGTAGTTCTTTTTATGTATGACAGGTTGTAACATAAAATTGTCCTACGTTATGATATCCAGTGTAATGTAAAACCCCATTAGTGAAGCGTAAACGGTCTCACGCGTTGCCGTTGCAGATGTATCGTATACTGCCTCATTAAGGTGACCAAAGGAGTATCGGGGAAAGATGGAACAAAATTTAGGTAATCCTTTGCCATAGGCGATACTCTAATACTTACACTAGGGATTTCTGAATATAAAAATAACCCAGGATAATGATAGATGACAATCGACTAATAGTAAAAATAATACTTCCTGTAAGTCAATATGGCTAATTCTGCAGGATAGTATAGTGTTCTTGTATGGGAATGGGTCGAAAGCTGATTTTGTTTTGGTATAGTTAAAGACAAAGGTTAAGGGCACCATGGCGTTTATACTACTAAAACTAAAAATCCAGAGAAAACGCAGAAACCCGTATTTTTCATCAAACCTTAAACTCAAGGAAAGTAACATACCTGGTCATCTGTTCTTAGTTTAAAACTGTAAAGAACAATAATTTACTAATCAAAAATAAGTCCACAATTTGTGGTTCTCCACCTAAATATAAAAATACATAATTTAACCAAAATTAAAGGTCTGATCACATTAAATTTCAAAACAGGTAACGTATAAGAATCTGCTACACTTTCATACCTTATGGAATGCCAAACAACCAGGGGATATTTTTGTTAATTGTTTTTGGTTGCTTTTTTTTGCTTCTTTATAAATAAAAAGGATATATGTTCATTGTTAGTGATACCTTCTGAAAGAACATATTCTGATGTAAATACTACTTTCCTCTTTTAAAAAAGTTTTATTTCAACATTGCAGTAGTAAATGATAATGTACAAAATGAAATATAATAATTACTTGAAGTCTCTCTTTGTTTTAGGCATTCTCGTTTTTAAAAACTTCCCGTCTGTATAACAATATAATTAATGCATTTATTAAACCAATTTTCTAGAAGCACCAAGTAAAGAAGTAAAGCAAGAATGACAACAATATTTACATACACAATTGCGATCAACTGAGTATGTTCACTGTTGTCACATCAAATTTTTTACCGGACAAGAAACTGTGGTTATACAATATTTATTCAAGTTAGAGTTTTGATAATATATGATGGTTTGAATTTATGTCGTGAATGTATGCATTTCTAGAAACTGTCGGCATAAATGATGACCTACTAAACAACATTTTATTTTATGCAATAAATGGGGTATTTGTTTCGACATAGTACTGTAACATGCTGAATTTTGACGTTTCAAGTTTATTTGAACCCTGAGCGACCGAATATCGAAGTTTCGACCTATCCCTACTTTAAACATCTAGTTGCAGTTAAATAAAAGAACCATGTAGCTGGTAATCCACAGAAAATTCGGTGACGTACTCTGCTAAAAATCCTGTTTCGGTAAAATACCGAAAACTTTGACTGTACTAATGAAAATGGATGTCGGCTAACTCAGTGGGACAGATGGTGTAAGTGTTTGAAGAGAATTCCAGAATGCTATTGGGTATGAAATATTTTTTAATCGCGAAATATCTTGGACGTCGCCCAATCTTACAGGATTTTTGGGGAAAAGCCCTAAAAAGAATAACAAGAAAGTTTCAAAACTCGAGATCACGAGAGCGATTCTGACTTAAAATTTACCTGAGGACTCGTTAAGTAAATGTACTTAAACATAATCATAATCCTTAAGAACACTAAAAAACCTATTTAGAACTACTAGCTGAAAGGAAGGTTTCTAAAATCAAATGTTAAATGACATGAAGTTTCAATCTCTAGGTTATTGCAAAAGAATTTATTACAACAAAACTGTAACTATACCTTCATATTTAAAAAAAGAAAACAAATATAAACATGTCTTTTCACCATTATACACGATTGCATTTTTGACGGTACTACACACACGTGTTCATTACAAATACATACTAGACATTCTTAAGCAAATATTAAAAATCATTTGATTTACTTAACTAAGTTCTTAGCCTAATCACACAGGCGTACTGTAGGTACGTTTTATCAATTCATACAATAAATTCCAAATGTTCAGTTACTTATAAATTTGAGTATATTTGAGATGGTTTTCATAAATACCTGATGAGTGATTGTTGCCTGTAACTAATGTGGACACCATTAAATACCTCAGTCTATTTAGATTTTGAATCTCTTAACACGCTTATCTCCAACAAAGTTGTCACTTTGGGTACCATTGTGCCCCTAAAATCAAACATTACCAACTTGGTACGGCATTATTCGAACATAGTTGACTACTTTCAGTCTGTCCGATGACCTTTCTTAAAGGTAGTTAACCTACTCTAGCTGCATGTTAATTATTTGGATGGTAAGTATGAAGTGCTTTAAAAAAACGGATCTTCTCCATAAAATAATTTGAGACCTCTTCAGCAAACTTCGGAGAGATGAATTAAGGCTACAATTTGAAAACATGTTTGTGCCATTTTCTCTATCTAATAAATATGTACAATTAACTTATGGATAGGTTGACTTAAACCAGAAAAATAGATTTTTTATGTGTTGAGTCAGCACAAATCTGTCTGTGAATTCTTTATACTCAGACGACGAGATCATAGGTGCATCAGCGTAATACATTATTAATCAAAACAAATAAATTATGACACTAATAATTTAGAACGAAATTACGATGATGATATCATCTCTAATCGTTAAAAACCGCCATGATGAATTTGACAACCTTTGATTATAAACAATATATGATACAGAAATAATACTACCTTAGATCAAAATGCATGTAGCCTAAAAATTATATGTCTTAAAGGCAATTGGCAACCCTATTGATGTGATTTAGTAATACATAAACTATTAAAATGAAATATGATTATAAAGCAATCGTCTTAAGTTTTGCATTTAGTTCTGCAGATGAAATAGAACAATATTAGAATTGGTTCTTAAGAGCGAAATTAATAGCAATATTGCGACATTGCTTCAACGATATAGCAATGTTTGTTGCATAGATTGATGCTTTTTGTATTACTTTTTCTAAATCATAATCCGACACAGTTTTTGTTGCCTCCACAAACAAATCAAAATATTGCTGCTGTAATGCTTGAAACAACGTTGTGATGGCAGGATCTACTTTTCTCATTTTTATTAAATATTTTTGTAATTTCACGCATTTTACGAGAAGTACTGCTGACATTTTTTCCCCACGTTCTCATTAAATCCTGTGCAAAAATGCATATGAGGATATCTTGTTACCAAAGTCCCATATGTATGCAGACAACTTGCAGCTGAATATTACATGTAATGTATTACAGCTATAAGCCAAGTATTAAATATATAAATATTCTAGGTAGTTTTTTACACAAGGAAAGTTGATAAATACTAACGTATTACAGTTAATTGTCATCTGTCTTGGTGGCGTAATTGGTAAACGCATGGTCCCGGAAAGACTAAGATGCAGGTTCAAGTCCTGTCCAAGACCTTATGTTTTCCTTCGATTTGAAGTGATCATTTGGGCTTTGCATAAAAAATCTAAGTTATTATTTCATCTTATTAACTGTAATACGTTAGTATTTATCAACTTAACTTGTGTAAAAAACTACCTACAATATATATATATATATATATATATATATATATATATATATAAGGTTCTTGATAATTCTTGAGCGTAGTTAAATTAGAAAAGATTTTGTTTTTTTTGGTTCTTGGGATAAAGTCGCTCATAAAATTAAACACAAAACATTAAATGTGTATCATTTGTATTAAATCGTACGTTTCGGTGATAATTTACACCTTAATCATCGATCTACATGAAAAGTATATAAATAGGTAATTCATATAACAGGTAATATATGTTTAACTTACTTATTACTTGATAAAATTATTTTATGTATTCACCCATAATAAAAGTAACAGAAGGAAACTTGTAATATTACTGATTAAGAATTAAAATTAATTTTAAATTTTGAATGAAATGTCAGTTCACTTATTTGACAAAAATGTAGGATCAAGGATGACATCAATCAACAAATTATGACACTATTTGCTTATATTTTTATTTAAATAGTAGTATGTGGTTTATTTGTAAAAAAATTTTTGTATGGTGGGTTGCATAAAATAGTTAGATTTTAAAATCATATATTTTACAGGTGTAGTAAACAGGTTGACTTTTGACTTAAATTAAATAGAATTCTGTGTGTAAGCAATATCATTATAGTTAGTATATTTTTGGATTAAAAGTGTATAGGTATGAGTAAACTGTATGTAAATTATTGATGTCTTCTTTGTGATTCATGGAATTTTGTTCTTGGTTTATATGAAATGATTCTAAGAAAAGTCTTTTTTTGTAATTGCTTTCTATATCTAAAATTTTTACATTATCATAATTGACTTTGTGTTTTGTATTGTATAAATGTATAGAAAGAGCACAATAAGTTTTTCCTAATTTTGCATCACTTTTGTGTTGTGTCATGCGATTTCGGAGCCACTGTTTGGTTTGGCCTACGTAGGAAGCTTTGCATTCACATTGAATTTTATACACTAAATTGCTACATAAAGCTTTATTTGTTTTTTCTTTTAGTTTAGTAAAAAAAAAAAAAAATCTGAAAGAACTAATATTAATCTTAATCAACAACGGTTACCCTAAACCACTTTTATCAAAACTACTACATACTAACACAATCATATTTCCACCTCAAAATAAACATACTGATATCATTTACAAAAAACTTTTATATATTACTAATCTTTCACCACTAATAAAAAATTACTAAAACAACCTTTTGTAACTATAATAAATTCAAATACTAAGTCCATTGGAAACTTTTTTACTAAACTAAAAAAAAACAAATAAAGCTTTATGTAGCAATTTAGTGTATAAAATTCAATGTGAATGCAAAGCTTCCTACGTAGGCCAAACCAAACAGTGGCTCCGAAATCGCATGACACAACACAAAAGTGATGCAAAATTAGGAAAAACTTCTTGTGCTCTTTCTATACATTTATACAATACAAAACACAAAGTCAATTATGATAATGTAAAATTTTAGATATAGAAAGCAATTACAAAAAGACTTTTCTTAGAATCATTTCCTATAAACCAAGAACAAAATTCCATGAATCACAAAGAAGACATCAATAATTTACATACAGTTTACTCATACCTATACACTTTTAATCCAAAAAAATATACTAACTATAATGATATTGCTTACACACAGAATTCTATTTAATTTAAGTCAAAAGTCAACCTGTTTACTACACCTGTAAAATATATGATTTTAAAATCTAACTATTTTTATGCAACCCACCATACAAAAATTTTTTTGACAAATAAACCACATACTACTATTTAAATAAAAAATATAAGCAAATAGTGTCATAATTTGTTGATTGATGTCATCCTTGATCCTACATTTTTGTCAAATAAGTGAACTGACATTTCATTCAAAATTTAAAATTAATTTTAATTCTTAATCAGTAATATTACAAGTTTCCTTCTGTTACTTTTATTATGGGTGAATACATAAAATAATTTTATCAAGTAATAAGTAAGTTAAACATATATTACCTGTTATATGAATTACCTATTTATATACTTTTTCATGTAGATCGATGATTAAGGTGTAAATTATCACCGAAACGTACGATTTAATACAAATGATACACATTTAATGTTTTGTGTTTAATTTTATGAGCGACTTTATCCCAAGAACCAAAAAAAACAAAATCTTTTCTATATATATATATATATATATATATATATATATATATATATATATATGAAAAAAGCGGATGTAGATAGCGTTGTTTGCTTTACAAAGGAATTACGTTTAGTTTTATAGTTCCTATTTGTCCTTGTTATCGTCATGTATTAAATTTATATTGTTATCTTCCGTACTCGTGTAATATCTTGTTTTCCGATGATAATTTTTGTAAGAACCATTATCATATAGTAATTGTTGCACAGTTATATATTTTATTCTGATTGTAGTGTTTAATGTAGTTTTAATTTTTGACTTGCTACTTTTAACTCTAGTATTATGTAATTATTTATTAATGCTGTGCGTTATGTATGGAACTGCATTTCTTATTTTGTTACCATCATTTATATGAAGTCAAAGTAATCATGTAAGTAGATGGATTGTATTGTTTCAGACCTTGTAACTATTTCAGCAAATTTTAGTCTTTGAAGAAGGCATAATTCGTGTGCCGAAACGTTAGAATAGAATTACAATTTGACACTGTAATTTTTATTGCTGTATGAACGATTGCATCCCAAGATTTTAACAACTATTCTATTAACTACTTACTTACGTTCGAGAATTTAGTATTATCATATATATATATATATATATATATATATATATATATATATATATATTTATATAGCAAAAACCCCTACTGCAGTTAATGAAAAGACTGATATTAAAAAGCTAAGTAAAATATACCATAATATAATTAAATAAAACACAGCAATAATAGATCATAATCTCTACGTATAGTATAATATTAAATTAAGAAATAAATTCAATGTAATAACCGGTAAAACAGATAACGACCATACGATTATCTACAAATATAATGTCAATTCGGAAAATGAATATTAGTTTAAGGTTAAAACAATATAGCCACATATACGTAAATAATTTTACTAAAAATAGCATTAATAATTTACATTTAATGTGCATGAGTTTTTAAATATTAAATAGTGTGGACAATTAAAAAGCTAAATAAAATTACCAAATATAATTAAATTAAAACACAGCATAAACATTGATAATAATCTCTACATAAGTATTAATATTAAATCAAGGAATAAATGTTAAGGTTATTACCGGTAAAACAGATACCATACGATTAGCTTACTAAAATTATAACTGTCATTTCGAATAAAATGATATTAGTTTAACGGTTGTAACGAACTAACCTACCTATGTGTAAATAAATATTTGATAAATATTTCATTGGTATGTGTAATGTATACCTGTGTAAATTAAAAATTTAATTGTGCTTTTGAATTTCGTTTTAAGGTAACAGTAAAAATATATACGTAAATAAAATTGTATGTACTTTCTGTTATAGTAACCATTGATAAAGACCTGTGTAATGAGGTTGAAACGTTTGGGAACGATAACAAATAGATATGTATTGACAAGTATGAAATAGTTATTGATTGTAGCGTGTATTGAAAGACCTAAAATTCCCAAGAACAATTGAAAATATTGATACTTATCAAGAAAGGTCAAGAAAGAATAAATCTAATGAATATAAACGGCATGGGTGAAAAATGCTGACATATGAACAACTAGAGAAAATTATGGCATACATACAATTTGTCTATTAAAACAGCTAGAGCGTACGTATATAAAATGGCAAATCAGAAAACAGAAGAATATTTTTATTACGATGCAAATTTGAGAATCTGACTCTAAGTTTCTTAATTTCAATATTAAACATCTGATATTTGACGATGTAAACTTAAAACGAAAATTCACAAACAATGTGGTATACAATTTCATAAGTAGTACACTCAAATTATTAATTAGTGACACATGCACAAAAATAAAAATATTAGAAAGAGAAGTTATTTCTACAAAATTGCAATTGCAAACATTAATTCCATTAGATATAATACAAGCTCATTTCAATCGTTTACTACTAAAATATGAAAATAGCTTTCAAAAATTAAAATTAAAACATAAATAAAATTTTAAAATTATGCAATAATGAACACGAACAAAGAAAAACACCATAACAAATACAAAATGGATAAAAATTTATCGCAAACCCAAATTCCAGATTTTGCTATGGATACATTAAGTTTAGGCACCAATAAATAAATATACATGCTTGCCATATCCTGAAATTATAGCAGGAATTGAAACTGCTATTAATAATTACACATTTGAACAACAAGATGACATAAGAGCAGCAAGTTGTAATATTTTAACCAACTATAAAATACTTTACAATGTATAGGTAAAGCCAAAAATACAATGGTAATAACAATACATATAATAAACTAAACATAAATATTAACAAAACAAAATTTTTTAAAAATAATTCCAATATTATAATATTAAAACCTGATAAATCCAATAAAACAGTAATTATGGATAAAGAGGCATACCAAAATAAAATCACAAATCTATTAAACGATGAACAGACATACAAACATATTAAAATAACCCAACAGATAAGTACCAAAAATGAACAATGACATGGTAAAAACTGGGAAATTAAAGGATATATATCACCGATAACAATGAAAAACCTAACAATAAACAATGCATTACCGCCAAAAATCTATGGATTGCCAAAATTACACAAGACAGATATCCCTATGAGGCCAATTATTGCTACAACACAAGCACCGTACAACAAATTATCTAGATTTCTTAAAAACATTCTTAAAAATATATGCTATGAAAACGAGCACCATATCAAAGACTCCTGGGATTTCAAAGAAAAGATAAAATGAAAACATACCAGATGACTACATCTTAATCTCACTGGATGTAGTAGCATTATACACAAATATTTCAACTGATCTTGCAATGGATATCATAAAAGTAAATGGAACAAAATAAAAAAATTCACTGATATCCCCCAGAATGAATTCATAAACGCAATCAAAGATATTTTAAATGCAACTTACTTCGTGTTCAATAAACAATTTTACCATCAAATTAACGGATGTGCTATGGGCATGGCCCTCTCAAGTGTTATTGCACAAATTGTTATGGAGGATTTAGAGCAAGAAGTAATCAAAAAAATTCATTATCCGTTACCCTTTTTCTACAGGTATGTTGATGATTGTGTGTGTGCAATACCCAAAGACAAAGGAGAACATATTTTAAACCTTTTTAATAACTACCACAGCAAATTACAATTCACAATTGAATATGAAATAAATAAAAAATTAAATTTTCTGGATATGACCTTATATCGAAATAAAAACAAAATTAAAACCAAATGGTATACAAAACCAACGTGGTCAGGCAGATACATAAACTTTTTATCACAACATCCTTTAGCTCATAAAAAATCGGTCATAATTGGTTTAGCTGATAGAGCTATCAAATTATCAGATGCGGAATTCAGATATGAAGCAATTAAGAAAGCTAAAATCGCACTTAAAAATAATAACTATCCACAAGACTTAATTAATAAAATTTTTAAAAAACGTATTTATAAATTCTACAACAATAGGTCAATAGAAAATTATGTAACAGAAAATAAAAAATTAAAATACATATCACTACCATATTTACCAGAGCTTTCAGAGAAACTACAAAACCTGTTCAAAAAACACAACCTAGCAATAGCACACAAAAGTTATAATTTAACCAAAATTTATTTAGTAATCTGAAAGATCAAGTAACGAAAAATAAAAAAACACACACTATATATAAAATTCCGTGTCAAACAAACTGTGAACATGTATATATTGGACAAAGCTCACAACACCTTGAAAAACGCCTTAATGGTCATAAATATGATAAGAAAAATCAGACAGCACTTACTAAGCATGAGACAACAGCAAAACATAATTTTGATTTTAAACAAACAAAATTATAAAACTGAAATAAACCAAAAAAAGCGAGAAATACTTGAAATGATTTATATAGCAAAAACCCCTACTGCAGTTAATGAAAAGACTGATATTAAAAAGCTAAGTAAAATATACCATAATATAATTAAATAAAACACAGCAATAATAGATCATAATCTCACGTATAGTATAATATTAAATTAAGAAATAAATTCAATGTAATAACCGGTAAAACAGATAACGACCATACGATTATCTACAAATATAATGTCAATTCGGAAAAATGAATATTAGTTTAAGGTTAAAACAATATAGCCACATATACGTAAATAATTTTACTAAAAATAGCATTAATAATTTACATTTAATGTGCATGAGTTTTTAAATATTAAATAGTGTGGACAATTAAAAAGCTAAATAAAATTACCAAATATAATTAAATTAAAACACAGCATAAACATTGATAATAATCTCTACATAAGTATTAATATTAAATCAAGGAATAAATGTTAAGGTTATTACCGGTAAAACAGATACCATACGATTAGCTTACTAAAATTATAACTGTCATTTCGAATAAAATGATATTAGTTTAACGGTTGTAACGAACTAACCTACCTATGTGTAAATAAATATTTGATAAATATTTCATTGGTATGTGTAATGTATACCTGTGTAAATTAAAATTTAATTGTGCTTTTGAATTTCGTTTAAGGTAACAGTAAAATATATACGTAAATAAAATTGTATGTACTTTCTGTTATAGTAACCATTGATAAAGACCTGTGTAATGAGGTTGAAACCTTTGGGAACGATAACAAATCGATATGTATTGACAAGTATGAAATAGTTATTGATTGTAGCGTGTATTGAAAGACCTAAAATTCCCAAGAACAATTGAAAATATTGATACTTATCAAGAAAGGTCAAGAAAGAATAAATCTAATGAATATATATATATATATATTACACAAGGTAAGTTGATAAATACTAACGTATTGAAATTAATAATAATAATATATGTTTTAGATTAATTCGGTATTGTGGTGTCTGGTCTTTTGTTGAAATAAGACTTCTTTTTTTACTAATTCGAGCTTTCGAAAATTATTATTTTTTTCAGGAAAACTACAAATATATAATTTGAGTAATTAACAATTGTAGGTTACTTACGAATAAAATTAATTTCGTATATCTTGTATAGCATATTACAGCATACTTTACCATTCACTATAAAACTCAATAAAACTCTTTTCTGATTTGAATTAAGTTAAATGATATTTCATTTTAATAGGTTCTGTATTAATAAATTCCACCAATAGGATTAGGTTATTCCCTTTAAGAAATACAAGTTTTTGGTTACTACAATTTTGATCACAGGTAAAATTACTTTGTATCACATATTGTTCATATTCAAGGTTGTCAAATTCAATCCTTCAGTTTTTGAAGGTTAGAGATCATTTCATCATTGTAATTAATACAGTCATGATCCAGGTGATCTCATCGCCCGAGTGCAAAGACAGGTAATAGGCAAACTGGCGCTGACCTAAATAAATGGGAAGCCATACATTAAGCTATACGTAAGTTGATTTACATATGCGTTAAATAGAAAAAATGACGCAAAGTATTTTCAATTTATATTTTTAATTCATCCGTCCGCAGTTTGTTGAGGTTGTCTCGAATGATTTTAGGAGGGGTAGATCCATTTTTCAGAGCACTTTGTACGTAACATCCAAACCATCAACATGCCACTTTGATAGGTCAATTACCTTGATTAGGAGGTTATCGAACAAGGCTGAGGAGTAGTCTAATCATGTTTGGATAATACCCTATGAAGTGTCAGTTTCAATTTGAGGGGCACATTGGTTCCCAGATCAACAACCTTGTGTTGGAAATAACCATGTTAAAGATGGCAAAGTCCATGGTATCCACCCTAATGACTGTCAGTCATTTCTCAGGTATCTGCAATTACATCTGAAACTATAGTAGAGAGAACGTTGGTACAGATAAAAACATTTAAAATTTAATGCATGAACTAATGAAACGCATCTATAATACAATTGTGTTTAGAATAAGCGTTTAGTTAAGTAGACTTGTGATATATTTGATTTTAATACTAGCGTGATTGAATATTTAGATCAGTTAAAATTTGCTTTTAAAACCTTTTCAGCTAGCAGTTTTAAATAGGTCTATGTATTCATAGTTAAGGTTTATGTTATGTTTAAGTAATAGCGTCCTTACTGAATTTTCAGGTACATTTTTAATCTGCCTTCAGGTTTTGGCACCCTCTTGTTATTCTTTCTAGGGCTTTTCCCTAGCAACTCTGCGAGATTAGGTGGTATCCAAGGTATTTCCCAATCAGGACATACTTCATACCCGTTTGCATTTTGGAACTCTTTTCAAACACTTACACCACCTGTTCCACCAAGTTAGTCGGCAACTATTTTTGTTAGTACAGTCGAGGTTTTTGGTATTTTACCGAAACAGAATTTTTAGCGAAATACTTCACGTAATTTTCTGTGAATTATTAACTGGATATTCTGAGGGCCAAAACTGTATGTAACACTCTGAAGACTGTATTACTCTACTATCTGGATTTTAATTACTTGTACATTAATAATGGTACGTGAAATTTAAATAGGCTGTTTACTTTGTACATTGAAAGCTTACATAATGTTTTGCTGAATTTTTTCATTGGCACTGTGATACTCGCAAGAAAATATTTGCTATTGATGATTCTGCTATAGAAGACTTTGAACTTAATTTGTTGTAAAATTTACAAGATAGCGCTTTTGTAATATTATTTTTTTTGTTTTTAATAGTTGGAAAGGCTACAAGTGGAGAATGCGGCCGAGTGGGGCAAGAGAGAACGCTTAGAAACGGAGAAGTTGGGACTAGAACGTGACAACAAAAAATTAAGAACTGAGCTACGTGATTTGCAAGAGAGGTTAGAAAGGAAGGGACGGCCTTTAACTAATTCTGATGCTGAATTACGACAACTTCAACAAGAATTACTAGATAAAAATAAGGTACATTTTATTGAATTTGTTTTGTTTCTAAATTACAATATCACTTGTTTCTTTATTGTTTAAAACTGAAGATGCAATGGAAGAAAATATGTCTATGTGTGCGTTTTCAGAAGTTTTAGATTTTTATTTGAAAATTAAGTTATTAAAAAATAATTATCAAATTACTTAAACAATTATAATAGATTTTAAAACCGTTTATGCTTCACAGATCAATCAAAACTTAGTTGTTTAAATAGTCCATTAGTGAATATTTTTGTTAACAGGATTTTGGATCATGTCTTTATTTTATGGTGTATTTTTGTAGGAATTCTAAAAATTCACTAATTTGTATTTTTAATTATAGATTATCAATCAGATTACAGAAGCTGTTTTACTAAATAGATGTTAGGTTGTAACTGGTTTGAATTTGGGTGTCATTTCAAGATATTTATTTAAGTAATGTTTACAAAATATCAATAAATGTCATGCTGTCCACAAGTGGAAAATAAAGTAATAGGTTTAATAATATAATAATTACGTATGGTAACATTTTTTCTTAAAAAGAAATGGGTAGTAGTTGTTAGAAATGATACAGATAATGAAATTAACAGATTCATGTTTTAATGCTTGTCCATAGCAAAACATAAGTTGCATTTGGATTCATTTCTACTAATAAAACAGCTATATCTATAAAATAGTTGTGTCGAGTTTTTCATAAATGTATTGAATTGAATTAAAAAAGACTACATATTTCTTTGTAAAATAATTTGAATCGATGACTAGGAATTTGAAAGATGTCTGTATTCGATGTAATGGATATACAACGTGGTCTCCTAGATCGCTGGATCTTAACTCAGTTTGATGCTTTTATGGGGTTTACTTAAAGAACCAAGTGCTCAAGTTATTGTGAAATAAGACAGCAGGTTGTAAATTAATTATTCAACTGATGGAAATAAAATAAAAACTATGTACAAATCACATGTCAATTAATTGCAAATTTGACTTGCACATACCTTTATAAGCCAAAATAAAACCCAATAAATTGAGGCTATATCAGAAACTTAATATGGACTTATATATACAAAGATGCTGAGGAAGCAAGTTGGCATGATGTCTATTACATAAATAACATACAGGAAAAAGTATAACTTTTTACCAGTATCGTAATTACGCTATTTGACAAGCATGCACCCTTGATAACAACCACAAAACACAGATTACTTTATATATCGTATGCAATTAAATGTCTAATATGGAAATGAAACAAAAGCAACTATCGTTCTACAACACTATGAAGAAAATTGTCTGTCAGTCAAGCTATAGAAAGAGCCTACTACAAGGTCAAACTACAAACGGAAATTGATATATGAAATGAAGCAAAAAGTCTCACCAGAACATAGAAATCCACGAGGAATTATCAGATCCTAATAGAATTAGTACCTTTTTTCAATCACCAGTACCATATCTTCAAATTGATAACTACTCTTGAGAACATAGAGAAATACTGTATCAAGTCTATAGCAGTGACAGCTCATAACATAACCCCAATTATGTTAAATATGATAAAACTGCTACTGCCATTTGGTCTACAGCTACTACTCATATTATCAATGTATCAATGGAAACCGGCATAATACCTACAGCCTGGAAAAATGCCGTACTAATCCCCATATCGAAAATTACTGCAAACCCAACGGTATTAAAAGATCATTAATTTGCTCCAAGATATTTAAAGATAGTAAATGTGCAAGTAAATAACCACCTTACATTACATAATATGCTCCCAGCACTGCAGGCATGCTTTTGAAGAAAACAGCACAGTAATAGCACTAAGTGCTATCGTAAATGATATAGTTGGTAAGATAGATAATGAAAAAGTTACCATACTGGTGTAACTGAACATGTCAAAAGCATTTGACTCGGTAAAATTCGAGCTCCTGCTTGTCAAAATGAACAGCTATGGTTTTACAGATACATTACTGAAATGGTTTTGTAACAATTTAAAAAACCGAACATGTGTTACTGGAACATGTACCGAAAGCACGGTGTCTCTTTCAAACACGGTAATTTTAAGATTATGGGTTCCACAAGGCTCAATACTTGGACCAATGCTATTTAATATATTTACAGCAAACATGACATACACAGTAACAACTGGTACATTGTATATGTTTGTGGATAACATGCCTATGAATAATGCTTGTCCAGCTTTTGAAACAATTAACAGGGAAATTACAGCGCTGGCACTTGATGCACTGCAATGGACTAACAGTTAATCTGGATAAAATGCAGGTACTTGCATTTGGGGTAAAACTGACTATACAATATGTTAAAACACAAACAAGTATGGATTGCTGATGTTTGTGTACCATACTCAGTCTGTTAAAAATTTGGGTCTATACATGGATGAGCAGCTTATGTTTGAACGACAAGTAGGGGAAAGTTCAGAACTGTCTTCCTGAAATTTAAGCAGTCGTATCACCTAAACAATATAATGACCCTACCAGCAAAAATTACATTCATGAACTCTTTGGTACTCTCACTTTATAATTAGTGACTGTGTATACCTTTGCTAACGGAAAACCATAAGTTGTTACAGGTGAAATGAGCAAGAAGTTAGTTAATTTTGATTAGCTCTGAAGGACGAGAACCTGTAGCAATATAAGGGTGCGTTGGCTAACTGTAGTGGTGCACGTGTGGGTTCCCGTGGAAGAAATTATAAAGGAAAATAGAAAAAATTCAAAATCAAAATAATAATATGGATGGAATGTAATAACTACATTACATTAATCTCTTACCCTGAAGGACTTTTTCTCCTTGCCATGATTAAGGGGTGTCAAACCGTCGGTCATAGCAATTCCTTTTATATCCCTAAGCGACAAACAGTTATTCCACATAGGTTTCCCTTGCCTTGTTTTCTTAAATTTGATAACATTATATTTACCTTTTGCTAAAATATCTTATAACATTGATTAAATTCATGGTCATAATTAAAGAAATTTCCAAAATAACATGCCTTTATCAAATAAGGTTCCATTGCTAGGGTACCTGGATATCATTTACAAATGTCTGTATACCTAATTTTTAAATTAATTCAAATAAAATTCAATCCAAACTTAGCTCTATTAATGTTAAATAATTTCAATATAAATACAAATATTCTTTCCTCAAAAAACTTAAACGGTATTGCTAAAAGAAGTCATAAAAAGACTTTTCATCTAGTTTATCAACGATGCTATCACTCCAAATTTTCCATTTCCCATATTAAATTACATGACAAACAACAAATATAAAAAACAGTTAAATACCAGCCTTTTGTCATTGTCCATTTCCAAATAATTTAAATTCAATACGAACATATTTCTCAATATTTTAAAATGATAACATTGTGCTTAAATATAACGAACTCATTCCATTGCAAGTCATCATTCAGCAAAAGAATTAATTTCATATTCGGTTAATTTCCTATTTCATAAATACCAATCATTTTACATTTAAAATTAACATATACGTTATCACAAAAAATAAACATAAAACCTCATAATATTACGCACTTTTAAATTCCATCATTTTAAGAAGGGTTAAGGATTTTCGAAACCACCAGTATCTCTTTTTCCAACTAACAGCTTTCTTGACTCATCTTTCCACCTAACACGGTTTCCTTAACTCAACACACCACAAAATTCCAAATTAATGGAGGGTTGAATTTGACAAGTCCTAACCCCTTTTTGATCTGTTGCAATGATGTTAATTCTACGAATTCGTGAATCGTAACGCGCCCTGTTGCGCGAAATCTACATTCTCATCGTAAAACTGTTTCTTTTCACCCTTCAATTTCCAACATCTTCTTTACTATTTGTGTGTGTATACTTTCCAATTAACTACTCATGGATAATTAATTAATTCTTTTTTGTCGGGTCTCTTAACTTGTGTCATTGCCCCCCCCCCCCCTTTCACTGCTTCTGAGGGGTATGCCATTACCATTGCTATCATGTGAACGATGCATGCTTTTAATGGCTTTATTTAAGTTAGCATCATGTGTAAATGTCTTCAGCAATATAAATGATTACATTGTATTGCATGATTTTGTTTGGCTGGTAACTTAATATCTGTAGATTTAACTAACTCATCAGCTCTTTCTTTGGATTTAACAACATTGTAATGATGTGATTTTTATTGTGTCTTGAATACATTTTAAACTATAAATGTAATTATTTTGATATATATATATATATATATATATATATATATATATATATATATAATTAGAGCTCCTTTTTAGTCAATTGGACTAGTCTAATATTTTTAAAATCAATTTCTGTAGTTTTCAAATTGGGATATTGTCGTCCAAAGAATGATACGATATTATTTTTGCATCAATTTATTAATATTCTAACGTTTCGGCAACGGTTGTTGCCTTTATCAAAGATACTACAAAAAAATTTTTAAACGTCAATAAGGTAAAAACTCATTTTAAAATATCACAGTACTTACTTAAAATCTAATGCCAAATAATCAAAATATATATATCAGAATATATATATATATATATATATATATAAATATTTTAGGTAGTTAATTATACAAGGTAAGTTGATAAATATTATAGTGAATAAGATGAAATAATAACTTAGACTTTTATGCAAAGCCCAAATGATCATTTCAAATCGAGCTAGTAATTGAAAGATGGAAAATATAAGGTCTTGGACAGGACTTGAACCTGTATATACAAGGTGTCCACGTCCTCCGTGAAAGTTCTATAAATTTTATGTTATTCAGGATATCAACTTCCGGACTTTTTAAACGATAGCCACGGCTAGGCTGCACAATTTAAAAATATTTTCACCTATATACAGGGTGTGCCAATATGATTTCCAACCCAAAGTTACGTTTTTTTAAATAAAACACCCTAGATTTGATACCATATTCTAAAAGCTCTTTTAATGCTGATCAAAATCATTCATAGGTACTATAGGTCTACAATGGACGGTTTGCTTTTTATGAGTCATTTTATGTCAAAATCATGTCAACTTTGAAAAATTGCAGAAGTTTTCGTAATGAACTTGGAGAGTTGATTCTTTCACGACATAATTTTCCACATCCTGTTGTATTATTATCTATAGCGCGATGTGGGTGTGTTTTTACTTTTTATTGTACAAGGTGAAGCAAAATGCAAAATGAACAAAAAGTCAATTTTTTTAAATGGCACCCGCCATATTGGATTTTGCCATTGAATAGCGTTTTTGTGGAGCTTTCTATTGACATATAATTTTTTATAGGTTACATGAGAAAAAATTCTGAAAAATTGAGAAAACAGATTTCTTTTAGGTAGTTTTCATCATTTAAAAGAACAAGTAGGCTACTGTCATCAAATCTGAGTTCAAATATCGAGTGTCAAAAGGGTACAGCAATAAATAAACTTTTATTTATTAATGGCAGGCAAAAACAAGCTTTAACAATAACTAAGCATGGAAAAACAGTATAATAATGTAGCGAACAGGAGTAAGTTGACTACAAGTGTTCAAAAATATTATCCATTTTGTTCGATGCAGACTGTTAGTCTTCTGATGAATTCGTACTCGTGTCAATTGAACGAAATGCTTCCCTTATTCTATCCTTCATTTCATCAGGAGTTGTTGGACGAATTTTATAAACTTTTTTCCCATAAAAATAATCCATCGGGGTTAAGTCAGGACAACATGCTGGCCAAGCAATAGCTCCACCTCTGCCAAACCACTGATGAGGATAGTTTTCATTAAGAAAACGACATACAATTGTATGATTATGTACGGGAGCACCAACGTGTTGTATCCACATGTTCCTTCTTGTACTTAAATCGACATTCTCCGACAAAATGGGGAGATCCTCATCAAGAAATCGCAGATACCGTTCCTCATTTAAAATACCATCGAAAAAGAAGGGACCAATAACATGGTTACCAATAATACCTCCCCGTGCATTAAGGGACCATTGATGTTGATGATCAATGGTTCTTAACCAATGTGGATTTTCGGTTGCATAATATTGCATATTATGCCTATTGACTGATCCGTTGCTTTTGAACAATGTCTCGTCAGTGAACAAAATATTCGAAATGTAATAATTTCAGGCAAACACATCACTCATTCTACTTGAAAATTGTATGCGATTCTCAAAATCATCTCCATATAGTTCTTCATGAAGTTCGATGTGATAAAGGTGGAATCGATGTCTCAATATTATATTGTTTACGCTGCTTTTTGAAATATCAGTTACTAGAGCGATTTCTCTGCTGCTCAGATTCGGATTTTCTTCTATCATCAGCAAAACTTCTAATTCGGATTCGTCGTCAATTCGTTTTGCTATTATTTCACACTTAGAATATGCAACGTTTCCAGTAGCTTCAAATCTGTCTTGCAGCTTTTCAAAGGTTACAGTTCGTGGCATTCTCAAGTTTAGATATTTATGATGATAGATTCGACTTACCAATAAAGGGTTTCGATCAGCTCCTCCAATACAGTATATCATATTAATTAATTCTTGACGTGTGAAATTCATTGTGACATCAAGAAATTGAACGGCAAATTTTTAAGATAATTAATATTGACAAGATATGTCAGATTTGATGCTAGTAGCCTACTTAGTTTTCTCTAGTCTCAAAACTGCATAAAAAACATGTTTTCTCCATTTTTCAGAATTTTTTCTCATGTAACCTATAAAAAATTATATGTCAATAGAAAGCTCCACAAAAACGCTATTCAATGGCAAAATCCAATATGGCGGGTGCCATTTATACAAAATGACTTTTTGTTCATTTTGCGTTTTGCTTCACCTTGTACAATAAAAAGTAAAAACAAGCACATCGCGTTATGGATTATAATACAACAGGATGTGGAAAATTATGTCGTGAAAGAATCAACTCTCCAAGTTCAATACGAAAACTTCTGAAATTTTTCAAAGTTGACATGATTTTGACATAAAATGACTCATAAAAAGCAAACCGTCCATTGTAGACCTATAGTACCCCTAAAATATGCTTAATTAATATTAATTATTTGTGAAATTTATTATGTCAAGTGTGTGATATTTATTGTCAAATTAAATTTTTTTTCTCATCTAATTTATAACTAGCATAACGTGCTTGCGTTACAAAATCTATGGTTCAAGGTGTATATAATGCTTATTCAAGATATTGCTTAAGACTTCGTGGTGGAGCACGAAGAATTGTACATATAAAGAACGTCGGATAGCTACGTATGAATGAAAGAATGTAACTGCGTCTTTCCTGCCTATTGTTCAACATTTAAGGTGATTCACAACTATAGAAATATTTTAACTGACACTTAAGAAAGAGATGCAGGTTGATATTTACGCATAAAAAAATTATTGCTTAAAAAATAGTGACTTAAAACTTAAACGGATGCTTTTAAAAATGTCTGTACATGTACGTGTAAAGTAAAGAGACAACACACAACAGAAAGTGTATTTTTGTGCAACCGATATAGAAAAGTGTGTGTCCGATCATTTTTTAGGTCTGAAAGTACGTTATTGTCGAGCTAGTTCGGTAAAGTGACATAAGAGATGGGAAAGACGATTGCCGGACTCATATGTGAACAATTACATTAAAAACAAAGGGTATGTTACGTCAGTGGCGATGACAGTACTGTTTTTATTTGACATTGAGTTTTTGTGAATTGATTGTTACAAGTTTGTAAATTATTTAAAAATTTGAATATTGTTGTAGTTCTATTACTGTCAAATTATTTGTGGCTGCACAAAAAAAATTTTTACGCACCACACTCGGAAAGTGTCTTTACATGCTTTTGGGGCTCTGCC
This sequence comes from Platerodrilus igneus, assembly GCA_036346225.1. Lineage (NCBI taxonomy): Eukaryota > Metazoa > Arthropoda > Insecta > Coleoptera > Lycidae > Platerodrilus > Platerodrilus igneus. Next base: position 5,895,673 of record JARFIW010000800.1, read on the forward strand.
AATGGTGTGTCTGAAACTGCATGCTCGCCTTGTAAAGTACAACTTTCTGAGCTTGGTACGTAAATAACTATTGTTAAGAACTGACTTCATTAGTTCTAATCAGCACACATTTACCCAATGAAGTTCTGAATTACATAAAATTCTCAACTATGTGGAAATATCCACTTTAACTAATGTTTAAAAAGGAGTAGAGTAATTTTTGATGCCAAGAAATATGATTTCTTAAAAATTAAAAACTTTAAATAAATGTTTAAGAAATGTGTGTACTTACCACTTAAATTATGATAGAACTCTGACTGCTGACAAAAGGTGTCCAAATTGCCCTCTCCATTTGGCTGAATACACAAACGTGCTCTTCTGTGTCAGTTTTGTAGAATAATTCAATAAACGTTAATATCATAGTTTCATATTAGTTCCACTGCATCACCAATACATTAACATACTGTCCCACATTATCATTTTTTGCATTAACGTCATACACTTTATCTTTTAAGACACTCCACAAAACAAACAATCTAAACCTTTATCCTATTAATAACACTAATTTTAAATAAGCACAAAACTACAGCTCACACAGCATTTCGCAGAAACACTATTTCAAAGGATGATTTAAAATATCTATGGCTGCATTTACGCACTCCGGTAACATTGCAGTTTAAGGGGTACAAAATTAGGCTATTAACCGGTGTTGCTAATAATTCATAGGGTAGGTCATCAATGTAATTTAGCTATTCTCAATGCATTTCTCTGTATCATTGTATCATATTGTAGCATAGTTAAAATTCATATGATTTTTCTTCTGATTGTTTATCAACTATTACAGAACTGGTCCAGCATCACTTTTTGCATTGAACACTTAAAGCTTGTGGTGACTTGCTGATTAGAAAAAATAAAGTAGGTTCCTTGCAGATACACTTTCTGTGGCGCATTGCTTCTTTACACGTGGATGTATGAACATTTTTAAGAACATCAGTTTAAATTTTAAACTGTTTTAAGAAATAAATTTTTTTATGTGTAAATATCAATCTAAGTTCTTTTAGTAAGCATTAATTAAAATATTCATTTGAAGTTGTGAATCGCCCTATATACAATTCACAGATATCAAAATATCATTGTTACAGACTGAAGTACGACATTCATAATTGAAATATTTGAAATCATTTGAAAATAAACATACCCCAACTTTATACTGCTATGTATAAAATCTGATTTTTTTCTTTATTCTGCCAAAAACATTAAACAAATACCGTAACATTGAGAACATCAACTTAGATACCTTCAAGAAATTGGTGAAAATTAATTTAGGAAAGCTGAACAACAATCCTGAAATACCATTGACTTTGACCATGTGCCATGCTTAGCTGTGGTGAAAATCATTCATATTGGACGAACTTATGTTTTTATACCATGCTACAACATTGTATGCCATATATTATGTCGTGTTGTATAGTGCATCTAAGGAACAGATTTGGTAAGTCCCTTTCACATAAATGGGCACCAAGTTCAAATAGAAATTTTGCATTGGTTGGGGACGGGTTCACTCAACCTCAATAAATTTTGTATTGCTAACCTACAAATGTCAATTTGTTTTTACACATATTTGTAGTTATCGCACTGTCTTAATTTATTCATTGTGGATCGTGCTTGTGCTCAGTTTGTACTGTGCCACTAAAACCCATCCTATTATTTTGATTATTGAGTCTGTTCGTAAAACGCACTATAATTACCTTAATTGTAAATGTTACCTATTTGACTACTGTGAACAAAGTATAATAAACGCAGTTATATAACCTGCTCTAATAAAAGAATTTACATGCCCAAGAAAAAGCAGTGAACACTTTGAAATGTTTTAATGAGTACCGTATTTTGCAGTTAACGCAGACTATTGTACAGTGTTCATTGCTTATATCATCAATTTGTTGATAAATATCACAATTTTTGAATAAATGGTAAAGACCATCTAAAATGATTTTTTTTTACCAAAACCCAAGTTTTGAAAATATTGCGCTTTAAAAAAATATATAGAACCTTTTCTGTTTTATTTACTTATGGATCAAATTAATTCATTGTTGTGTAAATTACAATAGTCTAAAGATGCTTTTGTTTTTCTACAAAGAATGATGTCCTTATACCGTGTGAATATTTAAAAGCGGGACATTGTCGTAAAATGTTTATTTTTGGTCGCATTTTGACAAAATTTTTTTTTTTGTAGATTGATAAAAACTGTACTTTCGGATAAACTGTCACATTTTTGTTACAGAACCAAGACCTACTGGATAATTTATCAGGGACAAAAATTCGAAAAAAATGTATTACCAATTTTTATAAAAACCTAAACACACCACTGAATTAAGCACTGTCTGAAATCGACATGCACCCAATTTTATTTAAAAATATTATACATTAACAATTCCGTGGCAAAAGTAAAAATCATATTTTTGTTTTCAATTATTTTGTCTGATGAAGTATGCCATGAAATAAAACATCAATAACTAATCTTTATTTGTAACAATATTCAACAACATTATTGGAGCTCAAGAAGCTAATCAAATTCTTGGTGCTTCTACTTGTCCGCTGTTTATTTCAATGCACTTTTCTAACCTTTTTCCTATATACTCCCTGTATGTTTGTTGTGGTTTGTTTAGCATTCTTCTTAATCTTCTTTGGGAATGAAACCACTCATAGTTTTTAAAATCTATTTTATTTACGTTTTGATCCATGACCTAGGATCGTTGTCAAAATAATAAAAACTTCAAGTTTGACGTTTATGACATAAATTGAAGGTTACTTTGATTTATTGATGTTTGAAATATTTGGTTTGAGTACACTAAGCAAAAATTTTTAAAGTTTAAAAGAATGATTGCCTTCAATTTGTGTTGCGACCTGGGATCGACTTTCCTATGGTAGCCAATACACTTAACGTGAAATCAGCTGATTAATTTTTATTGGTGAATTTTATATAAATTCAATAATTTGGGAAACATTTTTAACATGTTTCTATTTATACAATTGAGAGATTTCTGATTTTATGTCTTATTTTACCGAGATTCAGTGAAGGGGGTTAAGCAACCTGTGGCTACCAAGATCCCCCAACATTTATAATTTGCCGAAATAATGGTTTTCTAGTTAATATGCTTATTGTTATGCATGGGACTCCAGTCATAAAATAAAATGGGAAGATGCAAAAATTATCGACAAAGAAGAAAACCACCAAAAACGCAAAATCAAAGAAGCTGCTTATATAACCCTACATAAAAATAACTGCGTTGCAAACGAATCCGTGACTTTCAGTAAACAATGGATTCCATTACTAAAAGAAATAACAAAAGAAATAACAAATGAAGATCAAATGCCCACAATATCTAGGTAGCATTGCAAGTTTTTCCTGGGCTTTCCTTGCGATATTAACATGAAATACAGCCTACATACATGATTTCTATTTATACATACAATAACTAATTACATAACAATAAGCATATTAACTAGAAAACCATTATTTCGGCAAATTATAAATGTTGGGGGATCTTGGTAGCCACAGGTTGCTTAACCCCCTTCACTGAATCTTGGTAAAATAAGACATAAAATCAGAAATCTCTCAATTGTATAAATAGAAACATGTTAAAAAATGTTTCCCAAATTATTGAATTTATATAAAATTCACCAATAAAAATTAATCACCTGATTTCACGTTAAGCGTATTGGCTACCATAGGAAAGTCGATCCCAGGTCGCAACACAAATTGAAGGCAATCATTCTTTTAAACTTTAAAAATTTTTGCTTAATGTACTCAAACCAAATATTTCAAACATCAATAAATCAAAGTAACCTTCAATTTATGTCATAAACGTCAAACTTGAAGCTTTTATTATTTTGACAACGATCCTAGGTCATGGATCGAAACGTAAATAAAATAGATTTTAAAACTATGAGTGGTTTCATTCCCAAAGAAGATTAAGAAGAATGCTAAACAAACCACAACAAACATACAGGAGTATTTACAAGTCAGGTATGGGCTTGAAATTTGGTATTTGTTTTAGACAGTTGGACAATCTAAACCTAAAGCTATCGCATTCCAAAATTCACTCACATTCCTAATAAAGTGCAGAAACAACGAAATAATACCAAAAGGATTTAGAATCAAATTTGGAAAGACAAGCAATAAACTATCAAGAATTCTCGAAAGAGCAAGTTACAGTATGATGAGGGAAAGACTACAAAACCACCGACACATTATTTATAAGTTAAAACAAGATATTGAGGGCATTATAAATTTCATACGAATAAAGGTAACAAAATATGATTTTGATAAAATTCTCGTTAGTGCAAAACCTACTACAATTAGTATTTTCCAAACAAAAGAAATTCACATAAAGAAATTTAATAACCTATTTATAGAGAAAATAACACACAAACTAAAACGTTAGAAAACAGGAACACCATGCTAAACACCGTGATAAATTTATCAAACAGAACTATTAACGACACAGAAAAATCAATTCTTTCAAAAGGCCTTAATTTTGCAGTAACACCAAAATCGATACCAACCTTTGAAATAATTAGCTGTATTGAGAAACAGCAAACCAACTCGAAGAAGATCAAGCAAACGAATTTAGAATACGATGTAAAATCGAAATAGAAAAGAATCACAAAATAAAGCCAAATGTAAGTAATAACGAAATAAAAGCAATTCGCAATCTAAAAACGATAACTCAATTATAATTCTACCTGCTGACAAAGGCAATGCAACAGTAATAATGAATAAAAACGATTACAACACAAAAGTCAACGAACTATTGAACACTGAGAATTACACCAGTTTAGAAACGGACCCAACAAAATCAATTGAAAATAAAATATACAAAACTCTATTTAAATTTAAAATGAATTCGAAGACAAAGAAAGAAGTAAACTAGTCCCACATTACAGTAAACCACCCCACTTTTACGGTCTACCAAAATTCATAAAAGACATTCCTTTAAGACCTATCGTAAGCTCAATAGATTCACCATGCCATAATTTAGCAAAATTTCTACTAAAATTATAAATCCATTAGCAGGCAAAACGGATTCTTTCATTAAAACAACCAACACTTTTTAGAAAAACTATCAAACATAAAAATTGAAAATACACACACAATGGTAAGCTTTGATGTAGTAAATCTCTTTACAAATGTCCCTATAAACAAAACGCTTAATATTATAAAAACAAACTCGAAAAGATGGCAATCTTAAAGAAAGAACAAAACTAAGTATATCATCGATTATGGAATTACTTGGTTTATGCGTAAATACCACATATTTTCAAATAAATGATCAATTTTACAAACAAAGCTTGAATGGCAATGGGAAGTCCACTATCCCCAATCTTCAGTAATATATTCATGGAGGAATTCGAAAAGATGTGATATTCACACAAGAATTGAAACCATTGATCTGGTGGAGATACGTTGATGATGTTTATGCTATTTGGCCTCATAATATAGAATTAATTAAAACTTTATACAGTCAATTAACGAAATAGAACCAACTATTAAATTCACATATGAATTAGAACAACATGGAAAACTTCCGTTTTAGATATTCTAGTTAGCAAAACGATACAACAATTAATACATCGGTATATAGAAAACCAACGCACACAAACAGATACTTAAACTTCAATTCAAACCACCCACAATGTGTCAAACGAGGAATTATCAAAACCATGTATGATAGAGCAAAATTAATATCATCAAACGAAGAAATTTTAAAGAAAGAGAAAGACCTAATCAGATATACACTAATAGAAAACAAATATCCTAAAAGAATAATAGAGAAAGAAATGAATAAAACCCTAAAAATAAAGAAAAGAAAGCAAAAACAACGATACACTCCACAAAATGCTCTCAATACCATACATAAAAGGATTCTCCGAAAAAATTCAAAGAATAGGAAACAAATTTAGAGTTAAAACAGTATTTAGAACCAACAATACACTAAGAGCACAATTAACAAAAACAAAACCCAAAACGCAATACAAAATTCAAAAACTGTATCTACAAAATACCGTGCGAATGTAATAAGTTTTATATAGGAGAAACTTCCAGACCATTTGAAGTTCGATTAAGAGAACATAAATCATATATAAAAAATAGAAAATTTGAAAAATCCATGATTTGTCAGCATGCATGGGACTCCAGTCATAAAATAAAATGGGAAGATGCAAAAATTATCGACAAAGAAGAAAACCACCAAAAACGCAAAATCAAAGAAGCTGCCTATATAACCCTACATAAAAATAACTGCGTTGCAAACGAATCCGTGACTTTCAGTAAACAATGGATTCCATTACTAAAAGAAATAACAAAAGAAATAACAAATGAAGATCAAATGCCCACAATATCTAGGTAGCATTGCAAGTTTTTCCTGGGCTTTCCTTGCGATATTAACATGAAATACAGCCTACATACATGATTTCTATTTATACATACAATAACTAATTACATAACAATAAGCATATTAACTAGAAAACCATTATTTCGGCAAATTATAAATGTTGGGGATCTTGGTAGCCACAGGTTGCTTAACCCCTTCACTGAATCTCGGTAAAATAAGACATAAAATCAGAAATCTCTCAATTGTATAAATAGAAACATGTTAAAAAATGTTTCCCAAATTATTGAATTTATATAAAATTCACCAATAAAAATTAATCACCTGATTTCACGTTAAGCGTATTGGCTACCATAGGAAAGTCGATCCCAGGTCGCAACACAAATTGAAGGCAATCATTCTTTTAAACTTTAAAAATTTTTGCTTAGTGTACTCAAACCAAATATTTCAAACATCAATAAATCAAAGTAACCTTCAATTTATGTCATAAACGTCAAACTTGAAGTTTTTATTATTTTGACAACGATCCTAGGTCATGGATCGAAACGTAAATAAAATAGATTTTAAAAACTATGAGTGGTTTCATTCCCAAAGAAGATTAAGAAGAATGCTTTTTCCTATGTTCGGGGTTACTTTTCTCAGTTGTTCTGAGGTGACATTTGTACATGCATCAGTTACTCTAGCATGCATTTCTTCTACTGACTTGACTTATAAACTTTTTGCTTAAGGGTGCCCCAAAGAAACAAATCGGAAAGGCATTGAATCTGGTGACCTTGACAGAAATTTAATAACATGATTGTTTTGTCCTACCCACCAATTTTCAAAATTTTTGTTCAGCCATTCTCTCACCACTACAGTGCTACGCACGGTAGACCAATGGAATTGAAATTTTAAATTTGAGCTAACCAGAAGTGATAAGTCATGCATTACATCCCAAAATGTATTCCTTAGAAAATTCAAAAACACGTCCATTCAAATTACCCCCTAAGAATACTGTCTTTTTGCATTTATGACCCACATAGGACTTTCCTTAAAAAGTTTGTATTTTTTATATATTCTCCCTGAGCCCACAAACAGAATTTCATTCTTCTTTCCTCATTTTCCCGTTCAAGAACTTGGTAAAAATTTAGGCATAAACGGCTTTATTTTATTTTCTACAAGGCGCTGTCTAATATTTTTTCTAGGGGTATTTAAGTCTATAACTAACCGTTCTCAAGCTCGAATTAGGATTATTTTGAAAATATTCAATTATTCGGTCGTTATGTCTCATCTCTCGTCCTGTATTATTTCTGGTTATGAAAAAAGGCTTGATACATCCCCCTTTTGTTGAAAACCTGATAAATGCGGTGTACAGTACTGCTGCTCACTGTCTCTTGTCGAAAAAACATTATTGCCAATGAGGTGTATAAGTTCAATTTTGTCTCTTACACTTAGTTGTTCCATTAGCACACTCTCTACAAAGTTGTACTTTTTTTTTGAATATTTTCCAAGGCTAATCTGATAAAAGGAATGAATGAAGTAACTTTCTGATATTGTCAATTATTTTTGACGTTTTACTTCATGGCTTGCGTAATCAGACGAAATAAATTCATAACAAAAATGTGATTTTTACATTTGCCATAGAATTGTTAATGTACAATATTTTTAGTGTGTGTCCATTTCAGAAGGCATTTAATCCAGTGGTGTATTAAATTTTTTTGTAAAAAAAATTGCTAATACATATTCTTTAATTTCATCCCAAATAAATTTAATTACTCAATAGGCTTTGGTAGTTTTTTGTAACAAAAATGTGACAGTTTGTCCTAAAGTACAATTTTTGTCGATCTACAATAAAAAAAGTTTGTCGAAATTTATGAGGGTGTCTCACTTTTAAGTGGATCACACTGTACTATATACCAAAAAACATAAAAGTTTTATAAATCAGTAGGTAGAACGATATTACATAGAATCCTATCTCAATTCTTAAATTTGAGTTGTAATAATTTTTCAGATATTCTAGAGGATATTGGCAAAAAATTAATACAGTTCATTTACATGTCAAAAATTTTGTCCAAAGTGATCAAATAAATAGCTTACAAGTGTTTATTAATATAATATGTTAATTAAATAGCGTAATAGTGCATCATTTTGCATATCAATTGTATTTGATCACTTTTTATTCATTAAATATTGGAAAGTAGCCATATGTTAAAAAACTATTTTCCAAGTTTAAGGTGATGATTATGCGTTTGTGGTACAGCGATGTTAGAAAAATATGCCAGCTTTTGTTTTGGATTATTTTTAGTTATGATCTAGCACAATCATATGCTGTAAATATAGTTTCCAAACTTCTTAAGTTTATGAAATACCCTTTTGGTTTTTGTTAAAACTGGTAATAGATTTCTTGTCTGTAGGAAATAGCTGATTTAAGACATTCACAAAACAAATTAAAGAAAATGGTTCAAGACAAAATAACAGAATTAGCACATTCGGTAAGAAGAGCAGAACAATATGAAGCGGAGGTCAAAAAACTTAGAACTCGAGTTGAGGAACTTAAGCGAGATCTTGCTGTTGCAGAAGATGAACTTGATACAGCAACGAATAATATACGAAAACTTCAAAGAAGTAATGATGAACTGCAAGAGCAGGTTGAGGGTTTTCAAGTACAACTACAGCATCTTCATACCAGGTTAGATATATAACAGCTGTACATACCTATACATTAATCCTAGCTAAACTATATAATGGTTTTTAGAATGCTGACTTTAAATTGCTTTAAACATAATCATTTAGTTAATTGTTAGATTTGGATAAACTGTTTAACTTACCTGGGATTTCTGGATTTTCTTAAACTTATCTTTCTCTTTTCTTTGCTTGCAATACTTCAGCGAAGAGAAGGAAGATGGTGGAGAAGAGATGGCCGTTCTAGATGAAAGTGATTGTGTAAGTAATAATTGGCTTGATTAACGCCGCTATATTCTACAGTAGATATTAACTTCCTTTTTATAGATTTCTATATTGAATAATAATTAATACCTATTTGTGTATTGATGAAAAGTAATTAATGGCATTTAATGTAACTAATAATTTTTAGTGTGACAAGTAGTTGTTTCTGTGTATTAAAAATGTTATTTATTCTACTAATTTGAATGAATCTACCATCTCTGGTATTTTTTATATATTGTTCCTACTTTACTCTCTCTCTCTCTCTCTCTCTCTCTCTCTCTCTCTTGTTCACAACAAAAAATAAGAATAGACAGTTTGGCCCAGTCTCGGCTGGCCCTGAACTCTAACTTCAGCGATGAGACTAGGGGTGGAGTGTGTTAAAGCTGACTAAATCAATAGTTGAACACCGTTGCACCTATAAATTAAAAAATTATCTTAATGAAAAGTGTAGGAACACGAAAAATACAATGAATACGTTTAAAAAAATATTTAGACTGTTACCAAGTATATTGATTATACCTGCAGAGAACAGTTTTCATACATATATAGAAATAAACGCGACAACTGTTTGAATTAAATCTATTATCTATGTGTGAACATTTTAAGTTTGAATACACCTGATATTATATATACTTCGTAGATGTTATGCTTAGTTAATTTCAAAATTAAGAAAGTCAAAGCTTTTTAAAAATAAAAAAATATCACTATTGCTAACATTTAGATCTGATTGTTCAGTTTACTGAAAATTTCATGTGATAAATTATTTAAGTTAAATTTCCATTTAGATAAGTTTTAGGTATAAAAATTTATCAATTTTAATGTCATAACAAATTGACACACAAGTGAACCTGAAGTCCAAAAGTTCTAATTATTACACTTATTTATCAGTTGGAACACATTTATAAAATTTGAAACAAACAACCAAGTGTTATTAAAAAAAATACGTTTAAATACATTTAAATAGATATTCGAATAAAACATAAAAATATAGGACATTTTCTGTTTAAATAACGTTTCAAAAGACGTTTATTAAGTTATATATTATGGTAAGACTTAAGCAGCGAATTGGATATGATCCATGTAACACTAAATTATTACAAACGCAATATTAAATTAAAACAAGTTTTGCATTCATATCAAATTATAGCGTTCAGGGTCACGTACCACCTTCAGTTTGAGCATGTCTTATCTTTTTATGACCGTTTGTTGTGTCTAACAATTAATTGAAAGCATTTCGTGTTCACATTAGAATTGAAAATCCAGATTGATTTATTTCACAACATATTTTAAATCGTAAAATTTGTTGTTGTAACAAAGTACAATGCATTATGTTTTGGTAAACATACCAAAATTATGTTTTATTTTCAAGGCAAATTAGCATCTTTGGTTTTAAGTGCATTTATTTCATAGAAATTTATGATAGACTGTGTTTCATTAACTACAAATAAAATTTCAGTTGAACGTTTAGTTGTTGATTTAAAATAGTCTTTAACAACTTTGTTCCATTTCTGATCAAATATGATTTAGACTCAACAGAGAAAATCATACCGCAAACTGCTATTGAGGTATAACATAAGATAGATGCTTCATATCGTTTGTGCAGTTTAGTTGAAGGAAATATGGCCGAGGTGAAAGCGTTAAAAGCTAACATTATTGGTCTTATCATTTCAATAAAAAATAGTGGCATAGATAGAACTTGACTTATCTATAATAAAAAAGGCGAACTTTCCTGCTGACAGGCAATAGTTTTTGCAATTAACAAGCGTTTCTAATGTAAGATTTCCTCACATCTAAGTTCCAAAATTTTCTGATAAGATTTTAGATGTCTTGCATTTTAATTTTCAACAATCCTGTCTTGACAACAAGAATTTGTCAAGGGTAGATAAATCTAAAATTTAATTGTGCACTTACTTGATAGTGGAGAACATTTTGAGTTAGTGTACTCCATGGTGGTTAAAAGCTATAAAAGCAAACGATTTTTGGTAAATTCTATTTTGCGGCTTTGAAAAAAAACTCCAAAACCAACTCTAATGGTCATCAAGAGCTTAGAGCATTGAGCACTTGCTTTGAAGAAAATTTAGCAGAATCGAAACAATCTAACGTAAGTGTATTAGATATGCTTCTATTTCGTAAAGTATCTAAAAAATTGTATAACGAGTTGTTAAAATCATTTAAATTGGAAAATAATTTCATGGTATCAAATCTGATTCCCATGTATGATCAGTTAAAAACATTTGTTGAAAGGCCTTAAATCCTTGGAAGTCAGTAATGTAATTTTTTCGCAAATCGTGCAGAAATTTTGACATTTCTGATAAAATTTCTTAAAGAAAAGTTGAATATTTCAAGTGTAGTCGTTGCCAAGCAACGATAAATCACTGTAAGGAAATATTCATTACTGTACTTTACAGAAAAAATATGTGTATACATATGGAGACTACAAAAATGACTGAGAACATGCTTTCATGGTAAGTTCTATTTAAACAATCTTAACACATTATGTAAATATAACAAACAACTAACTTCAGAATGTATTTGATTGTGAAGTGTTGTGTGTGATATTTTCAGGTATTTTACAATTAGTACAATTATAGAATTTGTATTGTTACTTTCAAAAATACCAGCAATCATACATATTTCAATGTGTCAAGTTTGATAATTCAATATCTTGGTAGGAACGTTTCCATGGTTATGTAAAAATTTTTACCAAGAATTTGACAGCACCATTTATTTATAAATAAAATTAATCAGGCTTTTTTAAAATTAGTATTTTAATTTCTGTCGTTTTTTAACGATTTGCGAAAAAATAGTATGTATACCACGTAGGAAAAGCAACATTCTTGGACTCCATGTTGCTTGTCTCGGTTTGCGCCTCGACAAGCAATCTTCACGTCATCCAGGAATGTTGAGCTTTTCATACTGGGTATACAATATACTATTGGGCAAACAGTTTGATACAAATAAAAATCAGTACTGTATATCATCACATTCTGATAAACCTTCTTGTATTCATACAAGAACGCAATATCACACTTGATTGGTTACCATATCAGACAACAAAAAATGCATTGATTATAAAGGCAAGCATGCTTTATATCAGTGTCAGCGTTTTTTTGACCAAGCCCTCAAGAGCGCTACGAATTTGTTAAGCAGAAAATTTTCTACATCGATTGTTTATTAGGGCTTCATCAAGTTACAAAATGCTATTCAAAATCTGTTTGTTGAAAATGTGATAAATTTCACAATACATTGCTACATTTTCATAACCAAAAGTCATTAGATGAGAACTCTGCTACTACAGCGCCCACATTTCAGTCAGATCAACATTGTGCAAGTACTTAGATTACTAGCAGCTTATTTTCTTCACATTCTTCAAAAAATATCACTTTGTTAGCAACTGTAACCATTGCAATTAAGGATGTGCATGGAAAGGTTAAAAAAGTTGGACATCAATAACATGGAGAGTTTTATGATGGAAATTTGTCCTCAGCGAAATGACTTACAAAAATACAAAGTTGCAATTAAAGTGGAATGTCTAGGAGCTGCTTCCTTACACATACCGGGAGCCATGTCTTGCAAAATAAGACTTAGGAATAAACCATATCCTCAATTTGATGTAGATATATACATTCTACCAAGCATTTGTGGAAAATTGTCCATAGTACAATTAAACACTAACCATTGGCCCCATACAGTGGACTTGCAGTTAGCTGACCCTTAATGTGACCAACCTGGCACCATTAATTTGCTTGTAGGTGCAGAAGTCTTTGCACACCCATTATTAATTGAGACTTGTATGGGCGCGGTGGACAAACCTGCCGTGATTCATACATTTTTAGTTGGGTTCTTACAGGGAAAATCATTTCTCCATCAGAAGGCAGTATATTACTATATTTGCTTGTAAAACCTTTGGATACATTCATCGATTTTGGGAACTGGAAAGCATTTCAGATGTGCACAAGGTTTCTGCTTCAAAAGAAGCCTGAAAGCAGCATTTTTGTATAACAACGTTTTATAGTGTCCCTTACGTTCACTGGTTCAGAACCCATATTTTGGAATTTGCAGAAAGTTGTACTTTGTAGGTTCTAGGCATTGGAAAGTTGTTTACAGAAAGACCCTTCTCTGTACACAATGACAAGAAATTTATGCAGAACTATTTACGAAGTGGCCACATGTCACATTCCTTCGGGCACGAAGGAGTCATCACTTCATTCCACAGAATATTACACCCGCTTCATGCGATCATTAAATCAGAAAGTAACACGACAAAATTAGAGTAGTATTTGATGCATCAGCAACTCAAATTGGTGGGTCTCTCAATGAACATTTAGTTGCTGGTTCTTTCTTACAATGAGATATCATGGCATTACTTTTGCATTTTTAGTTAAATCCTATTACTATTTACAGCAGAAGACATTTCGATTTCACTAAAACACTGAACATTTCAGAAAATAATTTGGAGGGCTTATCCTGCAGAACCTATTTCCATTTTTTTTAACAAATTCAGTAATATATGGCATCAAAGTAGCAACATGCTTAACATTGCATGTGATCCAAAAACTGGCATGTCTTGAACAATCAAATTTCATGTAGCTTCTATGGCTCCTATGTAGACTACGTGATGGCTGGATATCAATCAGTCGAAGAAGCTCGGCAGTTTGTTTTGGAATTAGACTAACTGTGAGTGAATGTTAGGTGGGTTTGCATTGCGCAAATGGAACAGTTGCAACGTTTACTGTGCAATTGAAGTAGTATCTGAGTCATCAAAGTACCAACATACATTTTTCTATGAAGATTCAAATAATCTTTCAAAAAAATATTGTTTGAGGTGAAAGTTCGTCATTTGATTTTGTCCAGTAATTATTGGGAAGTACAGTTGCTCGGCTTTAGCAATGCTTCTGAGGATGGTTACACTACAGTAACCTATTTCAGAGTGGTGGTAATACCAAGGTTTCATTGATATGTGCAAAATCAAAGTTGGTTCTGTTCCACTGTGCTTTTGTCAAATTTGATTGAGTTTTTGACAATAGTTTGAGGGGTGTCCGACGAGTCTATTATTGTTTGAGGAATGTTTTAAGCGTGCATGTTATATTTGTATGGTGCATGCTTATTGGTCAATTAGGAGTATGATTGATTACATACTCTTATAAATTGTTAACTTTGTATTGGTGTAATTTCAAATATTAGTTTATTGTTACTTATTTTGATAGTTAATATTCATTAATATTGTCAGCGTCCAACATAGAAGTGGTTTTGGAATTATGATTTTAGTAGAACATATTATTTTTAATTGATTTCTTTTTCTTCAATTGATAGTTTCTATGTGGGAAATTTCAAGAATCTATTTGGTAGTTTATCTTAGTGAATACGTCTTAATGTATTATATAATATAGAAAATCTTTTGTAGAAAGTTTAAATTCTGTGTACCAAGGGACTTTACAAAAATCATTTCATCAATAGCATTAAAAGGTCTTGTAATCCAATTATTTTTAATTTTAGTTATGTTGTAATTCCCCAAGTGATTCTTAATGTATTATTTCTCTGCGTAAAGTGATATTCTGTGACACTAAATACCTCATTACTGTTGTGTCTTAAGTGATTAAGAATGCCTCAATCTAACTGCTTTTTTTGAGTCATGCTGTCACCAATTTCAACAGATGAAACCTATGGTTAATTAAAATTTATGAATCTTAATCACATGAGAACTTGTTTGAGTTTATTAGTTAAGTTGACATTCTTTAAATTCTTTTAAAAATTATATTTTTGTAGCAGTTTTATTGCGAATGTTAAAGGATATTTCGGTTTCTTAAACTTAACGGAAGGGAACAATTTTTTTAGATGTCTTCAGGTGTGGTTTGAATGGCTTTTGGGAATGCTTAATATTACAATTATAATGTTCCAGTTAATTTCGTGCAGAAAAACCAGAATAGTTAATTTCGATATAGATTTATTCATTTTAAATCCTTGAAGATTTATTTATTTTATGTATCTAGTACCTATTTTTATTTTATGGGTACACACTTGGTCCATTTTCAAAATTGTTTATTCATATTTACCATTCATGCTCGATTATTATAAGCAAAACTGATCCGCCTCTGGATGTTGTTTTCTGATTCAACAAGATAAAATTTGATCAAGAGTTGTAGTTAGTAGTTGTTTTTGAGGTTTTTCTTCTCTTTAATTACAATCCTCAGAGAGAGAAGTTGTGTCATCTGACGGTGTGCAGAAAACAACCAGGAATTGTTCTCTCATTAATGATAATCCTCAACGGCATGCTGTGCATAAAACAACTACCAAAATTACAATCCTTGAAGAGAAAAGTTGTGTTACCCGACAATGTGCAGAAAACAGCCAGAGATGATTCTCTGTTTAATTGCTATTCTCCAAGAGAAAAGGCGTATTATTGGTTTTACTGATATTATCATATTATTCTGTTAACGAATAGTCATATTATTAATATGCATACTGTAATGATTTGTATGTTTTTTATTTTAGTGATGTATATAAAACAGTTTGTGATTTAGTCTTTATCCTTTATTTAGATTACGTAACTGCAGTTCATCAAGTTTGTTATCACTTCGAGGTCTACGACTAACAGAGGATGGTAGCAATGAGGACTTAGATGAGTATTAGAAATTATGGTAATTATTAAAGATAGATATATGAGTTGAGATAGAGAATTATATTATTTGGCTATTGAATGTATATTTTTGTACTTAATATTTTTCTTTGCATTTGCATAAATAATTAGAGTAATAATTTATTTTTTTAAATCACAATACGTTGTATTTGTAACTTAATTTTATTTTTAAAACCTTGTTATAGTTTCAATCTAAGTGCTAATCAGCTTTAATTAAATATCCTTGCATTTTTTTTGTGTCAAATGTGCTGATAATTTAGATGTATACAAAGTTGTCCATTATAATGCTTTGGTTTAGAGTTTTTCTATAAAAAAATAGTTTTTATAATTATTGAATTGTACAAGGTATATTGTTGAGAAGCTCATAACAGGGTTAAATATTGAAATTGTTCATAATTGGACAATCTAAAGGACTGTATGTTAATTCCATTACTTTATGTAATAATAATTTTTCAAAAATTTTGGCTTAACTATGCTGGAGTCAGCAATATTAACTAAAAAATACAATTATACCAGTAAATGGTGCTTGAGAGGAATTACAATGTAATTTATTTTTGCTATTTTTTTAAAAACATTTTTCTTTTATGCAACATAGATTTTTACAACAATCCATTTTATTAGAATGAAATTTTCTGAGACATATTTATTTAATCTTCAATTTGTTACATACAAATGTTATAATATTGTTGATCTATTCTGAAGAATTAGCATATAAAAATAGCAACATTGTTAGTTATAAAAAATTTCCACTATCTCCGGTGATTTATTTTTTATATTTCAGAATGTTTATTTAATGCTTATAGCTAAGAGTGGTATGAATAACTTATATGAACTTCTAAATACATTTCATAAATGTAACAGTACTTTGTAGCACTGCAGTTGTTTACAATCCCATTTCTGGTACTGTTGAATTGAAATATCAGAGTTTCCACTAAATTCAATTATTTTATTGTTTGATTGGCAATCAGCTGGTTTTTGTAAATGACTTTTTCCAAGGCCAACATAAAAACTATACATGACTTTATTTTATAAATCTTAGGTGATTATTTCCAATACTTTTTTTTTAGGATAATACCTCATTTTCCTATAAAAAAAATGTATTTTCACAGTGGCAAAATTGTTATCAACAGTAATGGCAGTACTATTTTCAAATTTTACTTTATATCTAATTTTTATAAATCTTTATGGATTTAAATCGTTCGTAATTTTAACGTTTAAAAGCTAATTGTGCTTAAAAGATAGAAATTGAATCTGGTGTATT
Source organism: Platerodrilus igneus (assembly GCA_036346225.1). NCBI lineage: Eukaryota > Metazoa > Arthropoda > Insecta > Coleoptera > Lycidae > Platerodrilus > Platerodrilus igneus. The sequence goes on from JARFIW010000800.1 coordinate 5,912,867, forward strand.
AGACCACAATAGAGCATTATATAATAAATGAAAGAATCTATGAAGTAAGTAGTCATTCTGTACTAATCGTATCTATAAAATTTGTTCTGTAGAGTTCTCTTTGGATTAAATTTGGAAGGGTGACAAATGCCACACATGCTTAGGCCACCTAGTGGACCCATTGTGTTGCCTTCCTTGCCCTAAATTGATCCTTCATCACATGTTCACCTGAACTTATAGGTGAATTTGAGGATGTCAGATCATGGGGTGTCTTTGATTATGTCCTTATAAGACCAGAAGTCTCTTAATATGGATTCTCGAAGTCGAGTTAGTGCTGGACATGTACACTGAAGTCTCGTCCTCCTGCTGGCAGCCGAGAGAGGTGGAGTCTTCTGACATACCCATCCTGTGCAAATATTTCTGAAGTTTGCAGTACCCACTAAGATTACCGATCAAACAGCCGTAGTTCCCCATATGCAAATTTTTTATTTTAGTCATGGAGACCTGATAAACATGTTTACCTGTTATCAGCCTGTCGTACAAGCCCACCTGTCATATGGAAAACATTGCAGATGGCAATATAGGAACTGATGGTTCTAGGCCAACAAAACTCTGAGCCGATCCTTGTTTCACCATAGGGTCTGGTCTACCTGTTAAATGCTGTGTACTCCTGAATGCCATTTGACCCAAATTAGCTCGAGGATGTTAGTGTTAGAAGCAAGTTCAAGGATGCAATAGCATTTTAGTACCACCCCCGAAAGGATCTTCTGCTTATTTTGGCTTTGAAGAGTTGCTCTACTATTGCTCATAATTGGTACAGTTTTATTTTGGATTCTACGTTCTAGAATAGCGTTAGCACAGTGCACTGTGAGTTCTACTTAGAAGACAGTTGTCAGCTTGCCCAGTGTGACACTTTCATGATGGTTTAGGTCATCTGAAATGGTATCTGACCCAGTACCTTAGTTTTGGAACCATCCGTATAAATGGAAATCTCGGTTGGGGATGAATCTTCAGTGTTACGTCAAACCTTGAAGCAGGTGTGATCGAAACCATCACTCCTCCCAGAAGAAGCATGTTGTGCACAGCCTCTCTTAGTATGTTATGTCTACCACCACTGTCTTTATCGATTCATAGACCTTTGTACTGCAGCCTGTGCCGTCCTCAAAGCCATCTCCACATGTAGGTTCACCATCATGAGACCTAGAATGGCTTCTAAGGTTACTATAGGTGTTAATCGCATGGCACTTGTGATACTTAAAGAGGCCAATCTTTAAATATAACTTAACTCTTTAGCTGTATAGGCTAACCTGGTACTGGATCACCAGACTAGAACACCATAGCGAACCATTGTTGTAACTATCATGGCATATAGCCACAGGACAGCCTTTAGTGGAAGACCCTAAAGTTTGTGTAGGGCACGTTTACACTGCTAGAACATCAAGTTGGCCTTCGCAGGTTTTGACTTGTAGATGTTTGGTCCAATTCAACTTCCTGTCAAAACCTTTTGGTGGGAGACACCAAAGTCTGCCTATGGCATATTTATACGCCCAGGACACTAAGCTAGCCTTCACAGTTTTGGCTTGTATATGTTTGGTCCGATTCAATTTGCTGTCAAGAATAGTGCCCATGTACTTGACGTCTTCCAAAAGAAGCAGAGGAGTTTGAAGAGAATTGTCAGTCTAATTACCATTAGTTCCCTTTTATTAGAAAACCGCACCAGCCCCATTAATTGGGGTTGATGTGGCTAGAGAGTTATGGAGCACTGGTGATTCGTAATCGTTAGTGCCGCTTGCATCAGGTTACACAACGCTTGATCTAATTTCGGCTGCATAACCTGTCATGTGGAAACCTGCTTCATTAAGACGTTGGAGAAGGCTGTATACTACTAAATTCTATAGCAATGGTTACAACATGTTTCCCGTCCACTGGGGAACAGTTTTTATTTACGGTCCTAATTACAAAAGTGTTTTTAATACTAATATGTACCTGTCGGCTTGAAAAAGTGCATAGTTAGCTCATGAAGGGTGTCAGCTCCATGTGCCAGCTGAACTCTCAATGCTCGTGAAGATAGTTTCACTAAATGCATCCTCAATGTCAATAAATGCACCTACGGCTGACATATTATTGTTAAGGGATTTCTTGATCTGCTCTACAACAGCATGGAGGACACACTCTGTGGATTTCCCTGTTATGAAAGCATGCTAGTTTGGACGAAGTGAATAGGAATGCATTATCCCCTGCCTCAAATTATTGTTGCTCAGTCTTTTCAATGTCTTTATCAAAAAAGAAGTAAGAGTGATCGGTCTCTAGGATTTAGCCGGGAAGTAATCTTTCTGGCTGATTTAGGCAAGAAGACCACTCCAACCTCTTCAATTCCTGGGGATGTATCTAAATGCAATACAACCCGTGAACAGTGCTGCAAGGAATGGAATCAGCCTTTCCACGTGCTGCACTGTAATAACATAGGGAAGAAACTTTTATCCATCACATGGTTGGATACTATCCAGTCAGCACCGTTGGGTGCTGTGAATGGGTTGATCCAACACGAATGTGGAGGGTAGTGATACACCGCCTGGGAAGTGCGTGTCCTTGAGTAGTTTCACTGTTTCTTTCTTGCCCGTGCTGTAAATGTCATCCACATGTTTCAGACAGCATGGTTGGTTGTGAGGATTCCTAGATCTTGTTAATATGAGAGTTTGTATTGGCAAACTCAACTAAGTTACAGGTCTTTCAGAAGGCCCTTTGTTGTCTTCTAATTACCGCTTTGTATAGTCTCTGTCTCTGGTGGCCTTTATAAGCCTCCCACTCAGCCATAGTTGTAGTCTATTCTGGGTTGTTGAATAGTCTGCCTAGGGTCTTCTTCAAATTTTGAAGCTTCCTCATTCCACCATGGGGTGATGGAATGAGTAAAACCTGTTCGGACTGGGCATGTCTGCTCTTATTAATGCAGCAGAAATTTTTCTTACATTTGCTTAATTACAACAAACTTGAACTGTTATGAATTTACAATTTTTTGTTAATTTCAAATTTTTATACATAACAAAAAATGGGTTTTCTGCAAAGTTGCATTAACTTGAATACATTTGACTAAATACTTCTATTAAAAGTAAATATATCCGAGTAGAAGGCCTGCATATTGACTAATGCTTTAATATATATTGAAAATTAATATGCTTTGCATAATGTCTATTGTATATTTTATGATTTTTTCACATTGTTAAACATTGTCGGTGACTTTTCTTCAGATAAGCAAAACATTTTTGATTTAAAACAACTTTTTGAAAACAAAATACTTCAATAAGAAAGTTTATATAATGGAGGTGCTTTATCATCAGTTGCATTTGCACACCTTAAAACGCTCATGTTCGCTCAGCTAGGCAAATTTACACGTTTGGAACAAGTGGCACCACTACATTTAGGAGGATTAATTGAAAATCAGCTTTTGCCATGGTTCTATATGTGTTTTTGTTTGTTACTTAATTTTATTTCGTGTAGTGTCAATATTTGCTAGTCAAGTTCTTTTTAAATTATGATTAAGTTAATAACTTGTTTACGAGCAAATTCAATTGTTTATTGAACTTTTGCCTTTTTAAAATCTAGGAATCTGGCACATATTTTGTCACTACTTTTAAAGCTTCCTTGTTACTCAATCCAAAACACTAATTTCGCTAGCATTCCAAGTTCTGCAACGCATGGTTTTTGAGTAAGAGCAGCTCTTGACCTTTAGTAGAACTTTTCAATCCATCAAGCTCCTTGTATGGCTGTATGAGGGTACGCTGTGGAATATCGAATGTTTTACAATTGATAGGCAATCTTATGAAGTTCATTTATAGATTCTTGCAAACTGTTACCATCATAGTTTTTGTTAAGTTTAGTTTTCACTTATAATTGCACACCATTTCACTTGAATCACCAAGAGGGCAAATATAGTATATGAATGTACTATGGGGTAAGTGTGTTGCATGTGTATAAATGAAAAGTTATTAGAAGTAACAAATATCTAATATTTCCAGTCAAAACAGAACTTTACCCATTATATTATTAAAATACTTGCATACATACCTCAATAATTTAGATTAGACTTAAGTGTACAACAACAAAAACCCTATACTGCATTTCATTTTAAAGTAACAAAAATAACAATTATTCTAAACCTTAAATGATATTTTTGATAGTTGACAGTAAGCAAGCGAGGCAAATGAGGGTATGTTCAAAAGTGTAGGGAATAATGTTTGTAGTATGCAATATTTTTTGATATGTTTCTTCCTAAACTTTAAAACAATCTTTACACTTGTAAATAAATTTTCACGTTGTGGCAAAGTCCTTAGGAAGCTGTGATTGTCACGTCCTTGTGAAGCGAATGTAGGCAAACTTATTTTCGTTGCATTTGATAATGACTTTAATTCTCAAAGGTATATAGCTACATATGCCTCTGGCTGTGAAAGTCTACAACTGTTTGTTTGTAGTTTATATGTCAATAAATGTAACGCTAGCGAAAACATTGTGTATTTGTTTTTGATCTCAACTAACGACACATTCATCTAGCAAATTGTTGTTTAAATTATTGTATGCTGATATAAGGTTAAGGCATCATCTTGAAAACTGTCATTTTTATTTTTTGTTATACAAATATTTACAAAAAAATGCATTACTGTATGTATCTCTAGTAGTGAGTATTATAAAGCTAGATTATTTCGTATATTACTGTACTATGAAAAGGTGCTATGTATAGAAGCTCTTTTGAACTCTGTGTCTTAATAAATCCTATATTCCAATTTAAACAAAATTGTGTTTAACTAGTTGATTATTACGACTTGACTGATTCATAGAGTAGACTAGACTGAATAAGGTTTTGTATCATATGTAAAATTGTATTTGTACATATTATGTATCTACTTTATATTTGTGTCATTTGGTTAATGCAAGCACTTTTAATTGTACTGAAAATAGGTTAGGGTATATAAATTAATGCAGGAATTTAATGATTATTTTTAAAGTTATTTAATAACATTGAGTATAGTCCTTAATATAACATACCATTATTCATATAAGAGCTTTGTTACTTTACCTGCTTCATGTACAAATACTTTCAGTGAATCTGTTTTGGAATCTAAAAATGCAAAAACATTTATTGATTAATATAACAGTTAATTGGTTTTCCAGCATAAAGTAATTGAAAACAGAAATACAGATGTGTTACCACAATGTATAACAACAATGGCTGTATTATCGAAGTAATATATCTTAATGACGACAAACGTTAGGGATGCTCATAAAAATTTAAAAAAACATGTTACATTAAAAAGCAAACTTATGTACATTAAGAGCTCATCACAGCAGGTTACCTGCCATCTGCTGTAAAAGCGCGGGTTGGGGTGAGGTAGCGTAGGGCGGGACGAAATGTCGAGATGCAGATATTCATTAGAAAAGGATATGAAGTATAGTACTCCGCCTACTTGGTTTATGAAGTACTAGAGAGCACATATAGACGGCAGTGCTGTGGAACTTATTAGTCTAGTTATAAACCTCACAGATATTTTAATTATACATATTCTCTAACATTTATAATCAGTGAAAACCTTTGAAATTCCGATTTCTAATGTAAAAAAAAATTATTAGGGAACAAGAAAGTATAATATTTAACATTCCTACACTTGCATTGCACAGTTATTTTAAAATTTCTAATATGCAATTGACATAGCTGTTACATAGTTGGCCAATAAATGGAAAAACAGAATAATGGTTCAAACGTGTCTCTAATAAAAAATGATTAGATAAAGTGTCAAGTGGGTTTTGATTACAGTTTGTGAAAAGCTACAAATGTTGGTTTGGTTTATTTTCTTATCACACCTTCGTTTCCTTTATCATTTTCTAAGGACGAAATAATAAACAAAGTGGCCGCAATGTCCAAGTATGTTTTATTTCAGTGAATTTTTTACAATTAAAAATTGATATAAATATAAACAACAAATTTTCAATATGTTTACATTGATATTACATATTTAAAATTATACTGAATCGGGCACAGAACACATTCCTCTTGTAGAATAAAAATGCTTGTCTTGCATTTTTAAGTAGTCCAAAGTTTGTTTTGCTTTTATTTATTTACGTTTCCATTGCAGCTTGTCAAATTTTGTTCCATTACAATTGCGTATGGGAAATTGTGAATGGTGAATTTGTACCATAATGAACAAAAGTACATTTTACGTGTATTAGAAAAGTTTGAGGGTAAAAAACTTAACTAAACATGTTTTGTAAATTCTAATTAGTCGTAAGAATGTTTATCACGTTATTCCTTATTACTATACAAGCCTAAATATGAGCGAAATATTACTGGTGCTTTTTAAATTTATACCAAAACATTAATTGAACTTGAGCATAAAAATTAAACAATTCTGTGTTTATTCTTTTTTACAAGTCTTACACTTCTCAAACTGGGGGAATAGCAATTACCTACTTCACTAAATAGGAAACCCAACAAAAGTTTATATAAATCCAAGGTTTATGAAGAACAACTCATTTCTATAATTGCTGAGACGCTAAATAATATCCATAATGAAAGTTATAAATAGATTTGCGAGCAATTACTACTATAGTCGAAAACTCTCATAAGGATAGTTTGATCTCAATAGATGTTTGTTGTGTTTTGTTTTATATAGCATGTATTCAAACCATTTCTGTTTTACAATAGTGTGTGACATGGAAGTTCTGAATTTTTCCACAGCAGCACATTGCAGGTGCATTTTTCTAAAAATTACTATTTGATTTATTCGATAAATAAACTGAATTATAGTGTGCAATTTTGATGAAAAATCCGTAAAAATTATTCACACATGTGGGAAAGTTACTGGTTTTGTATAAATCGCTCTATTATCAGCAAAAAAAAATTTTTTCAGTTAAAAAACTTAAATGACTTTCCCACATAGACAATTATTTTATAAGTAATTTTTATTAAAACGGTTTTTAATTTGGGTGCCTAATAGGAAAGAACTTTGGATCTTTAAAAATTTAAGATGGCCGCTACTGTAATGAGCTCTTAAGAACGCGTATTCTTTTGATAAACCACATGGAGTTAGTTCAGATACTAGCTACTAAGTTACTCCTGCACTACTTCTAATTTCATGATATTAAGTTAGATTTTTATTCAATTTTTATTTTATTATTCCAATAAAGCACTCCAAACAGGAGCATTAAGTCTACCATTGAAGGAGTCACACTTTAATACAAGTGCTGGACATAAAATTATTCTAATACTACAAAATAAAACTAGAAAAGTGTTAAAATAATTACATTATTAAACGCTTAAATTTTTGAAGACAAAGACTAAAAATGTTAATATTACTACTATGTACATATTCATTGTAATTACGCATCAATCTTGAAATTGGAGATTTCAGACTGTGATTAGTGTTCGAGTATTGTAATGCAAACAATGGGGGATTTCTAACATAGTAGGCAGGAGTATAAAAATACAGTAACACTACTAAGAATTCACTAGTATATATTCCATGTAAAATTTTATAATGGATAATTTGTTCTACGATCATTCTTCTTTTTGTGAGGGATTGTAATTTATAAAAGCTAAGCGTGCGATCATAGGGCAATGAGATCAACTGTTTGTTAAATCATAGAACAATAATATGCTATGCTATAGAAGTAATACTCTTTTTAAATTAAATTGCTTTTCATGTACCAAAAATACATGACCTTCAGCTATTATTCTGTAGGTACAAAGATGCAGCGGAAAATTTAAAAAGTTCGGTTAGCAATTGCTTTAAACATTTAAATTGATTACTGTAAGCAAAACTGCATAATTTAGGCTCTAATGTAATAAAGTCCATAGAAATTATTAGATAAAATTCAACAAGTGTATTGGATAGTAAGAGCAATTATTTTTAGCCCTTTGTAAAAATCCGAATATTTGTTGAGTTAAGAGTCCCTTTGAGTATAGTATTGAATTAACAATAACCAATTTTACTTATATTACAATCACACCAATGAATTAACATTAATAAGCAATAGTGAAATCAATTTATTTACAAGCAACTTATTTAAGCAAAATTACAACATAGAACAAGAACAGTAGAATAAACTAAGGGGAGGTTGAATGATATACCATAGAATAATAATACGCTTCGCTAGCATGAGTGTATTACTATTCTATGGATATACCAACAAAATAATGGCATATTTCAAATATGCACAAAAAATTTTGTCTTCATAAAAACACCAACTGTCACTTCTTTAGGGTAGCGTATTATTATTCTATAGTTAAACCTGTAATTTAAACTATTGATGCATTTTTTTTTATTCTTTCAATGCAATCTATGTATTTATTATAAAATGGGGACCAGACAATCGAGGAATATTCCAGATGGCTCCTAAGTTGAGAACTGCAGAGAAGAATTAAAGTCGAATGGCTAACGTTTTTTGTTAATCTGAAAATGAAACCTAGGTTAAGAAGCTTTGGTGGCAATATTATTTAAATGATCATCAAAAGTTAGTTTAGGGTCAAGGGATACCCTTAAATCCTGAACAATAGTAACAGACCTCAGTTTCTCACCACAAGGTAGTAATCATTCAAAATTATGGTCCGATTGTAAAAGAAATTTTGCTCCATTTGCCCAAGTTTAGTGAAAGCTTGTTTGTACGACAATAAGTAGAAAGTCTATCCGAGTCATACTATAAAAGTTGGAAGTCTGTAGTTGGTTTAATAGGTAGATAAATTTTTAGATCATCAGTACAAAGCAAGAATTTAGAATGCACAAAGCAATCTGATATATCGTTAAGATATATAATAAAAAGCAGCGGACCTAGGTGAGATACTTGAGGGACTCCTGAACTAATGAAAAACCAATTAGATTGTTGGTTGTTCGCCACAACACATTGTTGCTGGAATAACAGATACGATTGAAAAAATTTTATGAGTGCAACGCCTATGCCAGACATCTCTAATTTTTTAGTCGTTACTTGAATGCAAATCTTGTTAGACGCATTGGAGAAATCGGTATAGATTGCATAAACTGAATTCTTTTATTCATTTCACCAGCGAGGTCTTGAATGAATGTTATCAAATTCAATACTGTGGACTCCCCTGTATAGAATCCATGTTGAAAGTTGATAATGTGACTATTTTGAAGAACAGTTTTTTTTTGAAATTATTGATTTTAAGATTTTTGCAAGTGTCTAGTTTGAATATCAGTCTATAATTTTTTACATTACTTTTATTACCATTCTTAAAAACAAAGGTTATAAATGCTTTTTTTCAAATTGAAAGGGAACTGTTTTCACTTAAAGATTTAGTGTAAATATGAGGTGGTTTTAATAAAGCGTTCCGGCATTCAATCATCGTTGTTAATGTCTATTGTAATACTATAACTGAAACTTGGTTCTTGATGGTGCCATAATTCATACACTAAATAATATGATTGACAAAACGGTTTTACCCTCCAAGATTAATTTTCAGTTTTAAATTGTAAAGATGTGCGTGTTGATTGGGTTCAACCTTACTTTTTGCTTTTGAATTTTTGTTCCATTTTAAGAGAAAATAAATTTGTGTTAAACACAAAAGCGATCAGATAACATAAAACGTGCCTCATCTAGCTTAAAGATCGCAAACTTTAGTAATTAAGCTTGACAAATAGAGCCAGCAGATTTCTAAAAGATTATTTAAAATAAAGTGTATTAATACCGCAAATTGCTATATTGGCAAATTATTGTTGCCAAAATTATTACACCGGCCAATTCAAGAAAGCCAAATTTATATAACGGTCAATTAATATACCTTTCTAGAGCATGAGACAATGAGTAATATTCCAAGAACTCAATGGGAATCCATTTTCATTCCAACTTCAACCAATCCTACTGAAGACTTGAAAGAATTTTCGCAAAAACTGAATTTCATGTTATTTTAACCAATTAGCAGTTGACACCACACGGAGTTATAACCACATTCAACGCGATTTGAAAAAGGGTTGGATTGCACTGCAAAACCGGAAAGTCAACTAGCATGGAGATGTAGTGACAGACTAGGTCAAACATGACCAGTGGTACACATACAAGAATGTAACAACACCTAAACGCTTTAAAACCCAGTTATAGATAACAATTATTAACACTTGTATACATATTACACTAAATTATACAATTATTCTTCTACTAACATAATGAATACATCAAATAACTCAGATAAACAAATTCTTAAGTTAAAAATCACATCCAACACTAATGCATAATATTACAATTGAAAAATAACAGGATTACTAAATATTCAAACTATGATCGTAGTTACTGACATTCCTCTCCATGACAATGTAATCATCAAGCAGTAAACTGTAGGAACCCGTATGAATAAAATAACGAGTAGAATTCTCTTCAAATAGACTTGTAATTTTATACCAAACTCTAACTCAAAATAAATCTGTAACAGTATCGTCGACTTATACTACAAAACAGTAAACTCTAATGTGTCACATTTTACAGTAGAAAGAAAAACTTGATAACTTTTATCATCACCTTAAATAGATTTCTAGTTTCCTGTGCAAATGAAACAACTTTTTCATTAAATAAGTAAATTTGAATACTAAATAAAATCACTTGCTTTTCTTTTAGAATACAAACTAGGAATGAGCAGTTTTGCAAAATACTTAATTCTATTAATCTGTGGAGTTAGCTAGTAACCACAAGAATAACAAAAAAATTTAATAATATTTTTGTAAGGGCTAGTTTCATAATAATTTTAAAGTAGCTTTAAAACTTAAGAGTACACTTTAAAATTAAAAAATGCGTTTTATATTCCGCATCGGTGCTGTTACAACAATTAGTCCCTTTAATAACTTCCTACAAAAATGTACATACTTCGTAATTTTTTCTGTATTTCAATAAATAATTAGTCAAATATTTTAAAGAATGGTTGTATTCAATCCATTTAGCAATTAGTAACGATTGGTGTATATTGGAATTGCAAAAGTTCGATGAGTAGAATTATAAGATGCGTTTCATTGGCAATAGCTCCCAATATATACAAATGTGTGCTATCGATGCAGAATTGGAGAGGGCATCTGTAAAATTTTACAGGACTGGGAGTTTCCCACAAATGATTGGTGCAATAGATTGCACTTTAATACCAGTTGACCCTGTGGGAGGTGCCGATGCAGAAATTTACAGAGCACGTATAAGATTTTTCACTTTAAATGTGCAAACTATATGCGATGCTAACTTAAAAATAAGGGACATAATATGCCTGGTTCTTATCGCCAAACAATGTTTAATAACAGTAGGACGAAACAAGAATTTCAAAATGTCAGGTATGGTAGATATCTTTTAGTTGGGATAGTGGATATGCCCCCGAACTATATCTCATGACTAAATTACATGGTATCCATACTGAAGTTGAAAATCTGTATAGTGAGTCTGTAGTAAGAACTAGAAATGTACTCGAAAGAATTTATGGGGTTCGGTAATGATTATTTCCGATAGTACAGTTGGGAATAAGTTGATTACAGACAATCATGATCATAATTGTGGCGGCAGCTGTACTGCACAATATTGCCTTAGACACGAATGAACAGATCCCTGAAGAATGGTTGGAAAATTTAGAACAAGAAGATGAAGTTGTCTTTGAGGAGAATTCTGCCATTGCTGCACCCAATGTTCAATGATTAAATATTACCAAACGCTTTGCCAATTTATAAAGTTGATTATTGATCGAAATCATAAAGAATGTATTTAATAAAACGATATTCTGAAGAAAGTTGTAACACACAATCTCCTTTTGAATTTTATTCTGAAAGTCCGTGGACAAACCAAAAACAGTCAAAAGATTAAGAAAACAAATTTTACAAGTTAACGTCGGCAGACAGAATGTCTAATGTCTGCCTACGTTAACTTGTAAAATTTGTTTTTTAATTTTTTACTCTTTTTGATTCCTCCATTGAGGGGCTTCAAATTTCAAAAATTTTTTAAGATAATGCAACACTCATTTAATTAATGACGTAAAACTTTTTCTTCTCTATACTTTAATAGATTGTTCAGTTTTGTAACCTTGAAAGTCATTTTTGTTTATTATTAACCTGAGGATGGGCCCAGCCTGAGTCCTGAAACATGTAGTTTTATTATTCAAAGATTAAAATTCATAGGGAGATGGTGTGTTATAACTTTCTTCATAACTTTCACCCTTTTGCAAGACATTGTCTTCTTGCAATTTATAATACTATATTCAACAATTACTCCTTCTTGCTTCATTTGTTCGATTTCTACTTCTAGTAAAGCTATTTTCATTTGATGGGTTTCTTCTTCTCTCTTTTTTTTATTTTGCTTCAACCGTGTTTCATTTTTTACTAACATTGATTTTTTTATAATATTCTTTTGATACGGCAAGTGAACTCACAGTTGACTGCAATTTTCTTGACCCGGATTTTTTCATGTTTCTTGGCGTATAATTATTCCACAGATGCTTGTGTGCTTTAGAGATCTATTTAAATGAGAAAATGATAATAAATGTTATTTTGTTTTAAAATACATATTCCTTCACTATTGGTACCTCATCCATGGTTCATTTCTTATACCTTACTAAAACAGAAGCAAATATGCATGATTATGAATGTATTTGGCCACCGTATTACATTCAACGATGTTTGCTGATGAGGGACAGATACTATTGATGAACTCATTGCAATTTGTTCATTTGACAAAATGATAATTTCATTATAACATTTCCCTCAAAGTCATCATCAAAATCTAACTTGGTCTGTAGAAGCTATGTGTGAACCACATAATGCACTCAAATATACACATGCACTTAGAATGGCAATCTATAAACTTACATGTACATTGTTAACTTTTGAATATCTGCCCGACCATCTCCTACCATTTCATTTCCCTCGTAACCCTAAAAATACAATGCAACAATCTAAAGAAAAATTACATATTTACCAATTTACAATATCATCAGCAATATTATCACTATCAAATAAGATGATTAAGCCAAATACGGTTTTCCAATTAATAGTTTTGAGAACCAACTCAATAACTGGATCATCTATGTGCCCACTCTTGAGCCACAGTCTTATGGGTTTTGGCTTTTAAATTGTTAAATTTGACTTTTAATTGCTGTACATTACTAAATTCTAAAACATTCACATTATATACTACCCTACATGCTCCCAAGCCTTCTCCTTAAATAGTATCCACTCCATCGCTTAATAAAATCCTTATCTTTTCTACATTTGTACATTTGTTTGTCACTTTATTTTCAATCACTTTTCTCTCTAAATAAACCCCATTTAATAATCTTAATTCATCCTCTTTTGAGAAAGTCAAACTTTTTCCTTCCGGTTTTATACTTCACTTCACTACTTGCACTATCTGCATATGGAACAGTAAGGGCTACAAGTACTCTTTAAAGTCAACTTTATCACAAAGTGGACTTTCCTTGAAGGGAGATTTTGTGCAAGCTTATGGAACTGGTTATTAGTGAATTAAAGGAAGCTTTATACAATCATAACGTGACATTGAGCAGTGTTTGTATAGCGAGATAATGTATCACGGCACTTTAAGTTCCAGCTCATCATCTGAAGGGAAATGTTCTTGAAACACCGAAAACTTTACACAAAGAAAGATACATTTATTGAGTACAATGTTTGATGGTTTTTGTCTCACAAAACTCACAACATTAAGTTTACTTAATCAAATTGAGAACAGAATAAAGTTGCCTACCAACAGGTTATAAAATATTTAGAAGGCTCAAAACCATATACATTCTATTTCAGACGTGGATGTATACATCCTATGGTGCAATTGCTTCTTATATTAAAATTTTATGCAACTGGAAGTGTGCTTGTAGCTGTGGGAGATTGTATGGGCATTTCTAAACGTTCAACATGCTGTATTATAAAATGAGTTACTAATACTATCACTTCATATCATCCTCGTTATATAGCAATGCCCAATAGTATTTAAGAAATGGTAAAAGCTGCTGAATATGTTTATGCTATAGTCAGTTTTTGTAGGGTAATTGGTCCCATTGATGGGACATGTACCTATTCAGTCAACTGGTGGACAGGATGCTGAGATTTTTCTGTCAAGAAAATCATCTTTTACTTCAGATGTACAGACAGTATCAAACACTAAGTTGAAGATTAGGGATATAGCAGTATGTCGTAAAAAGCATGATAATCGGATGGTAGTATCTTCATTAATTCTTGCAAATCTATAAATTTACCTATTGTTATTTTTCTATGTTGATTGTATAATTGAAGCAAATTGATATAGATTTGAGGGATCGCTTTATTATTTTTTTTGTGTAAAGGGGGCCGTCCACTCATTTTGTAAATTTTAATCAGCTATTACTAAATACAGTGGGGTATCTTCTTTTCTTGTCGTATTGAACTGTATTAAATGATTTGAAGCACTCATGTGTATAGTGTACTATGGACAGTTCTACATTCTTTTTAGCTTTCAAACAAATACTAGCATAATCAACAAGGACATATACCATGTTGTTTTTAAATTGCCTCTCTATTGGTGGGTGCACGGAGTCAGCCTCCATCTGCATGTGACCAATTTCTAGAAATTTTTGGTATATAGTTACATTTTGTATTACATGCATCTAAGACCATTTGACATTGTGACGTTTCTATTTTGGTAAATGCAGCCATCTGTGTACATAACAATGACTCTTTCTGTCTCTATCCTTGGTATAACTATTTCAGTTAGGAATTGTACCATAATGGAAGCAAATCTTCAGAATTGATTCCACCTATTGATTCATTACAAAGATAAAATTCCCCTTGCTTAGATTTCAAATCAAAAATACATAAATTGTGAACAGCCAATTACACGTATAAAATAAAGCAGAAACCTTGTATCAAGGAACCAAAAGTAAAATTTGTAGGTTTATTGTAAAAACAAAAAGTTGTTCTTCTTTGCCCCTTTTCTATTCTAGGTTCATTCTTTTTTGCAATATGAATGGCGTGTTCAGTATCTGAAGTGTGGCAAATTTATTCGAACATAGTTTGCATTGATCCTTTTTGAGTTGATAAAAGGCAGTTTTTGATTTTTAAGAGTATTAGTGAATGTGCAAAGTGAGTGTTTTCACATTTTGCCCTGTACACATCATTCTTATAAAAGCTATATAGAGCATTTTTGGAAGTCCACTGCAAGAAAAGCTACATCTTTGTAGTTGGTTTGCTACAATAGTGCTAGTCTTTCTAGGTAAGTTGTTTATAAAATTGATTGCCTTCTTTCCCTCTTAAAGGGTGGCTTTCATTTTATTTTTTCTTGGGGTTAATATTTTCATGCTTTTTGTATGTTTTTGATTGTAATTTTTCCATTTCAGCACAGCCCATTTTCCAATTTAATTATATTCAAAAACGTTTCACATACTCGAACAAAATCATATTTCTTCTTCTTCTTAATAGGTTACTGAACAATTTCTTCTTGTCTCTTAGTAGGTGTAAGTTTAGCTAGAAAATTTATATGCACCTTTTTGTCTTCCCAATTCATTTTCCAAAACGTCAAAATTATTCTTTCTATCATCTTCCATCAAGATATGGTACTTTAATTGAGTATTTTCACTTCTGCTTGCATGCAGATGTCGGTTTTAGTTGTTTTGCAAACTTTGGGTATATTAGTTGCCTGTTTTTTTATGTCCAAAATATTCTAGTTATAACTCTCCACGCTTTCTATTTTTTTTTCATACAACCAAATTAACTTATCAACTTCGCATCACTTTCTTCTCTTAACCTTAGGAAATATCTTAATCTGAATGATCTGAATAAGATACTAAACTCACACCTGTATTGCTATCATCGCTAATTTTACAATCGTTACCACTATTTGTAGGGAAATTTATATAATTTTAAGTCAAATAACTTGGATCGTCTGATAGTAAATCAGCATTGACCGTATCTGTCAAGCAATTATTTTAATTGGAATAAATCTGCATCATTGCTTATTTCACAATAATTGCTTATAATGTTAGTGATAAATCGATATTATTAAGCTAGCCACACAATTACTGAGATTCAAATAACCGATAGCATTATTGCATCGTAGTGGAACAACACTAGTATTGATTGTAGATAGTAATGATTTATTAACAGTCTCGAAATCCTTTAATATGATCTCTTTCGAAATCTGTAACGAATATTGCAATGGTATATTAACACTAGAATCGATAATTATAATTGGCATATCATTAATTAATTCAGGTTCATTTTGCAATCTTATCAAAAGATTATTATTTTTGTTAACATTAATATTTTTAGCTAATTCCATAATGTGCATAACATTGCAAATTCTAACCTCAAAATTGAAATTATCTTGTCATTACTTAGAGATAGAAAAACTTCAATAGGTAGACTGTTAATTACTAAATTTAACTATTGTATCGAAAGCAAATCATTACTAAAGTTTTGTATTTACAGACCTGAGGTATCAGATTATAAAATTGACATACCAATTATTCCTACGAGTTTACAATTAAATCGTAGTTCAAGTAATAATTAAACAATCCCAAAATTGCAAACAACATATCAAGTCCTTAAGGGTTACTGAGCATGCAAGCTTCAGCTACCAAGCTAGCTTAACGAAACATTATGCTTAAGGCAATTAAGACAGACCCTAATAAAAAATAATATGCGAAAATCTGCAGGATCTCCATGTTTTCACGACAATAGTGCGTTCTCCAGAACTCAAAGTGAGATTAATCCAGACGCTAAATTAATCGAGTCTTGCTTCAGTATCAAAACATAAATCCAACTTAAAAGTGGAACCTTGTAAAATACCATTAAGATAATACAAGATAACCTTTCCAAAATGTACTTACTGAATAAATTCAGGTTTCATCTAAAATCGTTGTACTAAAAGAAATGAGTCAAACCTAAATTGTTAGTTGAAATTTCGCAATCTTCCAATATAAGGTCATCGAAAATTTCGGGTAAATAGTTTCAAACAGTAAAACTGCAAATACACGTAACTTTGACCAAAGCCCTCAAGATACAAACTAAATTTCTTAATTTTCACAACTAGCAAAAGTATATACGTCCAACGTAATTCAAGAGGAACCAATTAATGAATACCACTTTTAAAAATATCCCAAGAACAGAAACAAAATCTGCTTTAAGTCAGTGTGCATTCTGACCCTGACCATGACATATAACAAAACTAGAAATACATAATTTACTTAAAATACCCAACACTCCTAAATCTAGGCAAACTAAAGTACTTCACAGCATGTCAAGCTTTTAATTACAAAATAAATTTAATGCACTAAAATATGTATTTACTAATCCAATAAAATCAATACACCTAGAAGGAAAGTTATGAACTGATAACCTATACAATTTTAGTTTACACAATAACGTATCACATTCTTGTGTGTATAAATATCATATCAATGCTATGATAGCAGATTATGGAGAAATTTATAATCTTTTAGTATACAGCTTCTGCTTTGTTTTTATTAAGTACATTTTTATATAGAAGTAGTTAGTATTGTGGAATATTTGTTATAAAAAAATATAGTTGCTAAGTTTGGTTCCTGCATTCTTTTATGTATTCTAAATAGTTATTTATTGTTAAATTTTGTTCTGTATTGAATTCAGATAAATATGTATTGTATAAATCTGTCCAAAATAGGCAATAAGGTTAAAACAATCATAGCAGTGTATTCATATGTTAATTAAATATATAAGTATATATGAATCTATTACAATTACCTTTATTAGTATGTTGTGAAATAATAAACGAGTCCTAGTAGTTTATTAAAGTAAATTTTTTGTATTTGTATTGTTTTATTTAAATTGGACTGCTACCTTTAATATACTTTTTAAATAATAGATTATCGATTTGTAGTACAAATGAAACATTAATGATATGCTTAAAAGCATCAAATATGAGTTTGTCAATTAGATACCTAGTAATTGTAATTTGTGTTGCTGAGAAATTTTGTTAAATAGTTGATGATTCTGTCATATAAAGTCAGTTGGGGTAAATGGTAACTGGAGGTAATTCACACACTACAACAACCAGAATGTCTGTAAGTTTATGCGAAATTTTAAAACAATGGTCTATTATAATATCCAGTGTCATCTGCCTTCATGAAGTTCTGGTAGGTTACAACAGATAATTTAACCTTACTTAATTGTGCTCGTTCTGGTTTGGTAGTGTTGTGAATTAAGTATATTAATTTTGAATATTTACAGAAATAGTTTCTGTGCGTTTAATTTCAAAGGGCATCTTAATTAATAAATTTGATAACCAAACTCCACGAGCATGCAGAGATTTGTTTTAAAACCAGTGCTCCTGATTACTTACTAACTGAACATATGTAGCGTGTTGTGTTACGCTAACAATAAATTAGATGGGAAAGAAAGAAAATTTAATTTTGAAGGGACAAAAATATATGGGCTTGTATAAAAGAATTCTTAATTAAACAGTATATTTCGAATCTTGTTTCTATAAAAATAATTCAGATAAGAAAATACAAATTTATTCTTTTAAATACATTTCATCACAATGAAGGACGATGACAAAACTGCAAAGCAGACATCGGAATATGACAAAGACTGCGTATCCAGTCTCCATAGATAAATACTTTGTGATATACTGTTGCATGACAACTGGTAAGCATAGATTAAACTCAATACATTGTATTAACCAGACATTGACCTTAATTAATATGATTTACAAAAGGAGTGAGAAAATTAGATTTGTTGGATGTGACGGAAAAGAAATGAAATTAATCGTGAATTTGTAACATGAAAATATTGAATATTTAGGGATATGAGGTTGTGAAATCTAGGGGAAGGGGGACTGTGTAGGTAGTATGAGGACAAGTTGAAAGTTTGGAAAGTACAATTAAGCGAAGTTAATTTAGAATGTAAAATGTAGCAAGGTGAGTGTATTGTAGGAAGTTGAACAGAACGCAGCTTTAAGAAAAAATGAAGATGGATATTCCTGCTGGGGACAAAAATGTTGCATATGTTTAAACTTTGAACTTCCGAGGTATTTTCAATGCAACTGGAATTATTGTCATGGCGGCTTAGAGGGATTGGGATGATATAGTTTTTCCCACCATTAAATTGGAGTTTTGGGTTGTGATGCATTAAGGTAGCTTGTAGTTTAAAAGCTGAAAAATGAAAATATTTAAACATTGAAACACTGGAGATCTTTGAACGACCTGAAAGTTTTGAAAACTGTGAGTAGGACGAACTTTTATGTTTATATTGTTTATTTGATGTATATCGTCAGCTTTACATGAAAAGTGCACAAGGTCAAAATGGCCAATTTTACAGGATGGGCAAAAATGTGATTTAAAACAATACAACATAATATGATATTGTAAATTTTTATTTATTTGTTATAATCATTGAAAATTAACGTTTGCTATAATATTATTATATTAAACAGATAAAGTATGATCATTGTATAAATAAATGGACTTGTGCACACTTTGTCTATTTATTTATCATAAATAGTGGACTTGGGTAATTTTTAGTGTATAGAATACTACAATAAGGCACATAAATTATATAAAGCAACTACTATTATTTTTATTTAAAAAAGCAAAACGTGAAAAAACAAATACAATAAAATATTATTCTAAAGAAAATTAATATATACACTAAAACCAAATCAACACAAGTACTAGAATAATCATGTTAAATGTGATTATGATAATCTAATTCCATATTTTCTTTAAAAATTGAAGATTTGCATACTTTTCCCTTTTTATTTTCAAAGATCCATGCTACAGTTTTGGTAACCTTTTAAAAGGTACTACTTTGGCGTTTTTATTTGTTCGTATAGGTAAAACTATAAAATCATGTGCATGACAAACCTTAAACTCGATGGATCAATCACTATTATATTTTAGTGCCCTAATATTTTGTACGGTAGGATCTCCATCGTTATAGCTTGGTTGAATTGAATTATAAAAGCTGCACCTTGAAAAATCTTTGAATAAATCATGATGCAGGTATTTTACAGAATAGGGAGGGCTTCGATGCTTTACTAGCAGTTTTAGCCAGGTGAACATAATCTTTTGTTCTATAGCGGACTCCATGGAGTCATACTCCACTTAGGCGGACCCTTTCTAGATTTTTTGTATAATGTAAATATTATGTTCAATTGAATAGTTTAAAGGTGCATTGGTTAACGATGCATTTCTATTTTGGGTTCTGCATCCATCACTATAGAAATATTATTTGAGGTTTATTTATGTTATTAATATTGTGTATGACTTTTTCTTGTAAAAAAACTAAAGAATCGAAGCAAAAATATTTGCTTATAGTTTTCCTTCTCCTTTATGCCAGAAATAACAGTATCCATCTTTACTATATAAGTCAAAAAATGTGAAGTTGTGAATAATTGGCTTTGTTCAGTAATATAAAGCCGATACATTTGATTTGTGGCATAAAAGAACAAACTGCATATCCATTGTATATACTTTATTTGTAAAAGATATGTCTAGTTATTTCTCAGTGCGAGCTTCTTCTTTTTTAACAACATGAGCCTTGTACTTCTCTTCATCGGTCTACATTCTTTATTCCGTATTCAATACATATGTCGCACTCATCCTTCTTTGGGGAAAATATGGATAAGTTCATTTCTTCAAAGATGTACATAAAAAGTGTTAAGCTAGCTGCTTTTGGTAGCTTTTCTTTGCACACATTATACACCTCAGTTTTGGTTTTAAATCGGGGCTCTAAGTATAATCTTTCAGTCAAGTTACGACTAATACGATTCAAGTGGTTAAAGAAATCTGTTATTCCCAACCGCATTTGATTATTTTTTGAAGATCTTTCATCCATCAATTGGTTTGATGTTGTTTTCTCTTTTTTGACGACTTCCTTTAATTGTTGCACACTATCAGGTATCTATTTTGAAGTTATCCATCCAAGGGTATTGCAAAACATTGTTTTGCAAACTCGAACCCTTTTGTATGTTTTGTCTACAAAATACTCAAAGATCACGTTCTTCTGTTTCTGGCTTTTTCAACCTTCTTCATTAATTAGTGCTCTGCTAATTACACACATTATCTTTTCATTCCAGGTAAGTTTCCAAAACCTATTAAAAATGTTGATCTTTCTTCTTCACTTAGTTCAAAACATTGTATGTTTACACTATTGTTTTTTTACTTAGACATCTTGCTTTTAAGTGCTGTTTCTCTTTTCTAACTGCAAACTTGTTATCGTTTCTCCCAAAGTAAGAATCCCCTACTTTTCGTGTTTTCTTGTTTTGACTATATTTCCACTGTATAGGATCGCTTTCCCTGCGTTTTTTTCTTTTACGCTTGCCGTCTTTAATGCTTTCCGCATCAGCTACTTTTGTATCATTTGTTGTTCCTTCCTCAAGTATTTCATATTCCAAGCTTTGTAGATCTCAGTCACTGGCAACCCACTCTTCATCCGATAGTTCTTTAATGTATGCCTCATTATTTTGATTACAGTTCTGAGCCTTGATTACATCATACATTATACCGCCCTTTTCAAACGTAATGTTGTTTGCTTGTATTTCATTGACTTCAGTATAATTAGCTTTTTTTGGGGAAATGGTCATTATTTTCTGCAACAATCGTATTTTCTGTATTATCAAAGCTGACCTTGAACTTAAAACTAATTTTATTTAGATTATTGGTGTTATAGTTATCCCTTAAAACTTGGGTAACAATATTATCAACATCGTTTATTGGAAGAATACTTAAAGCATTTACAGAGGAAACATCTTTAAATAGTGTAGTGTTTGTAAAATCTCGTACATTTTCAATGTCTAAAAGTTCTCGAACTTTTGTGCATTCAGTTTCTAGATTGTGAATTGCTAAAGATAATTGTCCGCTTCTTGATAATAGTTAATTACATTAGATGTGCATGGTCGAGATACAGTATCAAATTTTACAAGAACATTACTTACAATGTTTATTTTTGGCTTTGTATTGTTATTGCGACATTTTGTTTTTTTAATTTCAATGTCATCGTTTTTTGTCACTACTACTCCTAGCACTACTAAGAATTTTAAAACCATTCTTAAAAAAAACATCAATATCAATGAAAAATGCAGCATACTGCAAGCTTATGGTTACTTTAGGGAGATGCGTTGCTATGGAAACATAATTTCCTAAATAGGTATACAATATTTCAAAACATGCCCTTCTTTGCTTGCAAACAATCACTTCACTCTAGATATAAATGGAAGAAATGATTTTACCAGATTTAGGAAGAAATATCTTATATGCTTAGTAAAACTGCAGGCCATGTCCTATTTAAATAAGAAAATAATCATTATTCCAAAATATTTACACTCATTTTTACTGTTTTCAGGTACTTATTTTTTATGCATGTTATTTCATAGGTATTTTAAAATTAAAAGTACTTTTAAAATGTTAGCAAAATAATTAAATTTGAAATTTGTCTAACTCCTAAATCTCAATTAGAAAGCCTACATGAATTGTGTGTAACTCAGTTTATTTAGTTTTGCAGTATTTAAATGACTTTGCAAAAGGCAACCGCCTAAAAAATAAACTATTATGGTTAAATATTACTTACCCACTACATGTACACCATTTTTTTAAACAAATTTACAAATTCCAAAGAAAATAACTGCTCTAACAGAAGACAACAACAATGGACTTGCGCACTTTTCATGTGAAGCCGACAACATGAAAATTTGAATTTAAATGGATTACTATTTATAAAATAGGAAATTAATCGAACATGAAAATAATTATTTGGTTGGACTAATTAGCGACACATTGAGTGTATAGTGATTTTACATACCAGATCGATTGGCAAAATTTAGGTTAGTTTAGGCATAGAAATTTAGAATGTTGAAATGACGAATTAAAGAATAGGACAAGAAATTTGTTTTCTATGTGTTCCTAAGTGCATTTCCAACCCAATTGGGATTAATGTCATGATTCATATGATAAACGGGAAAACTTGGAATGAATTATAATTGTTGGATGTAATTTAATCTTTTTTAGGTTTTGTTTAATGATATGGCATAATTTAGTGTTTTATCTTTAGGAATTATTTAGCAATACCAGGCCAGATTTGATGTTAAGAATTTGTATTTAGGAAAGTATATTTGTAATTTTATATCGAAATTAATTTATGTTAATAAAGCTTAGTTTAGGTTCATTTTTATTTCAATTTATTTATGAACTAGATAAAGTCAGCTAATTATAAAGGATATCCAGCTATACCAGCGAGGGATCTTATTTGGAAGAAGCATTTTATTTTGAGAAATTTCTTTAATTATGATCAAATTTAGGATACCAAACCAAGGGAGATTCATGTGGGGTAACCATCTTGCATATAGAAATATTATCGTAAAGCATTGTGGTGACAGACGTTTGACACCCCTTAATTTTGCCAAAGAAAAACCTTTTAGGGTAAGTGCTAATGTAACGTAGTTTTGTTTGTATTTCAGTCGGTTCATTTATTAATTTTTTTTATTATTTTTATTTCGAATTTCTTTTTCTTTTCTAATTTTCCCATTAGAACCCACTCCTGCACCACTGCAGTTAACCGATACACTCTTGTATTGTTATGGGGTCCCTGTCTCTTCAGGGCAAATCAAAATTAATTAACTTTGTGCTAATTTTACCCGTAGCACATGGTTATGGCCTGTATCTATCTTAAGATTGCATCAGTTTCTCCTATAGTTATTCAATTTCGAAATTATAAATACCTAGATGAGGAGCAATTCACAATAGATGATAGAATTATTCATGCGAATTGATAGAGAATGTAGAAGACGTTGATCATAAAACCAAAAGGTTAAATAGCCTAATATTAGAGATTTTTTGATACCCATGCACTAATTACAAGATATAAACATTTTCATTTTCCTTATATTACAGATATGATAAAAATAAAGATTACAGAAAGAAATTTGACATACAAAAAATATCTACGCTTAAAAAAATCATAATATTTATCAATACTACAAAGAACTACAAAATTATGTGACTAACTCTGACAAACAAGAAAAGAAAGCACATTTTGAATATCAATTCCAGTAGCATAAATGCAATAGTAAGAAACTCTGGAAAGTTACTGAAAACAATATTTACTAACCATTAAAGCTAATATATGATAATCTAGATGATGTCCAGAACAATAAGAAGAATCCCAATCAGAAGTTACACTTTCGGCCAGACCTAACTTTATCTCAAAGAAACACCATTAAAAATGTAGAATTGAATCATAACAAAAGAATCTCTGAAGGAGAGATGGATTTAATCTTAAAATATAAAAATAATATACCATCCAAATCCAAGAAGTCAACAACTGCATCTACTTCGTCAAACTAACCAACCCCAATTACAATAATCCTGTGCAAATTCTCTATCAAAATTGTCGTAGAATTAGATCCAACGTAATTGAGTTCTATCATTCGGTCAATTTGTGTAAATTTAATTTAATCGCTCTGTTTGAGATTTGCTTCTCTCACGATATTCTTAATACTGACTTCTTCCCTCACAACTACCTAGGATTTAGAAAAGACAGAGAATGTAACACTCAGTTAATCAAGGGGAGGACGGTGCGTTAGTTATTTTTAAGACACTTGACTTCTCGGTAATAAATCATTATGTTCCTGCAGTTGACATTGTTGGTATACAGATATAGTTAAAAACAAATATTAGCATTGCAATTCTTTGTATCTACATCCCCCTTCATCGCCTATCTCTGACTATGAGTTATTTTTTGAGATGCTGGACATATTGAGCGTGCTGAGCAGTGATAAAGTGCTATTCCTAGGCGATTTTAATACTCCTATATTCAACGATGAGAATTCGAATCAATCTGCAGCATTACATAATTTTATAAACTTACGTAACGTAACGCAAAATAATAACGTACCAAATGTGTATGGCCATTTTCCTGATTTAGTATTAAGTAACATGGAGTGTATTGTCACTAGAGGAGATCCTCTGGTGGTTGAGGATTCGTATCATCCAGCTCTCAACCTAGAACTTTGTGTGATGCAACGAACGCATAATCAATTCCAAATTAATGAGTATTAACTCTGACACTTTCAATTTCAAAAAAGCTAACTATCCACTGCTACACCAACTGATTTACTTAGCCGATTGGTCTTCATTGACGACTGTAGAAGATGAAGCAGCTTGTTACGTTCTTTATAATACACTTCAAAATATTTTCCTGAAAGCAGTACCTAGAATGAAATCGTGTTCTGTGAAACACAAATGTCCACCGTGGTTTACTCATGATGTAATTATGTCACTAACACATAAACACTATTTACATAAGATGTACAAAAAGTATCAATCCCGGTACTGGTATCAACTATTTACTAAGCAAAGAACCGTCTTAAAACAGATTATTGATAATGCTTATAAGGAATACCTGGCCAAAGCGGAAAATATGATTATCAGTGAACCCAAATGTATATGGTCATATATTCATCAGAAGAAAAAAACTATGTATTCCTGGAAATATGCGATACAAAGAAATGGAACTCTCCTCGCCACAGGTGATTGTGGATGCTTTTGCTGATTATTTTTAGAGTGTTTATGTGGCTTCAAACCCGAATCACCATAACTTTTTTGTTACATCTTTAGAAGTTTCTTCGCATATTGTAAATATCATCCATTTTACTTATGATGAAGTGTTAAGTGAACTCAAGGAATGTAAATCCAAAGCTGCTAGTGGTCTTGATGGCATCGCTAGTTTTCTTGTAAAATTTGGGGCAGATGTGCTTGTTGACCCTCTATGCTATTATCTATAATCTAAGTATCGCTAAATCAAAATTTCCTCTTATTTGGAAAATATGTAGTGTAACACCAGTTTATAAAAGATTTATCTGATATTCGAAATTATCGACCCATCTGTCTTCTAAATAATTAAATTCTTTGAATGTATGGTATATAGTCAGATCTACGCTTCTATTAGACATTACGTTCCACCCTTTCAGCACCGATTTATTAAAGGCAGATCAACAATTACTAATTTATCTATTTTTAAACAATTCCTATCTGAAATATGGCTAATATAGGTTAAGTAGATATAGTGTACACTGATTTCTGCAAAACATTCCACCAAATCGACATATGTATTTTTGCATCCAAATTTAGTAGCTTTAATTTTCACGAATCATTAGTAAATTTACTGCTCTCGTACTTGACTGGATGCCAACAGGTAGTCAAGTATAATAATTTCCACTCCTGTTTGTTTAATTTGACTTCAGGAGTCTGAATCTTGGACCTTTTTTATTTTTGATCTTTATCAATGACATAACTGATACTATTGATACCAATAGCCTATTATTTGCTGATGATCTAAAAATCTGTCAGAAATTCAGTTGCTTAACGATACAATGTATCTTCAAGAATGTTTGAATTCGCTCAATCGTCGGTGTGTAAAGAACAAACTTTACCTAAATCTCAACAAATGCTTAATTGTCTCTTTCTCTAAAAAGAAGCACATTATATCATATCCATATTGAGTAGACGATATGGTACTCAAGTGTAGCGAAATAGTTATGGATTTGGGTGTTACTTTCAAGTCAACCTTGATTTCTCGGATCATATAGCGAACGTGATATCTAAAGTCATTAAAACATGTGGCTTTATATATAGGAATTGTAGAGATTTTAGTCCGTTAATGCTTTTATTTCTATACAATTCTTTAGCTCGCTCTTACCTTGAATACGGTTCAATTATTTGGTATCCATTGTACAGTGTTCGTATACAATCTGTGGAAAAATTTCGAAGAAGATTCTTAAAATTTATATATTTTATATCTGAGGGTGTATATCCATGTACGAATTTCAATCACATTGTTACTTAATAGATTTAATTAAACATCGTTGCATTCTCATACAGTACTGGCTGATACTAAATTTTTGTATAATATTTTGCACAATAAGTTAGGCTGTCCTTCCCTTTTGATGAAGCTTCAATTTTTAGTTTTGTGTTGAGTTAATGAGCCCTCAACAGTAAGATGTTTCCACCCCTCTTTCCTGTTAAAATCTATGCTATCAAACTTTTCCTCATCAAAATCAACACCTGGGGAATCCTGCTTGAACTGCATGAAAACGACCTTCAAAATCAAAAACTTTTTGCCCTTTTTTGTTTTCTTACAATTTTGAAACGACACATTTGGTATATCATAACACTTGTTGAAGTCTTTGAAATCGAGGGTCATTATTTTAAATACAGCAAAATCTTTATTTTTTCTTGAGAGGCGAGCCAACTGCATCCAGACCCAAGACGGCCCTATTTTATAATTCGGGTACTCTTTGAATTGCCGTTCAATTATGGAGTGGATGGTATCTACCTCCCTTTATATATGCCCATGGAGGAGAAACGAGACTAATTTACTTGAGATGTGAATTTGTTGCTAAGATATAGAAGTAGCACATAATCATTTGCACATTCCGATTTTGCCACTGGTAGTTATATGTTCGAATGACAATCATTTGCTTTTAGGTAGAGAATTTATGTAGTTTAATAGGCACGGTGCCATTTCAATTCTTCCTCTACCAGCAATGAATTCATTTCACATCAGGCAATTAGCTTTCTTATTTGAAGAATAATATTGTTTAGTTAAAGCACCATAACTTCAGACTATAAAACTTTGAGTATTTAATAGCTTTGGACATGGTAAATACTTCGATCATTAAAACTTTGAGGTTCGTTCAACACCACTAGTTTATCTCGTTTTTCAACTCGTATCTTTTATCAACCTCAGTGAAATGTGAGTCATACTCTGCTTGTAATATTTCTCGCTCTGTTGGAGAACTTGCCTGTCTCAGATTGATGACAAACTCATCACTAAGTCGGAGGTGTCGTTTGTAGGAGCGTATGCGAGGTTAAATTCTGTGCGGAAGATTTGGTTAAAAGCCGTTCTTTTGCAATGTCTTTCGGGTGTATGTTCTTTATTTCGCGATTGAAATATTCAAACGACTGCCCACAAACTTTTTTGCAGTGTATTTTCGACAATGGGACTCCTGGCATGGAAATGACATTATGTGTTGACAAATCGTATTTTTAGCTTCATCCCTAATTCTATTGATTGAGGACTGTTTTCCTCTTTGTCACATTTGAGCACGCTGCTTGATTGTTGTTTTTCAAAGCACACGTGACGAATGTTTGGGATATATCAAGTGTCTGCAAGAAATATTTTTGGCATACCTGAATTTTTTTCCATTTATAGTGAAAGCATATTTTAGAGTATAGCTTCGTTTATCTTGCCGAACTCCTGCTCGCTCTCTTGATCGTTGAATAGGTGTTTGCTGAATGGAAGAACACAAAAATTGTTCTATTTGGTCAATAGAAATATCTTTATTCTAGAAATCTTCATGAACTCGCGTCCTCCGGAACTTCTGATATTTTTCTTGATGTGTATGTCTGCCCAGCCATCCTGTTTTTTTTTCGTATATTTCTTTGCCATTCTTTTTCGTTTCTTAACCTTTTTCTTCCTTTTTCATTCCTGCCATCATCAGTTGCAGTGTTTTCTTCTTTCCAATCGTCACATACTTCGGTGCCATCCTCACAACTAGATGCTTTATTGCTAGGGACATAGAAACTTTTCGAGGCTTTATAGGGACCACTTTCATTTATTTCCACATTCCCGTTAGAATAAATATTTTTACCTGAAGGAGAAGTAGTGGTATGTCTTGGAATGTCAGTTACCTCAACCGTGACTGAATCGTTTGCAATAAAATGATAAATGCTAATCGGTTGGTCAAATTTAAAGACAGAAGTGCTATTGTCTTTTCTACCAACTAAGTTGGATGGAATATCCAACAGTTGCGAACCAGTAGAAGGCATCATCTCAACCATCGTGTCCTGGTTCCGTTTTGCTTTGTAAAAGCAGTTAATTGTATTTACTATAAAAGATAATAATGTTCGAATCTCTGTGAATGCTTTAAGAAAACAAAAGACTTATCTAGTCGTAAAAAAGTTTCTTCAGAAATGATTTCATTTGTTTCATCGTGACTGCCATATTCAATTCCTGAGCAATTCTTTCCAAGATATGAATCCTGAATAGCTGAATTCTGGATATTCTCATTAGAGCTATAACTTGTGATAAATTGGAAGTCTCTTAAATATTACTAGAACTATCAGAATAAATGAATACTTGTCAAGAAAAATAATGTTTTATTATTATTTTAGAAATATTCTATTATAATTTTTAACATAGAAATAATTCTATCATCATGGACCAGAAGAAACTTCAAACAATGTTATTCCCTGAGTAGAGTATCTACATTTACCTGTTTGAAATATACACGTTCGCTAATCAAAATATCAACTTACCTTCATCTGAAGTCTGTGTCGATGGAGAGTATTTTTACTGCTTTTAAATTCAATACATAACCGCACTATTTTTCTAGATCTTTCACTCATTGTTCCAATAATATGGCTCACTTGTGAATCAAAATTATAGTTTAAAATAACAGATCGAGAAATTGCTAAATGTGAACACAAATGAAACCAAAGTGACAAGATTCGACCTGCCAAACTCGCCTCTCACACAGCAAAATAGTGAGTGTGAGCGAAATTAATACTTTAAATGATTATGTAGTATGTGATATGGTGGACTTAAAATGTTTGAAAAATGATTAATACAGTTTTGCTCCCAGAACCATGCGGACTTAATATTATTTATAAAATTATATTTTGGAAGTGTTTTGTGCAAGGAATTTAATATTTTATCATCTGATGGAGCAGAAATTTCAAATATATTACATAAAAAGTGGGAACTTTAAATTTTGGACTAAACACACGTTTGCTCTGAGGTACAGATATATTACTTCAAAAACTTTCTAGTCCATCGAGCCTTCTTCACATGTTTCAATTTGCTTGATTTTATGTATAAAAAAAAGGCAATTTCTTGCTTAAGTTCTTATCATATTCACTGGAAGTTCAAACAGATCTTCGTTAATGAAGCAACCATTAAACACTAGTTATACATTTATTTTTAATACAAACCTGTCTTTTGTTTCAACTTACCAATAGAAAATTCTAATCTAACCTACAGTTACAACCAAATTAATCTAAACTTAATGTGAATTTTTTATACTATTGTGTCTATTACAAATGGCAGTGCATGCAATACTATTTAACAATGATTAACAAACTACAGCTGAACCATCTGGATTTCTTTTTGTTTTTGGAATACATATTCTATTTCTGCCATTAAAAATGCATGTGTTAGTAAAATAACCACAGGTAGATGATTGGCTATAGTAAACTGACGGAGTTCGTATTCCAGTTCTGGGATTTTGATAACCCGTTTCAGATGTGCTAGAAGATACAAATGTGGGATTATTTACTCCAGCTCTTAAACGATTTCGTGTCCTTGGCTGATATGTATATCCAGAACCATAACTGTAATAACCATTTCGACTTCCTGTTTGGGATGACACTGCATAAGCAGGCTGTTTATATATTACTTCACCATGACCTGGAACCAACGATACAGTTTGAGCTTGAGAATTTTGACCTGTGGCAGAAGTGTATGGCACACTGGACACAGCTTTTACTACCCCTCGGAAACCTTGTGGTATTTGATAACCATTAGTTCCAGGTACTGGTTGACCTGGTTGTAACACCATTCCATCTTTAAGATCAGGATCGCCCTGAACTTGGGTAACAAAAGCATCTACCTCTTCAAGTGGATCCAATATTATATGTTGTTTTTGTGAACGTGTAGCCTGACTAATAATAGGTTTTTTAATATCTGCTCCAGATGCATCCTCACTTTCATAATCTTCATATTCTAAAGTAGTAGTTTCTTCTCCATTCGTTGGTATCGCCGTCACGTCCAAATGATTTAATTGCTCCTTTTCAAGCTTTGCTTCTAGTTTTCGATTTCCAGTAGATGGAGCAGTATTAGAATTAAAGTTTTCGTCTGCCTGGATTTTGCTTGAAGTATTCTGCGTATTAAATATTAATGGTTTGAATGATGGGAAACTATATGACAGTGCTTCAAATTGCGACTGATTTCGTGGAACAAGTTTTCGTCCAGAACCAGCTTGGGCCGAGCCAGTATATTTAATTCCATGTGAAAATTGACCCTGTGCTTGCACCTGACTTTGTCCAGAGTAACTACCACTCTGAGCATTTGCTGTGGCACCTCTTCGAGGTGTTATTATAACATGATGTTCATCTTGTGGTATAAATCCTATTTGAGCTTGAGAGGAAGTACTTCCAGGTCCATTAGCTTGAGCATCAGCTGCTCCACCTTTAACACTACCTTGCACTTGTGTATTAGTACCATGATTAAATCCATTTGTTTGAGAATTTGCTGCAGTATCACCCGTCTCTGAAGAATATTGAACTTGGGATTGTGACTGTGAGCGACCTCCTGGAAAACAAATATAGGAATACGTTTATCTATATTCATTTAATAACATTAACTTTACTAATTGCTCCAATAATATTAATAAACTTTATTATATACAAAATATTTTATATTTGTATACAAGGGCGATTTACAACTTAAAAGAAATATTTGAACCGATGCTTAAGAAAGAGTCATGGATTGGTATTTTAAAAAAAATATCATTTTTTAAAAACTAAAATTAACTGGATGTTTTTTGGTATGTATAAAAATAATGAGGCTACCCATCACATGCTTGAATTGAAATTCTTTGGTGGGCGACTTCTAGTATAATGTTTATGCTTTATGACACGTCTATTGTAAAATTTTATGGTATCGTTTTGGGGTTTAAAGTTTATAAACCTACAAATTGATGTGTTCTATTACTAGTGGTGACAATGACACCTACAAACATTTCAAATAATGTTTATTTGTTACTCATTAATAAACTGCAGTTTCTGAGTTTTAATACAAACAATGGGCGTTTTACTTTACAGGAAGCGAGCTTATAAAACACTACTTTCAAAAGCAAAATCTTTGACGTTTCCTACGAAAATAAAGGTCACAGAAAACAAAAGTAAGAAAGGTTGGAACTGAATAAACATTAAACAACGAATTTAATTGTGTACTAAAAATACTTACTGTCATTTGATCCTTTTAAATTTATGACTGCTGTAAAGCCTAGCAGCGATAACAAATACGTAAACCTATTGCAAAGTAGATACCACGAATGCTCGTAAACAACTCAACGATACAAATTATGCTAATTAAAACTGTCAATGCTTTGATGAGCGGTATGATTAATTAGTTTGTTGTTTTTTCAAATCCGGCAAGAAGTTACCAAATGTAAAATAACTGAAGCGATAGAAAATGATAGTTAACAAATAATGAATAGCTCTGTGGTAGAGAGAAGTGGACCGTATATAAAATTAAGTGATAATTTAACAAACAACATATAATTAATGTTTTTAATCAGTTCAGGCGTTTACTCAAAGCACTCACCTGTTGATTACGAAGCCATGCCAATGAAAAAACGATCTAACATTTACTCTGCTTTTTGCGGGTGTAGCGAAGCACATTTATGACGCTAGCGGTGTTTTGAAGAAAAGCGGTTTATCTAATTAGGAGTTTTATGTAGAACGTGTAAAACAGCGATGCGGTCTGTTCGAACGACAAATTGATTCTATTTTGCTTCGTGGATTTTCCAGTTACTACACTGCTTGCACATGCGGATAACAAAGTATTATCACTTGCGGCACTTGTTGGCGTGTGCTTCGAGTAAACCATAGAAATTTTAACTCTAACAAATTTAAATATACCGAGGCGAATGTAAATAATCAACAAACTCAACGTAAAATGAAATTTAGCTTTAATTATTTACAATATAAACGGAACAACTGCGATTATTGGGCATTTATAACACTGACACCAAAAAGTAATTGCAAATACCAATCATGTGCTCCTAGCTTGTAAAGTAGTGTAGTAGTGTTTTACAAACTTCCTACCTATAAAGTAGAACACTCATTGTTTGTATCAAAACTCAAAAAATGCAGTTTACTAATGAGTAACAAATAAAAAACATTTGAAGAGTTCCGTTAGTGTCGTTGACATTGCTTATAATAAAATATCAATTTGTGAGTTTGTAAACGTTAAACTGCAAATCACACTATAAGTTTTTATGATAGGCCTATCATACAGCATAAACATTATACCTGAGGTCACCCAGCAAGGAATTTTAATACAGCATGTGATGGATTGCCTCCTTATTTTTATACGTACTCTAAAAGCATTCGTTTCAATTTTAGTTTTCAAAAAATAACTTTTTTGTGTGAATACCAAGCGATGGTCCATTCTTAAGCATCTATTAAAATATTTCTAGGAAGTTGTGAATCACCCTGTACACTATATATTTGTGAAAAGTGATGCACGATTAAATAACAGAAGTCAGAACTAAGCAAAAATTAAGACAAGTTGAAGCGGAATTGTAAAAATAGTTAGTAGTTACCGAAAAAAAACATTAACGATTTAATAATACAAACACTAATTGTGTGTAGATGCAGGAAGTTGGAAGAAACAGATGCTCATCACAAATATTTTAAATTAGAAGCAAAAGTGCCATTAGGTATTGGGGGGGATCGAACCAGAACCACTACGAATATTCAACTGAACAATGTAGGACATAAATCTGAAATGATTGTTACTGCACTGAGCAGATTCATACATAAGACAAAACCTAACAGCAGAACAATAGGTTTTAGATAGATAGATTTATTCGTGCTCAATAAATATTACATTTTAACGCATATGTTATGAGTTAAAACAAATAACTACATGTAACACTAAACAGTATATGGCTCCTTGCTAAGAGAAATTGAAGTCATTGCTGTAATATTCTTCAAGAGGATAAAATGATTTTTTTTATTAAAAATGCTTATACTTTTACTTTAAATTGTGAAAGCTGTATTGCTTTAATACTTTGTGGTAGACAATTTTATAATTTTTCTGCATAGTAAGTGGTTGAATATCTCGTTCCACTTGGCTAGTGTAGGGGATCCTAAGTATGATATAGTTTCGTATATTGTGTTTATGAACTTGTAATTCCCGATTGTTTGTATAATTATCAAAGTTTTTGTGAATATAAATCAAATATTTTCATATATATATATATAATGATGACCAAGTAATTGTGTTTAGTTGTGAACATTTTTCCTTATAGTTTTCTCTATATCTCAAATTGGATATTATTCGTATGATTTTTCTTTGCAATGAAAATAAACACTTTGCCTTGGCGAGTGGCTCCAGGCCAATATGGTATATGATAGATTATTGTGGAGTAGTTCAAAGTATGCCACAACTAATCACACTTTCTACAACAAATATTTCAGGGCACAAATGCAATAAATTAAGTAATTTAATTTTTTTGCTGTTGTATGGGTATGCTCAGTCCACTTTAGCTTTGGATCTACATGTACACCTAAGAAGTTAATAGATTTTTTATTTACAAAACTGTTTTTTAAAGGAAAATAATACATATTGCAATTTTTCAGGGTTTACACTTAGTTTATTCGATGTAAACTACTGGTCTGCAGAATGATGTGTTATTACACTTGGTTCACTAAATCTATACAGGATAACGATTTCTTTATGAGTGTTTTATCATCTGCACAGAAGATTGATTTTGTCAGTTGGAGGTCAGATAGTAGGCGATTTATATAACTCGGAAATAGAATTGGTCCTAGAATAGATCCTTGGGGTATGTCATATTTTATACACTTATGTTTGATTCCTTACCACTATATGTAACTATCTATCTCGTGTTACTTAAATATGACTTAGTTAACAAACAACTGTTTTCATTAAATTTATAATAATTTAACTTATATAATAGGATTTTATGTGATACACAGTCAATTGTTTTAGTGAGATCAATAAAGGAGGTCATGCAGAATTCTCCTTTCTCAAACGTTTTTGTAATTTCACTTATCAGTTCCAATATTGCGTTAAGAGTTATTACATCCGCATTTGCATTTGTCTATTTTTCTGCATTCTATATGAATAAATTTCATACTCCATGCTTTATATACGGTCATTTGAGTATGTATTAATGATTTCAACTACCTTCTAAATTTAAATTATCCACATCAGTTACTTTACCTTCACCTTGTATGATTCTATTTAAATATTTATTTATAATTTAAAACCTCAAAATATTCTACTCTGAGAAAACACTTAAATATGATTTTCTGTTATTGGTGTAACATTTGCCTTCCATATATATACTTGAATTTATTTGTAAATGTTACAATGGGTTTTACATACGTGATTAGCAAAATTATTTTTAAGTCGATATTCACTTCATTAGTCATTCTGTTCCATACTTTCGTAGTTTGGTTGTTATCAGGTCCAAATGCTAGTAAATTAATTTGAGAAGTTTCCCGTTAATATACGACCTCGAAATAAATTATTAGAATTGCTCTTTGAAACCAGATTAAATTTTATTATTATATATGCCGTCATCTTTAAATGTGTAATTATACTTACTGCTTGTTACGATATTGAAGCCTGCAATTTTCACACATTCGTTCCTTTTAAGTGTTGTTATAGTGAAAATTAGTAAGTCAGTCTGCATGGTTGGGTAGTGTTTAAAATGGAAAAAATTTTTGATGGTTGGAATTTTCAAGGGAACTCTCACCCATCTATGGCAGATGTTCAAGGACTACTAGGCACAAGTTTATTATCAAAATTATCTGTAAGTAGACGTACAATGTAAGATTCTATGCAATTCGCCTGAATTTTTGTAAAAAAAAAAAGAAAGGAAAGGAAAAGAAAAATATCACCAGGATCCTTCACTTTAAAATTCGTACTACTTAAACAAGTTCTGTGTGTGTCACACAAACTACTGTATTTGTCAAGTAATCAAACAGACGCCACTTTTAAATGTGGTTATGAGGTTTACTTTTTATACTCGGTGCCGCTAGTAAATTGTTTTGGATTTACGTGCTATTTGTTGCTAGTATCAGATTCCTTAATAGCCCATTCATTATTGAAATTACTAGTCTAGTCATTATTTAATTAATAGTCGATCCATTATGACAATTAGTAGTTTATTCTTTATTCATATTAATAGTCTATCTATTATTAAAAATTAGTCACAAAAACTTGGCGATCTGCATTTCACTAAGAAATGTATTCAAATCGCCGTTCACGGTATTGCCTTTTTGGGTAACCAAACCTAGCACTTCTTTCTGGGGGATATGCAGGATATATCTACTACACTATTTTTACTCCTAGCACCAGCCACAATTTTTCTCCACATCTTTCATTCCTGTTCATTGCCCACATACTTCGAGACACTTTTCTTCGAACATTTGCTCTTCTTTCTATTTCACCATCTAGCTTTCCATTACTTAAAAGCTTTCTACCAAGGTACACAAAGTTATTCACTTTCTTTGTAGTGTCATTATCCACTCTGAATACAAATTCACCAATTCCGCCATCTCTCAAAAATCATTACTTTCATCTTATTTACATTCTCTTTCAATTGCACATTTTCACATGCTTCTGACAGCCTGTCAAGCATTCTTTGCAAATCTTGCGAGGATTCAGCCAACAATACTTTGTCATCCGCATACAACAGCATGCCAACATTTGTTTCACCAATTTTCACTCTTTTCATCTCATCGCAAGCCTGCCTGATACATTTTTTCATAAATACATTGAACAGCCACGGAAACATCACACAGCCCTGTCTTACACCTTCCACAATGTCAAAGTATTGCCTCATGTTACCATTCACATGTACATATGCTTTGCTGCCTTTGTACATCGTTCTTATAGATTTTATCAAGCATTTGCTTATATCATATTCACGCAGTGGCTTCCATAATTCACTTCCGTTCACATAGTCATATGCCTTTTCCAGATCTACAAATGCTGCATACATGTTCTTCCTGTCATGCATACACTTTTCGACAATTTGTTGCATTGCGAGTATCTGATCCACACGTCCTCTTCTAGGCATAAAACACTTTGAATGTCCCATATCTTGTGCTACATTCTCTTGCAAACTCTCTCAATTACAATTTTTTCATACACTTTACTGGGTACATGGGTACAAAATCTTTACCTAGGTAAAATAATTTTGGACTGAAGTTTTAACGTTTTATGTATCTAGGTTAGTATTTATATGATCAACTACTGTATATAATTTTCTTTAGTGTTCATATGTATGTATATGTAGGTTGTTAGATATAAATAACTTTTGTCGGTGCAACAAAAATATTTTCGTATTGTTGTATGTATTGCATGTTATTATTGGAGATCATTGGTAAAATGCCCTTTTACTGCTATACTACTATACAGTGTACTATTTTCTAAAGGTAATGTACCTTATTAGTAATAGTTAGTGTTTTATAAAAGATAGAGAAAAAAATTCTAATATGTTACAATAATGCCTCACGGTTATATGCGCACAATAAATAACTTGTTGAGAAATAGGTGTTATACTTTTTAATATAGTCAAGTTAAATTACCGAAACTACTTTTAGGCTTTGGTGGTAAGCAAACAGTTAATAAATCAGTTCTAAATTCTTCTTTTTTAAATTACTTTTATTACTTTTCTGATTTTATCTACTCAGATGTTAGTGGACCGACTAGAGTTCAGTCAGTATTTATTTAGTGAAAGTGGCTTTTACTTATTTATAGCCTGCCCAACAAGCAAACGGTCTGTTGTGACATATTTATATTTTGTCTTTTTGATATTTCCATTTTATGTGTACAGCTTATATTTACAATTCGTTATTTTATTTATTTCAGCAGGGCAAATTGGTTCTCATGTTGTCGTTTTCTTCCCACTCTCTAATCTCCGATTGTAGTTAGTACAGTATTTATTTCTTTCCCCTTTTTTTGTTTTATGTGGTGGTCATTTGTGCAGGTCCTTCCTTTACTTTTCTGTGCGGTTTCTTCCTGACCCATGCGGTTACCCTCACACAGTTGCAACTAATGCATAAGTTGATAACTTGTGTAATTGGAGCAATCAAAATATTTTTACAGCTTTTAATTATGTTTGTACTCAGTCCATAACAATCTATGCATGTTTTACTTTTTAGCGAATTTATTACGTCTTTGACCTCATTGTAAGTTTCTAATTTAAAAGAGAAGTAATTATTAGAATTATATTTGTAATATAATTTGTCATTGTAATCTAAATTATCATTAACCTTATTTATAGTAAAACAACTACTGTTTTCTATTAGTCCAATTATGGTTTGAACTACGTTTGTAAAATCAATATTAAAATCGTTTGCTGTTATTATAATTGTTATTATAATGTATCTTCAAAACTTGAAATAAAACTAGGCATACCTCAAGGCTCTGTATTGGGGTCTATACTATTCTTGTTTTTTTATTAATGACTTGTAACTTCTATCAGATACGCATCTAGCACCTTGTTTGCAGATGATATTAGCTTAAGTTGGAATCTTCTCCAATCACTTTACTTGAATCTCAAGTCACTTCAGACATGTCATCGGCCAATAATTGGTTTAAGATAAATAAGTTTTTGGTACACTAAAAAAACCTGTCCCTTGTCTTTCAAGGGCTGAAATTCCATTAAAAAACATGAAACAGCTTAGTAATTTAAACTGTTCCACCTCTACCAAATTCCTAGGTATGATGGTTGACTGCAACCTTATCTGGAATGAGCATGTAACCAAGTGTGCTAATTCTTTGGCTGCTCCTTATTATACTATTGGATAGGTGTCTTGGGTATCGATGGAAATTGGCACTCACATACGATGCATTATTTAACTTAAAATGCAATATGAACTAGTTTTTTGGAGCAATAGCTCTCTCAAAAACATTGGAATAATATTTAAACTGCAAAAATAAAAGTAATTTGGATTGTCTGCAAAACTTCTAGATATACTCATTGCAGACTATTATTTAAAAAATTTAATGTTCTTACTTTGCTTCCGCATTCATTTGTGATACCCTTCATCATTTTATAAATATAGAGCTAACTTTCCTATTACAAATTCTGTTCATGGTTATAACACCCGAAATCCAATATCGTCTATTGTCTAGGGCCTACCTTAACACGATTTAAAAGATTATTCTGGTATATGACACTTACTGTATATAATAAACTTCTAGCCTCAATCAAAGACGTAAAGAATTCTTCAGCTTTTAAAAGTGTGATTTTATCTTTGTTATGCGAATGGTGTTGTTATTATACCATGGACGAATTTCTGGAGGATGACCTTGACTAGCACTTTTGGAATATCAAAAGTTGTTAGGATTTTTTTTTATAGTATTTTATAATTGATTATTTAATGTGTCATTATGTTACTTACTTATTTATAATTATATATATATAATATATATATATATATATATATATATATATATATATATATATATATATATATATATATAGTTTGTATTTAAAAGTTTGGAATTGTATTGATTTGTCTGAAGGGATAAGTGTAACTACCATTTTATGTGGGTACAAATATACATCTATCTATCTATCTATCTATCTATTGTAGAGTTTACATTTTTTTTTATATTTAGTCTTTTAAAGTTTATCATATTCCACATATACTTTATAGAGTTTTTCGATTATTTAATGGTACTAGAATTTTGATTTATTTTAGCTATTTTTATTGTGTTACGTTATTTCGATCTGTAATTGTTACATCTAAATTTATTTACAGATGTTGGAAATTTTAAATACGTTTCATTTAATAACTGTAAAGTATTGCACGTGTTTTACAAGATGTTCTCTTATTTGGTGCTTTAACATGGGGTAAAATGCTAAGTAAAAATAGCAGAAGAAAAGTTGTTAATGTAGTAAGGAAGATTGTAATTGCTATAATGTTGGGCTTTCACATCGTCACTGGGTACTGTAATGCATCCAACTGGTTTATTTCTTGTAATGCATCATAGAAGGAGAGATCGAGCAGCTACAAAGGAGGGAATGCACACACAAAGACAGCGCAGATGTGGGAAGCAAATATGAATAAGAACAGATGAACAAGAGCTGCTATGAAATACTTAAATGGATACATCATATACATGGAGATTGTTAAAATAACATCTTAAACTAGTTATGAATGTTTAGAAACAATGTATAACTACTTGAAAACTACATACCTGATCCCTGCGCAGAACTTACAGCACCCCGTTTACCTCCGGAAACTTGTGTTAACGCTCCTCGTTTTCCATCATCAGATCCTGCAGAAGCACTGAAAGATCCAGAACCTGAATATGTACCAGATACTTGCGAATGAGCATTTCCTCCTAAGTAGCGACCCTGGGCATTTGCATTTGCTTGGGTTTCATTATGAATTTGCTGTACAGATGTTTGTACTTGGGAGTAGGCATCATCTTCATGCTGCATATCTAGGGGCCAAGTGCCTGGCATATAATCCCTTG
Organism: Platerodrilus igneus; assembly: GCA_036346225.1. NCBI lineage: Eukaryota > Metazoa > Arthropoda > Insecta > Coleoptera > Lycidae > Platerodrilus > Platerodrilus igneus. The sequence continues at coordinate 5,953,144 of JARFIW010000800.1, forward strand.
GACCAGTACTAATTCCTGGTCGCTCACCGTAACTAGGTTTAGTAGTACCATTAAATTTATCATTAGAGGTACCACCTGGCATATATTCATGCTGCTGCTCACCCCCATTAAAATCAGGATGTGTAACAACCGAACCATCTCCATTGACAAAATTAGGTTCACGGTGCCTGTATGAGTTATAGTGTTAGGTCCAGGACCCGTACCTCCGGAAGGATAACTTTCGTTTGTTTCGTAAGCTGGTACATAGACAGTTTTGGTAGGTTGCTGATTACCATTAATACCTGTTTGAGGACCACCACCATTACTATGATCCCCAGAAGTTTGTCCTCCCCAACTTCCAGGTTTGGGAAAATCCGGTTGATTTCCATGACCATACTGGCCTTGAAATGTTCCAGAAAACTGACCATTTTCAGGATGCTGTCCATTATTAGCATAACCTGGTACTTCATTTGGCCTGTGTCCTTTAGTCCTACCATACTCACCAGAAAATATTCCTGAGAACTTTCCTTGGTTTTCGGAATGATGATAATCTCCAGAAAACTGACCACCAAAATGACCTGACCCATAGCCAGATGGTTTATAGCCGGGTTGACCCTCAGGTGTTTCTTCTCCAGGTTTTAATACTTGTCCCCCTGGTCTGTATGCTGGTGGAAAACCTCCACCTCCAGGTGATGTAACTTGACCTCCTGGTCTATAACCTGGTAAACTTTCACCTTCTCGTCCAGGTATTGCCACTTCTCCACCTGGTCTGTATCCGGGTCGATAGCCACCTTCACCTCCAGGTGGTATAACTTGAGCTCCAGGTCTATATCCAGGTGGTACTCCACTTTCTCCTTCAGGATATGTTACCTGACCTCCTGGTCGGTATCCAGGATGAGAGCCACCTTCACCGCCAGGCGGTATAATTTGAGTTCCAGGTCTATATCCAGGTGGTACTCCACTTTCTCCTTCAGGGTATGTTACCTGACCTCCTGGTTGGTATCCAGGACGAGAGCCACCTTCACCGCCAGGTGGTATAACTTGAGCTCCAGGTCTATATCCAGGTGGTACTCCACTTTCTCCTTCAGGGTGTGTTACCTGTCCCCCTGGTCTGTATCCAGGTGGAACGCCTCCTTCACCTCCATGACCACCCGGTCTGAATCCTGGCGGTAAATCAATTTCACCTCCAGGCAGTAGAACTTGTTCTCCAGGTATATACCCTGGTGGAATGCCACCTTCCCTCCCAGGTTGTGTAGCTTTTCCTCCTGGTCTATATCCAGGTGGAAAGCCACCTTCACCTGCAGGTGGTATTACTTGACCTCCTGGTCTATATCCAGGTGTTAAACCCTCACTTCCAGGTGATGTAGTTTGTCCTCCAGGCCTATATCCTGGTCGAAACCCACCTTCCCCTGGTGCTGTTATTTGTCCTCCTGGTCTATATTCAGGTGGATAACCACCCTCACCTCCAGGCGGTATAATTTGGTTTCCTGGTCTGAATCCTGGCGGAAATCCACTATCACCTCCGGGCACTGTAACTTGTTCTCCAGGTCTATATCTCGGTGGTACTACACCTCCGCCAGGCGGTGTTATTTGCCCTCCCGGTTTACTTCCAGGTGGATAACCTCCAGGAGGTATAACTTGACTTCCTGGCCTATACCCTGGTGGTAGTACGCCTTGTCCATTAGGTGGCCCTCCCGGTCTGTATGTAGGTGAAAACTCACCACCACTTACAGGTGGTATAATCTGACTTCCTGGTCTATATCCTGGTGGTAATACTTCTCCTCCGGGGGGTACAATTTGTCCTCCTGGTCTGTAGCCAGGTGGATAGGTGCCATCACCTCCAGGTGGTGTAACTTTACCGCCTGGTTTATATCCTGGAGGTAATCCACTCTCTCCTCCAGGTGGTACAACTTGACCAGGTTTATAGCCTGGTGTTAACCCACCTTCGTCTCCAGGTTGTGTTACTTGTCCACCTGGTCTGTAACTAGGTGGAAAACCACTTTCACTCCCAGGTGGTGTAACCTGACCTGGTCTACTACCTTTGCTACCCGAAGAAATAGGTGGCCCACTTGGTTTATATCCTGGGTAGGTTTCACTTTCTCCAGGTTGTTTTATTTGCCCTGGTCTGTATCCTGGTGGTATGCCTTCGCCACCAGGATGAAGTACTTCCCCAGGTCTGTATCCTGGTGGAAATCCACTTTCTCCTCCAGGTTGAAAGATTTGCCCTGGTCTATAACCTGGAAATATTCCAGGATGAGTTACTTGTCCCCCTGGGACATATCCTGGTGGTGTCTCACTTTCTCCTGGATATGTTTCCTGTCCTCCTGGTCTGTATCCTGGTGGAATTCCTCCTTCCCCTCCAGGATATGTAATCTGACCTGGTCTATATCCTGGTTGAACTCCAGGTTGAGTTATTTGCCCACCAGGTTTGTAGCCTGGAGGTATTACAAATGTACCTCCTGGTCTATGTCCAGGTATGTATCCTGGTGGACCTATAGGTTCCCTTATTTCTCCACCTAAAAATTAAATTCAGTAATGGGCAATATACCATAATTTATTTGGATACAACCTGGCCAACGATTAAATTGAAAACCTTGTTCTTGATTGTAGCATTCTTCACAACCATATGGACTGCTTTGACTTTGAGCTTGACCCATTCCACTACTACCAGCTAGAATAAACACATAAGCATTTTGAGCAATGTGGAATTCTAAAAGGTACATAGAATAAACTTTACTTTATTATTTGGCTTATGAAAAGATAGAAAAGGTAAAATAAAATTTGATAGAAACATATTGGCATAATCAAGTCAATATTTTAATATGATAATGATGATTAATGAAATTTTTCAATATTTCACAATCAAACCAAATATTCATTTTTCTATTAAATAGTCAAATAATCAATTAGTCGACTATCGATTAGTATACTAATCGATTAGTTAGTTAGTTGACTTTTCGAGTAGTTCACTAACTGTTTATATTACTAATCAATTAGCCAAAAAATGATTACTAAATTAACCAATTGGTCTGTTGCCTAATTAATTAATTGCAAGTTACTCACTAATTCAATTATTTGATTCATTAGCCACCTATAAAGTGGTTCAGGTCATTTCATGTTAAGTATCCTTCATCCAGTTTATTGTATATTGTTGTAGCATAATTTATAATAGTCCTAACTTTTCTTCATGGCGTAGCTTATATATATTTACATAGAGACCGTGTTTGTTAATTTATTTGCAAAAATATAGTAATTTTAAATTCAATTTAGATTTAACAATTGATTGAAAAATTTTATAATTTACAGAAGTTTAAGTATTGTTCTTAGGATCATCAACAGATACAAATAGATAAGTCCTTCTTACAACTATTGTTTATTATTTTCTGGGCAGAATTTTATATCAAAAAAATGTACCAAGCTTAGTGTAAAATGTTGTAATGAAGCTCAAAGTCAGGGTATTCTATGAGTTTATTGCGTTAATTCAAAATGAAGTATACTACTAGACTATGTAATCTTTAATCTTTATGTGGCATTTCTACAGTATTTGTAGCCAACTCAGTGTAATTGGAGTTTTACTGTTTTGTTTGTTAACTGGAAATATATTGGAGTTGATATTAGGCAATATCTTTCTTGGGGAAGTTGACTTGAAACATCTCAAAGTTTATATATGTGTTAGAAACTTTGATGATAGTTTATATTCATAGATAAGTCAATTAATTAACTGGTCTGCTAATTGTGATTAATTGACTATTTGACTGTTCGTTAATCTAATATGCAAATAACCACTTACTTAATTTTAAAAAACTGTGGTTTTTAATTGATTGATTAGTCACCTAATCAAAAATTGTTGACAGTGATAGTACAAACCACATACCTATTATCAAGTATAAATCATCGCAATTCACAAAAAACAAAATAATGTGAAATAGATCTAAATTTTCCCCTAATATAATAAGGATGTGCTGTGGTGAAAGAAAAAGCAAATATTGAATACAGCAGCAAATATTGTTGGAACCAAAAAGGATATTAGGAAACATTTGAATTTGTTCTTATAATATGAAAGGAACTAGAGTAAGTTAAAAACTTACTTTTCCCATGTTACGTGCCAAAATCGGCCGTAAACATTCCGAATTTTAGTTTTAATTTGTAAGGATTTCGCGCCAATAAATTTGAAAAGATGTGTGTGTATTTCTGTCACTTCAGACAGTGCCCCGCACCGGCGGGGGTTTAATACCCAATAAACCATTGCACTCCCCCCCCCACTCCCCATTAAAATTTTTGTTATACTTGTGACACGTCATTAGAAAACCACTGGAAAATGTTTTTCATTAGAACAACATAAAGCTGCATTTGCATGAACAGTTTTTATTATAATTCCTTATAATGCTATTATCTAATATTGCAGCACAAAGATTAATTTTTCAAGATATTATGTGTAACCTAGGAGTCGTAGTGATTTTTATCACTTCAATAAGCGTTTGTGTTTATTAATGTTTCCATTTAAGTATAAATCACATTAAAATCCATATTTCTACGACATAAGTATATCAGTTTATTTGTTTTAAACATTCGGTGCGCCTATCTAGATGATGTATTTGAATTTTATGATGATGTATTTGTGCAGTTTTAGCATTTTTTTAGCTGATCCATGTGAGTTCAGTTTCTTTAACTACTTGACATAGTGATATTTTTGAGTTCATAGCAAATTGTCCAAGAATTAGCAGCTTCAATCAATAATCGTGTTTGGATTTTTTTATTTGTGTCTGAATTCATACACATAAATTTAGAAATTAACTTCTTAACACATGTAATCCTACCTTTTTTGCTGTTCTTTAGAAACAATAAACAGATAGACCAACACCATCTTTGTTTTCTGATGTCAGATGGGTGTCTTCTATGTATTTTTATCGCTGAAACCGAATCTGCACTCAGATTTTACGTATCATCCACAGGTATTAAGATATTAATTAAAGACAATACACATTTGATAGGTGACTCATCATTGGAATGTAAACAGCGACATAATGTCTGACAAAGTTTCTAAAAATCTCAGGCAAGGACGGCTTAAGATATATAAGCACTGCAGACAGAATGAGCAGCGGTTGATATGCTAAACATGTCTATAAATAAATATAAAATATAAATAAATAGACTTCATAGAATGTTGTGAAAAGGTGTAAATCAAATGAATACGTTTTTTTTACGTATGTAGCGAATTTACAATTAAATCTCACAAAAGATAATAATTACCTCAATCAAAAAACATTGAGCTTTATTTTAGATGCAAGCTAGGGGGGATCAGGATACACTTTGGGCGTTGCATGCCAATGCCTTTTGTAGTGCCTATGGTGTGGAGAGAATCTAAAGATCATGCTTTAGATTATAATTTTTGTTTGACGAATCTATCTGGAGTTTCACTGAAGTTAAAGCATACTGTACAGTACCCAAACTTGCAATAAGCTCTCAGACCATTTCTTCACAGTCAGAATTTACCTGTCTCCAAACCTCTAGAATCATATACACTTGACGATGATATGAATGCTGCTGAAGATAATATTGTTGAACATATGGAAGAAGACACAGATTCTGATTTGCAACCACACGATATAGGTACTCCACACACACTTTCACAAAATAAGCTTGACTTGCTTCAGAATTTATATTTGTCAAAAGCTCAAGCGAACTGTTGAGATCCAAGGTGCCAAGTTGGAATATATTTCAGAGTGGTATGCATATTTCAACATACCAGGGATGTGAACACGATTTTCTTAAATTTTTACATCATGTAATCAGTTAGTGCACTGTGTAGATGTTCCTGAAATAATGGATGCATTAGGATGTAAATACAAACTATAAGTGGAGACTATTTATTGATTCGTGTACTCTAAGGCTGAATGGAGTTCTCCTCCACAATGGAAATGTGTACCCCTGTGTTCCTATTGTCCAAGCAGTACATATGAAGGAAAACTATGACAATATGGAAAATGTACTTGAAAAAATTAAGTATACAGAACATGGATGGGGCATATGTGGTGATTTAAAACTCATAGCACTTGTTAGAAATGTAATTATACCAAGTACTGCTGTTTTCTGTGCAAATAGGACAGCAGAGCAAAGCATAAAGACTATTTTGTAAAAGACTAGAAAATGCGAGAAAATCTTTTTGCTGGAGAAAAAAATGTTACAAAACCTCCTTTCGTTAATACAAAGAAGATTTTGTTACCGGTCTTTGCACATAAAACTGGAACTGATGAAAAACTTTGTCAAAGCTTTAAATAACGATAGTGAATATTCCAGTATTAGAGGGAGAAGTTTCCCAGAGTAAAAGATGCAAAAATAAAAGAAGGAATTTTTATTGGACCGCAAATTTGTCACATTTGTCATATTTTGTCTAAAAATTGACGCTGATTCGATCATGTCCAAGTATTTTGGTAAATCTTCTTGTAGATTGAAATTGCAATCTTCGGCATTGACGTCTTTAAAGATTAATAGGTTATATAGTCTTCTAGTACCCGAATAGATCACAGTATTTCAGATTGTGTCGCTGTTTTCAGGGATAATTTCGAGCATGCTTTTACCCAATCTCCATTCATTGAGATGGGCATTATACTTTACTCCACAAACTGATTTGTCTATATTTTCGTCTTTATCTTTGGTTAACAGATCTGCGTAATAAGATGTATAGGTTTCGTGAAGGGTGTTTAATTTTCTTTAAAAGTGCTTCCGTGTCTTCGACTTTAACACTTTTTATATGTGGTATTTTTAGTAATACCTTGAAAAGGGGTTGTGGTAACTTGCAAAGGTTCAATCGTCTACGTTGCTTCTTTGAATTCTGGCTGAATCGTGGTTATGGATAAATAAAAGGAGATGATTCGAGACTAAAACCGGTTTTAGCCACCATTGTTGTCCCCACTTTTTAACATGTAATTGGCTACTCTCCTATTGTATGTCCTCTATGGTCGTGGTGTATTCCTTTTTGTACTTCACAGACTTGTTTTGTACAGCATCCTGCATCAGCTATAGGGTACGTTTATATCATGATCAAACTCTAGATCACAACGAACCATGTACAGCTTTTCCAATACTTATATAGTAATCGAAATTTTTTCTATACTATTCTTTATCGATTTCCAAATATTTAACAATAGTTATAAGATTATATTTCGAGTCATTCCCATTCCAGCACTGCAAGTACATTTCCTTAAATTTTGGACATCACAATTTGCCGGTTAAATAAGGCGAAGGTTTGTATCATATCGCTTCCATAATGCGATAACGTTGGAGTTATACCTGTACGTTTTACAGCGCTTGCATGAGTTTGACACAGATAAAAACAATCAATGTTTTTATGTTGACTAAACGAGTAAACTACGTGGTTTTATTTTGCTGGTTTATCGGTATATCGTCGGACACCATAATCGAATACATTCCATAGCATTCATAATTCGGTTGATACGGGCTTTTAGAAAACACGTACACATTTTGATATCTAAGCCCATTCTTGTGTAAAATTAAAGATAGTAGAGTATTGGTTTCGCCACAACTTGACGGTCCATCGAATATTGCTCGTATATTAGATGGAAACAAAAGTCTATATTTACCAACTATATGTGCACTATAATCGAAAACTTGTCAGTGTTGTTTGTATTGACGTTCTGCTTTACAATATAATGAATTATAAAGGTATAAACTCGTGATTGAAGAAGTTTCATTCTTATTACGTAACTTAATCGTGTTTTTAGATAAGAATAATAATATTCCACGAGTAGAAAGACCTTTTTGAAAGAGTTCTTCATCCATGAATTTTTCTATCAAAGTACTCGATTACGAGTAAATGCGTAATTATTGTGATGGAGCTTTCAAAAAATTACAAAGCCCAATTTATGTAAGTGTACAATATCTAATTTCATACGGTCATATTTTGACCAAAGTACCTATATAATATTCAATTACGTTTTCGTCTTAATAACAAACATAAGAACGTGTTTATTAAACTTCCAGAATCGTCGATTAAGAAAACGAAACAAATGGCGAAGGACAACCATAAATCAAGCGATAAAAGTCATAAAGATAACCAGCAGAAATAAACGGCATAAATTAAGGATAGCTCGGAGCTATTCGAACGCCACATTTCTGTGAATGTTGCATCACACCTTCAAATCCAACCAGTTGAAAAAGGTTCAGGAATAAACATGAAGATTCTAGATCCTACGTAAGCGGACGAGTCTATATTTTCAATCAATCAAAACGTAGGAGTAGCAACCAGAGTTAACTCAAATCTTCTAGACGTGTGACTTTGCTAGGCTCGATCCCATAAAATCTAATGGAAATCAAATATAGAGGTCAGTTGTTCAACATCCATTTTAAACTCACCACACTAGTATAATATCAAGTGATATCTAGTAGTGAAGTATTGTAGTAAACAGGCGACTTTGAAAGTCTATTACTATTCTGAAGAAAGTAGATAATTGCAATGTTTTAAAAATGAAATAGAGAATTAAAATCAACTGGGATGAAACATATGGTATGGGATCATTTGTTACAACTTATATGAAAGAATTTGCATAGAAAGGCTTACTTGTTAAGACAATTTAAGCGATATTTGAGTTGTGATTCATGCTTACGATATGGAAAAAAACAACCAGCATAGTTTACACGGTAAAATAAAAATCAAATTGTTTTAAAATTTAGAAGGACGTATCTATTAGTTAAGTTACGTAAGGTTTTGTGTGCAGGTCTTTGTGTAAGAGTTGTACAAGTGAGTAATTTGATTTGAGGGTGGCTGACCATTGGTAGATTTTGCTATTATATAAAAATATTTTTAAACATAACTGATCAGATACGTTTAAATCCGATTTTAAGGGGAGGTTGTTAAAATTATCCTACCTACCTATTTTATAAAATTTTGTACATAATAAGATTTAAATAGGGAATCATTTGTGAGTGAAGATCCTAATTAGGAAAAAGAGATTTTTGGGTTCTATTTTAGTGTAAGCGAGTGATTATTCAATAGTTATAATTTTTTTATGATAGAATTATGTCTGTCTAAGGTACGGAGTTGATCTGCTGTTTCTCTTTTTCATATTAAAATCCGAAAGTTAAAATTTCTAAAGATTCATTGTTCCACCCTGTATAATACAAACTTACTTCTTAGTCATTAAAATGCAAAGCAAACCACACTTCCTTTGGTTTTACTCCATTTTATTAATTCCCTTTGTGACTAGAGCTGGTCGAGCCACCGGCGAGATTTTTATTCGAAAGAGACTTACTTTATAAATTTAGTATTGATTTTCACTGTTGTTTTATGTCGATTGCATACTTATATGTAAAGCAAATAAAATTAGTAAAAGTTTAAACTTACTGACAATTGCTTTAGATACTCCAAAACTAGCTTCCGCTTCAGCCTTTCCTGGTGAATTTCCATTGCCAAACTGCATGTACTGTGATTGAGTTTGGCCATGGCTTCGTCCGACAAAGTAGTGTTGGGTTTGTCTTTTGTAGCGAGAATGATCAACTTCATTTACATCATTTGCAAAGCCATAATAATCTAAAACATTGCTGTCTGGTAGGTATTCTTGAAGTAAGTATGTAGGAAAGCCTTTACAAAATTCCACCACTCTTGCACCAGCTAGCGTGTATACCTTAAAAAAAATTAAGATTTAGCAGTATGTAACAACAAATATTACAACGTAGAAAGTACTAGCATTGGAGGTAAAAATATAATCTATTAAAATTGTGGCAGTGTTTTCTCATCAGACTAGGTTATAGTGTAACGAAATTCTCCACTGATGCAGGCAACAGCTTGTTAAGTTTGCCTACTTTTGAAAACAAATAACAATTTTTAGAAAATTTAATGATACTAATTGGAACTGAACTAATATTTTTATATCTGTCGTGATTAAAAATTATATCAACTAAAATAATGCACTGGCAAACGTCTTTAATTATTTGTTGTTAATTTGCTCATTTTATGTCAGTAAAGTTTTTTTGTTCTATCAATCATCAAAGCCAAAAGTAGGCAAGTACAGCATAATTAAATTCCCACACAAAGCTACCACATTGACTGGAGGTAGGTTTTTTATCCAGAACTTTGGAATTTAGCTGAAACTTTGCCAATTCAAGTAAGGTAAAAGCCTTTAAGCGTGCAACGCACACACGTACGCGCGCACACCCACCCCCACATTCGTGCGCGCGCATACGCACATGCAGGATCTACATTAGGAAAGTTCAATAATTAATTTAATGTAGTCATTATTCAAGCCATTACTTAACATAGAAAAACTTCTGTGTTATGTTGGACCCTGTTGAAAAAGATTTCACTAAAATTATTGTTTCAACATCAATTTTTAGGGGCGTCGACTTATCCTGAAAAAGTTTACTTCGAACACTATCGAGATAACCTAACCTAAACGGGAGAGGAGTTGTCTAAGCTAGCCTAACTTAGAGATATGTTGTCCAACCTAAGCTAACTTAGAGAAATCTCAAACCTAACCTAAGTTAGGGAGATATCATCTAACCTCTGATGTCACATACGCCATTGTAGAAGGTAGAATATGGAAGGCGGGAACTGAAAGCTAGATTTACGATAAACCCATTTATGCGAGATGGGAGAGATGTCGTCTGATCTGACTTAGAGAGATTTTGTCTAATTTCTGACAACCAAAATTTTTATTGTGTTACGTATGAATTAAAAAAAGTGTTAGTAGGCTTTAGTAACGGTAGGAGTTTAAGTCGTCAAAGTATTATAACACGATTGATTTTATTATATAATTCGAATTCCTCTATAATAAGAAGATTGTTATGCAGAAAATAAACAAACCCATAAAGACAATGTGTCATTTTCAGATGGAAAAAATAGATGGAGTACCAGAACTTGTTATTGATGAAATCAGAAAAATGTAACCAAAGTAGGTTATATTTGCAGATTAGATCAACAATCTGTACATAGACACTGCAGGTATCCAATTATTGGCTAGAAAAAGATGTAGACAACGAACGCGTAGATGTAAATTTAAAAATAAGAATTAAAATGGTTAAGTTACAACAAGCGGCAGTAAACATAAAGAATTGAGGGGTGTTGCTATGCTTTGACTCGTTGAAGTGAAGAATGGAAGAATGCAAATAAAGATACATACTATTGTTACATAGCTTTCCTAAAAAATAATTTTAATATGTATTCCTATACAGAAAGAGCATAAAATGCGTCCTAAATTACCTAAAATGACTCCAAAACCCGGACCTACGCTCCAAATCTTGGTCCTATGCTCGCCGTAAGCCTAATTTCATATACACTTATATTCTTTTGTTTGGAAAATGAAAATGTATGCTTCCGAAATACGTCTATGTGCTCGAGAAGCAGCGAGGACGCAATTGATCCTTGCTATTGTAATGCCTGAACCAGTAAATCGAGGTGATCGACTTAGTAGTAAGTAAGTACATTTCTTACATATTTTGCTACGTACCTAGACGTAGCCGGAAAAATGTAAATACCAGGCTAACTACCAAACGCGAAGAGTGGGGGGTTCACCTACATACAAAAAACACGTCACCCACGATTATCTATTAACAATAAAAATAAATGAAAATTTCTTGATTCACGTGGACAAAGAAAAGTATTAAATTTAAGTTATATTGTAAAGGACAAATTTTATAATAGATCCACGAAGTGCGCATTTCATAGCTAACATGTAATAAAACTCATTGAAAAAAAAGCAATGCTTAGATTTTCTCAATAGCAAGTGTGTTAAATTAAAGTATTCAATGTAAATTTTCTCAATAGCACATGTGTTAAATTAAACTATTAAATGTAGACCAAGTTGTAGTATGAATTAAAGGAAATAAAACCAGAAGCACTAGCGGAGCACATGTATGGTGAACTGGTTTCACAACATCAACCTTACATGTGATTTTACAATGTTCCACCCGAAGGTACTACATTGGCCAGGAAGCGAGTTTTTTCTACCTGAAAAATTTGGAATTTTGCCAAACTTTTACTGTTCCAAGCAAAGTAGGGATCTTTAACGTGCGTGACAACACTCATATACGAGACCTCCATTTTACCTCCCATCCGAACGAGGGTGTATTTTTATGAAAAATACTCGCGTAACATTTTTCAAGCGGTCACAACATCAACCGCTGATAAATAATAATCCTCCATGTGCATAAAAGAAAACGAGTCACATACCTCTATGCGTCGGTATGCTTATCTTGCAATCCATCGGTGCGTGAGTCAGCACAGCAACGCCACGGTAGTCAGGATCCATTCGCCCTGCCACCTAAACTGCAGCAGCGGTCTACAGACAAAAGCAGTTGGTCTACGTGAACGAACAGTTGAGCCTACATAAAGAAAGAACCAATTTGGCTTCCAGCTAAGAGCGATACACGCTAGATACCTCCTACTTGTCGAACAAAAGAAACGTGCATCGCTGTAGAAAATATTTCAACGCACAAGCTGCAGAATGAAATAACACGAGCTCGAACTGCAATCCTCGCGTTATTAAAGCGCGATTAGCAAACTAGAAAGCACGCTATCAACTAGTAGTAGGATCTATTATTTCGACAAGTCTTTAAATGGGAAACACAAGAGAAAGCAATTATACGTTATCAGAATGTTTAATAAATTAACGGATACCTAAAACAAGGTATTAACTATTTAATTTATCGAATAAATTTTCGTTTTAGAATGAATAGATTTGAAAGAAATGTTATGATTGCGCGTACTATTGTAGCGAGGTAAAAATACAAGATGAGGTTTTGAATAGAAACGGAAGCTAGGTGAATGAAAAACGAAGTACCACAAAAAAGGACGTATTTGAATCTATCGTCGAAAATAAACGTAGCAACTTTTACTGTATTAAGTATGAATTTTTAAAAAATGGATATGTTCACTTCAGCAGTGGTACGAGTTTAAACCGTTAAAGAATATAACCCGTTTTAATTAAACATAGATTAAAAAATTTAATTTGTTATGATTTTAGTCAATTACATACCAAGCATGCAGTCCAACCAACGGCAAACAGATAGGGAATCAAGTTGTGGATTGTTATAGGTTGTCCTGGTGCTCGATTATACATTACATTTAAATCTAGTTTGGTTAAGGAACATGGTATTAGAACGGGGGAGGTGGTGTGTGGCGGTGGAGGTGAAGGTGGAGGTTGTATGTGCATGTGAAGATGCATGTAGTTACAACAACCAGCAGTAAACATAAAGACTTTGCAGACGTGAGCTGCTATGTTTCAATTCGTTGGAGTGAAGAATGGATAAATAGGCATTTTATTTGTTACAGGAATTTCTTAAACATTAATTTTAATGAGTATCCTCATATAGAATGAGCACAAAATGCTTCCTAAATAACCTAAAATTTTCCCAAAATCTGAGTTTACGCTTTAAACGCTGGCCCTATGCCCGAGCATAGGCCCAATTCTTATACATTTATATTCTTTTGTTGGAAGATGGGAAATTATACTTCCGAAGCGCGTCTATGTATTCGGAGAAGCCCCGAAGGCATAGCTTATCCCTGCTATTTTAGCACCTACGCCAATAAATCGAGGTGATCGACTTAGTAAGTAGAGCTTATACATGTTTTTTATTGTATTAAGTATGGATTTTTTAAAAATGGTGTAAGCTGATTTTAATAGCGATACGAGTTTAAGCTATTAAAGTATTATAACTCGATCGATTTTATTATAAAATTCAAATTATTCTGTAAAAAGTAGATTGTTATGTAGAAAATAAACACTGTTTTATAAATAAATATAAATACGTTAAATATATTGAGTACTCCCTGTATGTTTGTTGTGGTTTGTTTAGTATTCTTCTAAATCTTCTTTGGGGATTAAACCACTCATAGTTTTTAAAATTATCTTTATTAACGTTTCGATCCATGACCTAGGATCGTTTTTGAGGTTCAAATTACGGTTTCACCTAGGAAAAAAGATTGTTAAAATTATCGAAGTTGTGGAAAGTATTAACGAGAAGTATACACATTTCATATATGTTTCGTGTAGGGCACAACTAACAGACGTTAATTAGTGTATTTGTTGAAGGAACTACCGTAAACGTATCAGTTTGAGTAAAGAAACTCATATAAAGTGTACTGAAAGTCCATCACTTTCGTATTTCTTCTACTTAATATCTGGATACGATCGAAGTGTCATTCGGCAACTGTCAATCAATTCTAATTTGTTCAGGACAATATTTTTGCAGCGCATGCGTGTTTATAAGCAAAATTCGTTTTATTACTATCGTTTCTTTCTTACCAATCTCCGATTGTGTTCGAATATGTTCGACATTTTTTGGTTTCTTCTAAAATGTATAAGACGATATTGCTGTGCTTGCGCTCTGATGGATGTATCCCACACTTTCGTTTCCTATGTAAATTTCAACTTTGTTCACATGGCTTCGACATGTCTCGGCTCTATAGAGTATAGAGTATAGTGGGTCGATCCTTGAAATTGTTTCAATTGGAAGCCGCCAATTTTCCCATGAGAATATACAAGTGATATTCTTGAATCACTTCGTGTGAAAATGTTCCACAAAGTTTCGTTAAAACCTATTCAAATGATACATGAGAATTGAATAGTGCACATGCGTACTGGTTATATGTTATTTAAACTGTTGCCGTTTGTAATTTCGTTATATCTTTGACGATAGCTGCTTTGAATATTACTAAGAAGTGGCAAATTTTGATGAAATTGTTCAATTGGATGCACTAGAAGATTCCCACTTCAGTCGAGCGTGTAGGAATGTAAATTTATTAGAAAACTTTCCCTTGCGGAGATCATCTTTCTGCTGCATAATCTGAATGAGTTTTTTTCTCTGATCTTCTGACAGGTTTCCACAGCGCGCTGTTTTACTTGATAGTAAATCCATTACTTAACTAGGTTTAAATAACAAGATGTTAAAAAAATATCTAAAAGCAAACACTAACACAATTGTATAGTTATTAATATATTCATTCCCGTGTTTATAATGCATTAATTCTAGTGGCTGTCTATTAGTAGAAATCACGGATATACGTATTTTGTTACTCTCATGGGAAGTTAGATTCCGATACCTTTCAAGAATAGTTACAATAATTTTCATGGGAATTTCATCGTGAGGATTTGTTCTAATGGGAACGAATTCGTACAACTTCAAGAATCAACCCCTAGACTAGCATCTTTTTTATTAAGTTAGTAGTCAATAGTGATACAAATAGAAAGTTTAGTATTGAAGAATTAAAAACTCGTTTAACGTATTATAAAACAAATATCGAACTCGAATAAACGAAGATTAAAACACAGAATTAAAAGTTTTGTTTTTTTTTGGTAATATTTAACTAGGCTAAAATGGCCTTATGCTTAACGTGTAACTAGCAAACAGATGGGGAATTACAGTATTGCCCGAAATAAACAGTACTGAAATTGTAATTGTTTTGTATATTTAAAAAATACATATTATTGACACTTTATTATATGTTCTAAATGTGCACCTCCTCGTTCGAGACAGACTTCATAACGATGTTCTAAGTTTCTGGTCATGTTATTGAATAAGGGTTGTCTCAGGGCTGCGAAGAAGACTCTAACGGCATCCTTTAATTCATCGATGGTTTGTGGTGCCCGTTTGAAAACGGCATTTTTAGCCATGCCCCAAATGTATGCGTCTGGAGGTGTGAGGTCTGGAGAATGTGAAGGATAAGGGAAGTCAGTAAATCGTGATATGAATTTGCTTGGAAAATGTTCTTGAAGAAATTGACGAATTGCGGCATCAGTATGGCAAGTTGCCCCGTCCTGCTGAAAAAATTGGTTTCGAAATGCCAAGTTACGTGCACGACAGAATTGACGTAGATCAGGGATAAATCGTGTTAAAATTTGTCTGTACCTCTGTTGATTAAGTGTTTTTTGCCTACCATTCTCTTCGATAAAGTACGGACCAATGATTCCGTGTCCGGAAACAGCACACCAGACACTCACTTTTTCACTATGTAAAGGAACCTCTTGAACCTCATCGGGTCTGGCAAAGCCCAGAAATCGATTTGTGCGACGATTCACATAGCCTGACAAGTGAAAATGTGCTTCGTCTGAAAACCAAACATTTTTCAAAAATTCAGGATTTTCATACTGTAACGCGAGAATTCTGGCGCAATATTCCACTCTACTGCGATAATCCGAGGATGTAGTTGTTGATGTACCTGAATCACATACGAAAATGTACCCAGCTCCTTCAGGATTCTTTGAAAGGAAGTTCTTTTAAATCAAGTTGTAACGCTGTCCTTGCCTGGCTGACTTTCGGATTTTCTAAGATTTGCTCAAAACACGTTCATGGTTATTGTTGTTGTTAACTGTCCTGGGACGCCCTGAGTTTCCTTTTCGTTGGCACAATACACTACCTGTATTTCTAAACTTTTCAATAACCTTCAAAATTACAGCATTACTTGGAGAACGTTTATTAAACCTTTGTGTGAATTGATCAGACACGTATAGCAAACTTGCACCATTACGTCGGCCGATTCCGTATGAACGAAAATAATGCTCTACCAGAAACACTTTCTCCTCTGTACTTAACACCATTTTTAACAATTAGGCCCTACTAATTACTTGTTTGAGGTTTACTTGACAGGTCTATACTAGCTAACTTGAGTGTGACAGCGCACGCATAAAAACACCGCCAACTTAGTTTCAGTACTGTTTATTTCGGGCAATACTGTATTTAGCGAATTTAATCAGCGAGTCAAATTCTTAATTAAGTAATGCTCTTAGATCTGGTTTTGCTAAAGGATATGGTACTATCAGACTAGTAACATTAATATATATCTGCATTGTTGGAATTTGTTATATTGTAAGAATTTTTTTGACGCTTATAAAAGCTTATAATTTTAATTATAAAATACACTGCATTGTTTATTCAAATAAACAATTAATTTCACGACGTTAATAAATGTTCAAATCAGTACCGTATAGCCCAATCACGAGTCATTTATTAATTAATGATCATAATATAGGCTCTATTCGTAAACGTTGCTCATTTGAACTGTATTTCCAATAGCAGACATTTTTGTGCCTTGTGCGCATTCCATCGACGGAAGGATCAGTCTGGCTCGACCACTCGCAGCAGTTAAAAGCATCATGGGTCTCACTAAGGTCCGGGTTAGCGATCTACGCGTCGTCATAGACGTGGCAGGGTAATCAAGTGCTGAATGCACGTGACTTTTGTTTGTTTCTGATAATGCATTCACAGCTTAATTTTTAATCTCGCTAACTCGCAGATTTACCAATTTTAATCTCGCTAATTCAAAGTTTATAAGGATACGAATTTACAAGTTTAGATATCACGTTTTAATTTCTCAGTTTACCATTAGATAATCTTGCTTTAAGATAAGTTAAAGAAGAGTCGAAAATGATGCACATTCAATAGCTCGTTTTATGGATTTATTTTATGTTTCGATTTACTTCGATGGATTGCACAACAAGTTGATGAAAATGGTTCCCTATAATGGTCCAGTATAATACGCTGTTATGCATTTAATTCGTCATTAGTTCAAAAGAAGAAGCTCAAGCTTACGCTTCTGTAAGATGCAGATGTGGGAAGTTCGCTGACGTCACTTGTTTGTACAAGAATCGTAGGCTAACACATGTGGTCTCAATAAGGTATTTGTTGCAACGTAGTTTCAAAGTACAACCGGTTGCTAAGGTAAGCGTTATCCTAAGGACATGACCTGACAACAGCTGTTCTGAATAACTTAACGATGCGAATATTTAAAACTAAAATGGTCGCTAATTACTCTCTGTATGTTTGTTGTGGTTTGTTTAGCATTCTTCTTAATCTTCTTTAGGAATTAAACCACTTATAGTTTTTAAAATCATCTTTATTTACGTTTTGATCCATGACCTAGGATCGTGTCAAAAAAAAACTATGAGTGGTTTAATTCCCAAAGAAGATTAAGTAAAATGGTCGCGTTTTTTTGTTTGATTTACGAGGAAGTCGAGAGAAATTTTATCGTGTGGATTTTATTATAGTATAAATTATTGCTTACATTAGACACTATTGCAAATAATTAAGATTATCAAGTTCCTTATTTAATCCGGAAAAGTATTTTATTTAAGTTCAGTAATACATAAAGTAATTATGAGAACTAATTTTATTTAGCATTGAATATATAACAAATATTTGTAAACCAAGGTAAACAAATCTGTGCATTTTGGGTATTTAAGAATTTTACAGTCACATTTAATTCATTGTTGACATTTTGATTCCTAGTAAAAATTATCAAAATTCTCATATTTAAATATCTGAGTCTAAAAGATTAGACCACGTTTTTTATTGTACATTTTTGTATATAAATTTTACAACAGAAAAAGGTAAATTTAATTAAAGAACCACCATTTGATTTAATTGAACAACTGTTTTATTTTGGACAAATGCGTCCAAAGGTAGAAATAAATAAGTTAAAAGAGAATATATCCCCTTTTATAAAGAATAAGGTTGTTGATTGTCATACAATGAAGGAGTACTAAACAGTGCTTTCAAGAAGCTTGATATTTAAATTTCCTAAATACTCCCTGTATGTTTGTTGTGGTTTGTTTAGTATTTTTCTTAATCTTCTTTGGGATTTAAACCACTCACAGTTTTTAAAATCATCTTTGTTTACGTTTCGATCCATGACCTAGGATCGTTGTCAAAATTATTTTGACAACGATCCTAGGTTATGGATCGAAACGTAAATAAATTATTTTGACAACGATCGTAGGTCATGAATCGAAACGTAAATAAAGATGATTTTAAAAACTATGAGTGGTTTAAATTTGCTTTTGCTATTTATGTTTAAATTATAGGTATTAATAACTACTCTTTTTCTTTATTGTATAAGGTATAGCAAGAGTGTATCTATTGCGTACTTCGTTATTATAATAACATTGTTTTCTTTCAGATCCTACGTGTTCGCAGTAAAAGCGATTTTTTCCCTAATGATTTTCAAGTTTTCCCTTAGGGTAACCCGTGCTTTATCAATTCTAGGACTTGGTGGCGCCCCTTTTGCACCCCCATTTTTATTTGAGAGTCAGTATACAAAACAATATTTTTGTTGTGAAACCCACGATCACTCTTCATAAGCTCTACCCGAGGAATAGACCCCTAGCTTAGTCGGAAGACTGTCGATTCCCCTTCACTATAAGGGTGAAGTCGTTTTACTGGCGCACAACACCCTTGATTGTTTTAATATGGCAGAAAATGTGTATTGCCCATTAAAAGTATAACATTTGTTTTTTTCTGTAGGAGGTACCCAACACTACGCCAACTTCCCACAAAAGTCAAACATAAGATGTAAGTTTTGTCCGTAATCGACTTTTGGGAGACTTTCAGACTAACTCTGAACTCTACTTCTGCGTGAAGAGACCATGGTGGGGGGGGTTTAATAATTAACGGATAAACCAGGGCGCCACTATAACTACAAGCAAATATCGTCAAACAAAAATGTACAAACTTTGGCGAATAAATTCCGTAAAGCATCTGTACCTGTAATAAAGCATGAGGTTAAATAAATAACATGAAACTGCAGTTTGCGTCTCTCTACCAAAAAATATACTAAAAGTATAAAAAAAAAGATTAAGTTTAGTTTTCAGTTGGATTTGGAACTCACACCATCGCACTACTTGTGCGAATGTGGCTTTTTACTCAGTTTGTAGCATAAATAAATTAATCACTGAGTAAACACGATGTCTTACTTCTAATAGAATGTCTTAAAATGCTAACAGAAATGAGAATTCGATATAGCCAAATTTTATACCTGTATTGAAATCAAATATTATAGTCATATAAAAAAAAATAAATATTAAAAGACAGAGCTCAATGATCTGTTCAGTGAGATATTTAAATAACTTTAGTAAACTTAGTAAAGGACAAACATAGGTCAGTTTTTTACCGATACCAGATCTGACATAGATTTACAATCTTTAAGTACATATTTAACGAGTTGAATTTATAATTCTTGTTCAAAATATTTATTTGTATTTCGGAAAACAAGATATAAATAACATATTTGCGTTAAGCTTCAATTTCCACAAAAACATTAACATTTAAATTTTTATCAAGATCTTTGTAACAACTCAACGTCTTCGACAATTCATAATTCCATAGGAGATACGTAATTTAAATTTTTTCCATCACGGAGAACAAAAACAAACGGCTTGTCACTTAAAAATTAGACTTACCGACTAATTGCAAAAGTTACCTTCAAAATTATCAATAACATCCAACAGTGAAACGGTTTTGGAACACAAACAGCAAGATGATGGGTAAATTTCCTCTAAAAGAACTGGTTTACCCCAGATGGGAGTTGACCAAACAGCAGGAGGTCTTCCCGAGTAACAGAAATTATTTCTAGCCCATTTTCTAATAATGGCTTACACAACGTTTTAGATGTTGAATCTTCAATTTAAGACTCAACGAACGAATTCATTTCAATTACGTAGTTATGGCAACTTTACATGAAGCAAAACCAGATCCTAAGTTGTTTTTTTAAATTTTATTTCTAAAGTATTGTTAAATTATTTTATAAACTTGTTGTTAGATTTTTTGTTTTTTATTTCATTTTATCTTTGTTGCGTTGGAAAAGTAAAAGGAATAAATTTTTAGAACTCTAAATTTAACAATGCGAACCATTGTTGAATCGACCAGATGGAGGCACGTGTTGAAAGGCTAATATGGATCAAGTGCGACGCGAAGATAGCCGACATTAAAAACTTTCCACATCTTAACTGCACGAAGTTCTATCAGCGAATGTCCGGGAGGGACCGGAGTAGCCTGTTACAGGACTCGTAGCTTTGGACTGTGTTGGACTGTGGCAGGCTGAGCACTGGGGCTGGGTTGGGCCGCACGCTTGGCGGTCACCGACTTTGTTTAGGGATGCTCTCGATAACTTTCAATTGAGTTTAAACAGCACACGTGCGCTTACGCTCTATCGGATTTATCTCTCGTGTTAGTTCGCTTATGTAGTATATAGTTTCGTTCGGATGTGTTCGGTGCTTAATCACCAATATTGGAAACATTAACTAATCCAAAGGAGAAAAACTCTTAGAGGACAATGGCTTTCCCAAGTCAATTACAGAACTTTTCTGCGATAATACAATGCTAGTTAAAATGGGCGACATTGTGGACTGTATCAGCGAATTAAAAAATATTGCATCTTCTAGGCATGGAGTAAGAGCTAAATTTTAATTCCTACTACAAAGCGAACACAAAATAACGCAAAGATTAACGTATACTCGCGAAATCAAGTCTGAAAATTATAAACAGGAAGTATACAATTTTTCGTACAAAGTGTAACTAGCAGATGTTAATTTAGGAAATTTGTTGGGAGAACTTCCAGATATATTGGACCAACTCGAAAAAGATAAAAACTGTATTGAAAATAACGTACCAAGATTTTAGCAGGATATTTAACAAGGCGGTAATGGTCGAATACTTGACGAATAATTTTAACTTTGTCTGCCATCGAGGACATACAGAATATAATAGTGTTATTTTTGAATAATGCTAAAACAGCTGGTAAAGCTGATTAAAGTGAGTAAATTCCAAAAGTCGCGTTAAGATATACAACAAGCTTAAACGTCATGTATCCAGTCCAGGCATTAGTAAGCAGATATCGAATCATATATTGGATTTTATCAACTGTTTAATGCTTGATAATAACAGACATTTAGATCTATTATGGCTACAGGACATGGTATTACGAGACAAGAGGCCACAATATATAACTACACGATTGGAAATTGATATATAGTAGATAATGTATATAATCCATTAAAGGATTATCTAACTTTGTTAGAAGACTGCAAATTATACTGGTGAAATGCACCGTTGTACTCTGTGTCAAGTTTGCAAATATGTGGAAGAAACTGATCGAAAATCTGCAAAATAGTTGTTGTTTTGTATTTAATAACATTCTACAGTACGTTGATTTGGGAAACATTAATACAAGAAACCTGACTGCATAATAGTTTAAGTTATCAGACAATATAGACCACAGGAACAAGACAATAAATTATTTAGTTTCTGCATACAGTTTTGATTGTTTACCGAATAACTACGTAGAAGTTGTAGAATATGGATAAAACAAGAGTGGCATATCAATTAAGCAGAAATGTTGAAGCCTGAGACATGTATTTCTTCAAGTCTGGAACACCATTCTCAACAATTCCAGAAAATGTTAACATCGAGAATCTAGAACTAATAGCTACAACTAATGCTACTTTGCAAAGTTTAAAAAGCGAACTTATATATGCAATAAACTTTTAAAGTACATCGTAAAAGTAATAGAACCCGTGTTGGCTATTTATGTACAATAGAATTATAAAAAAAATTAGAATTGGAAGAAGTAGATTTAAAATAGAGGAAGTTAGAGTACGAAACAAAGACCATCGAATTTAAAGAGCAGTGCAAACATCTAGTAGCAAATGAACGCCAGAAGGTCCTATTAAACGGAAGACTAATAAATCATTTTAAAACATAAGGTGGAGGTGATGTGTAGAGGTGGATGTGTGTATGCTGATGCTGATTTGCATAAACAAGCAAAACCCGTGCTAACACCATTATAGGAGTCGTTTTTCCTGTCAAGGCTCGCAGACTACATCTGTTAACATAATAAGAAACTGCCCATGCTTAACCACCAGCAAATAAGAAGTAGTTGTCGAATATCGTTAAGTTGATCAAGCTTACAAGCTAAACATTGATTTTTCTCGTATATATATATATATATATATATATATATATATATATATATATACGAGATGTGGGTGTGAGATTAACTAACACGGTGGTGTAGTGAATAGGTCATTCGCTTTGCATGCAGGCGGCCCGGGTTCAAAACCGGCTTCAATAAAATTTTTCTGTAAGAACTGTGTGAAAATGTATATACAAGATGCGGCAAGTGGACATATAAAATAAGTTCAAAATCGTGACGTAAGCAAAAAATGGCGGATTGTCAAAGTGAGGCAAGAAAAATGGCTGATTCTCAAAGTGACAACTGTTAAAGTGATAGCGGTGGTGGTGGTAGCGATGGGATGGTTAAGGAGGTGAAGAGACGAGGACGAGCTGAAGGGATGGGAGAATGTGGAGGAGGAGGAGATGGAGGAAGATGAAGTGAAGGAAGGAAATAAAGGAGGTTTAGAAGTATGGAGGTGGAAGAGGTGCAGGTAAAGGGGTAAGTGAAGATGGGAGGAGGGTATGGAGATAAAGGTGCAAGATTAAATGGAGTAAATGAGGCACCAAACTGACTACAAATGACTTACTTTAACCCTTGATAATGAATAATTTTGTCTGGCATTAGGAAAGTAATTCGAGCATAGTGGACGAAAATTAATATAAATTGTTGGTTATTTTGTAAAGAGAAAATTCCAATGACCGGTTCCGCTGTTATTGCAGTTCCTCAGATTGAACCATTTTTCTCTGCAAAATAACCAACAAAAATCTTGAAATAATATCCAAATCATGGTGTATACAAAATGTAATTCATGCGCCCTCTATACTTGAATGTAAGCAAATAACTTTTTCTAACTTTTACAAGTCCCCGACATGATAGCATAGATGAAATTGCCAGACAAAATTTTAAAAACTTAGTCATAAGACTAGATGAAAAATAAACAAATGGCCGATTACCTACTTAACATTGGCGGATCTTTTAAAAAGGTACTACATCCAATGTTCATTGAGGATGTTGGCCTACTGAAACTAATACGTTTCTAGCTACTAACATTGGTTGTAGTACCTTCTTGAAGGTCCGTCAATGTTAAGTAGATAATCGGCCATTATTTATTTTACTTTAACCCTGCTGTAAATGTAAAAGTTGACCAAAATCATTCTCTTCCAAGTGAAAAGACTATAAGTTTGGAAATCAGGGTTAGAGTTTTTAGTTCGGTTTGGGAGTCTCCCAAAACGTTGAAAAAAGAGACCAGGTGATTTGGCTCCCATTATATTCTCTGTAGTAAAATCTAACAAGGGAGAGAGAACGAGGGCTAAATACCTTAAAAGTTGGTAAATTATTTTTTTTCCAAAACTTTTCATGTCTTTGTCCTGGAACTTTGAATGTTACTTAATTTCCCCAGTGGGAACGTATAACTTACGCGAGTTAATCCTTGAATTAACCCCTTAATATTGTTGTTTACAGGCTTTCCGCTCATTGCAACCTAGGCACCGTTCTAACAACATTTTTGTTTGTGGCAATTGAATAATTTTGAATATATGTTGCTTGATAAAGTAACTTGGTTTGTAACAACTACTGTATTCACTGTTCTTCATATTATTACATCTCGCAAATGATATAAATTTCACATAAAGTAACACGCCACTTGCTTATCTTGTCAAAATATATTGTGACAATTCAAAAACTGGTATAACAGAAAGTATTACAAATAGATGGTTTATACATACCTTTCTTTTTGAAAGTTTAATATCTGGTGTTTGTACCCTTTTATGTAAAATGTTTTGAGATAACGCTTGGTCTGAACTGTTACGGTAATTTCCATCCAGTTGCATACGTTCTATGTAGCATTTTGATTCGATCAAATCCTTGTATGCTATTACATGCTAAAATTATTAACATATAATTAAGTAAAAATATGGCAGCAGACACAAACCGTTTGGTAATCATAAAATGTTTTTGATTTAATTTGTTGATTTTCCGTCACATTTTGGTGTAGGTAATTATGAGAGGCCCCAGAATCCTTTGTAGTATTCTGAAAAAACGTATTTATGTTAATATATGAACAAATACTTATTCTAACAATCTTATGAAGTGTATTATTTTTATTTATTTATTTATTTATTGTTGTACACTATTCCTGGGCCAAAGGCCTAACCTACTGAATATGAACAGAAGTTTTACATATACTATAAATTACAATAAATCTGCAATATATATTAATCTCCGATATAGTACGTTGATAATCTTGAGTTTCTTCTTTTTTTTATTGTCGAGTTAATCTTGAACTGTTGGCAGAGAAGTTGGTGTGCAGTGTAGTGTTGTTGAGGTGGGGATATTGGTTTGGAGGGAATATTATTATTGGATGGGGGGTTTTGTGATAAGAATTTCATTTAGGAAATGGTCAAATTGGAGGGGATAGTTAGATGCGAGGAAATTGATGCTAGGTAGTGGGGTAAAAGGATCAAGTTGTATTGTGTGTTTTATGTGGGTTTGGTGAGGAATGGAGTTGGCACATAAATGTATTAAGTGGTGGAGGTTTCAGTAATGTTTTGGTTCGAGCAGAGACAATAAGGAGAGCGGAATAGTTGGAAGGAGTGTAATTTTTGTCGGAATTTGCTGTGCCCAGTTAGGAATTGAATAGTGGTTCGATTGGAGTAGGCGATATGTTCAGGGATGTTTTGTTGTATCTGGGAAAATGTCATGTGTATGTCTACCGGTGACTTCGTTGTTCCATTGGTCTTGTCAGTTGTGCATTAGAGATATAGTAATTAGGTTTTTATGTTTGTCTTTGTCATTGTTTTGTATTCTGCGGGTTGTAGGGTGCGGTCATGTAATTGTATTGGTCTTTTTTTCTTTAGGTTTCGAAGTTGAACTTTGGAGTGGAGCAGGATGTTTAGGGGTGCTTGTTTCGGAATTATGTATAGTGCTGAGGTGGGGGTTGTTTTGAAGACTCTTGTGGAAAATAGTAGGAAAGGTCTTATGATTGGATTAAAGTTTTTGTGGGAATGAGGTGTTGTAAGGGGGTACCAGGAGTGTATTGCATAACTTATGATGAGAATTATTATTTGTTGTAGGATTAGTTTACAAGTGAGGCGAGTTAGTTCAGTAGATTTTGGTAGGGAATGGTGTATATTGTTAAAAATTGATTTGGTTTTGGATCGGAGATATGATAGACGTGCGTGCATTCTAAGTCTTGTTTCGATTTGGATTCCAAGGTATGTGGTAGATTTGGATAAGATTAAAGGTGTGTTAATTATGTGGATAGTGCGAGTGCGTTGGAGATGTCCTTTAAGTAATAGGATTTTGGATTATGCAGGTGATAGGGGTTGTTTATTTAATAAGGACCAGGAATCGATTTTTTCATCAGGAGGCGGGCAGTATTTTCTAAGGATTTGCGGGAGTTTCCATGTATGAGGTAGGCTAGATCATCAGAATAGACGAAGGTAGAAATAATAGGGATGTCAAGGTCTAGGAGGGGGTTTATAGAAAGGTTCCATAGTATGGGTGAGAGGATTATAGACATTCCTGGGATAGGGGTTGGTGATTGAAAAGTAGTTGGAGTTTAGGTTTGCAGAACGTGAGTGTAGGTAGGATTTTAGGATTTTGTATATATTTTGAGGAAAGTTGGCTTTTTTAATTTGTGAGAGGATATTGGGCCAACACAGGAGATCAAAGGTGGATTGGAAGTCTGCTTTCCTAACATTTAACAGTAATCATTCCAATACTTAATAAACCGCAAAATCATAAACCCGCACCCGAGTATATTGCACTCCTTCTGTCTGTTCAACGTCCGTATGCTGTTTGACCCTCGTCAACTCTCACAAAAACTCCCATTCTATATCAAGGCAGGAAATACCAGCATGACGCACTAGTCTGCAAGTTTCAGCTTTTCATCAAAATCTACCTACAAATACAACGAAAACATTATGTTTACGTAGGAGGTGCGTTACAATTGGTCTATTCTGAGCTAGCCTAGACATTTCCCTAGAATTCGCACAGCCTACATCTTCGACTATCTGTGTGCAATAGTCTAACCTAGGTCTATTTCTACCTCTCCTTTTTCCTATCTCTGCTTATAATATATTCCGCACTATTGCCTTATATGATATCTTCATCATACGTTTGTAGCACCACATTTCAAAGGCTTTTATCTTTTTCCTGTCCGCTTCTCCGACTGTCCAAGTTACACAGCTGTACAGTACTGTGCTCCACGCATATGCTTTCAGCAATCTTTTCCTTGTTTCTAAGTTTGCTATCTTTGAACACTGTAATTGCTTTTTCTTGTTAAATATGGCACGACTTGTGCTAATTAATCTTTGTTTTATATCTTTTGCGCTTTTCCCATCATGCCGTATTTGGCTTCCTAGTTAGCAGAAATCCTTAACCTCTTTTAAGTTCTCGTTTCCTATTTGTATTCTAGTTTTTATTTATTTTCCCCTTCGTTGCATACTAGCACTTTAGTTTTATTTTTGTTAATTTTCAAATCGAATCTCTCTGTTAAAACTGTTTCACTTTCATTAAGGGCTGCTTCTAACTCTTCAGAATAGAAATCAATGGAAGCAGGCGCCCAACCAGTTCTAAGACGGAAAACTTGAAGATTAAAAAAAGTAATTGTGTTTAAACCTGATGATTATCGTAAACAACTACAGGTTATGGTTTTGCAATATTATGTGTGGAAGGAGTAATTGGAAAACTATTAATTCAGTAAATGTGTAAGTGGTGTAGGATCTTGGTACCGGTCAGGTTGCTTAATCCCCTTCGCATATCATTAAAGATTTGTAAAATAGGGGATACTTTTTAGAAAACAATAGAAACGGAAAAGTGCAAAAGATATAAAAAAAGACTAGCACAAGGCCGTGCTGTATTTAACAAGAAAAAGCAGCTGCTATGTTTGAAGACAACAAAGGAAAGACAACAAGGAAAGAATGCTAAAAGAATTGGTGTGGAGCATAGCACTCTACGGCTGTGAAATGTGGACAGTAGGAGAAGAGGACAGGAAAAACATAAAAGCCTTTGAAATGTAGTCAAAGATTATTCACTTTTTACAGATGCGAAGGCTAGAATTTCCCGCGTAATTGTTTTTCTGTGCGTATGCTCCAAATAAGTGGTTTTCTGATCAACCTTAAATTTTCTTCTTAACTTAACTTTTTATTTCGATTCGTATTCCTGCAAATATTGGACAATTATTGACACATTTCAAAGCATTTGATTACGATAGAAGCATGTATGGTGGTTTACGGATGTCAGTTGAAAGTTTTGTTAATTATATCATATATAAATTATAAAAACACTTTTTATCCAAGTTCCAAACAAAAAGAATTGTAAAATTGAGATATCTCATCTTTAAAAAAATTGTATGATATATAGATATTATCGATATATTTCTAAATTCTCTTTGTAAAATTATTTTTAATTTACTTTTTGTAATTCTTTGTGTTAATTAAGAAGAAATTCAAAGAATTATAAGAATCCACATCTTATATGAATAGGTATGACTGTTAGAAACATTACACTAGATTTTATTATTCACATTAAATTCCCCGTAAAAAAAAACTTCTTATGTGATGACAGATTGCGTTCAAGGTTATAGAATTTTGTCCTAGAAACTTCAAACAATCTGACAAAGCCTTCGCATCTGCAAGAGGTGAACAATCTGTGATGTGGTGTTGCAGACGTATGATCATATAAGATAATCATTTTTGGTACTTTATAGTTGTGACAGTCCAAAGTGTGTAAAACTCGCAGCGCATAACCTATCTATGGATATAAAATATGAACTGTTGTTTTGTCTCTGGGTGCAAATCCGCATATAAAACATTCAAACACATAAAAAGAAGTATTTATTCTGCTCTTACTGGTACTATTGAGTTTCTAAATACATATCTTTGTAGGATGTGGAAACATTAGAAAACTGGAAACAAGCAATTCCTCGGAACGACAAAATTCTTTCTGAACAAAATTTCGTCTGTGAATTATATTTTCACCCTGAAGATGTACACGCGTCTTGGGACACAATTATTTTTATCTGTTTCAAGGTCATGTTTGACGTATAAATGTTAACCTTTGCACTCTTCACAAATAATTTCCTCTTCCATAATACTTATTAACAAAACTTATTATCTAATCCCAATTCTAATAATTCATGCAACAAATAAAAATTAAATACAAAACCTATATGGCGCGGTGGGGTGATGTTTTATAATTATAATATTGTAGCGAGCTACTAGTAGGCAATCCGTCAAACACACAAAACGCCGCAAGCACTGTTTATTCTCAAGGATTCCAGAATTCTTCTAGAAATTACTGGAGCATGAGTCATTCTTTTCAATCCAGAGTATATATAAGACCGCTAATGAATGCAAGAGTTAGAGTTGTTGCCTAGACTCTGATGGGGTAACAGCTCACGTATTCCGACCCGCGCCTTCGGGCGATTAAAGGTGGGCAGCGGAACGGTGACGTCCTGAGGGAGTTCTCCAGCTATGCGGGGTGCCGAGGAATGGGTACACAAGTGAAGTCGTCGGGGATGCACATCCGTCAGTCCTGTTTAGACGAGCTACCTGACGATGGAGCGGCCTGTGGCGAGTAGCCAGTCCTGTTAGGCGAAAACCACAGGCCAGTGGACCCAGGATCCGGAATACTGTGTAGTAGGAGGACAACTAAGGGGGAAGATCCGGGAAACTGCTCACTGCACCAAACCAAGAGGATTCCAGGAGCAGGTCTTCTAGAATCCAGACCTACATATACAAATATATATATATATATATATATATATATATATATATATATATATTAAGAACATCAACATCAACTACAAACCACAACTTACCAGAAGAAGAAATTTCAACATGCCGAAAAACTCGTGGAGTTACATGGCACTATAGCGACGCTGAGAGCGTCGCGTCCAGCAAATGTACGGCAAGAGTTAGTCTACCTAAGAATGTCGTATATAAATTATATCGTGTATAGTGAATGTAGTTGAGCTTTTGAAAGTCCAAGAGTAAACATAAATGCTATATGAGCTGAACGTGTCTAATGTACATGCAGCTTGTAGTATACATAAATAGATAGAAGTGTATAAATAATAGTTGTGTTAGTGTTATTAATGGACCTATGGTAAAGAAGTTAGTTTAAGAAGACATTAGTGCTTGTAAATTCATTAGTGTGATAGTGCTTCATTGTTAATTGGACTGAAAACATCTATAAATAAGGCCTATACTGTTAATTAGACTTGTGAACCGTGAGTAATAAAGACTATTGTTATTACTTGTTTTTATATTAGAGAAACGCGGGAGGAGTGGCCCGCTTCAATATTTATGCGTAAAGTAGATGTTTTATTTTATGTACAGATCTATAAAATATAAGTAGAAGAGGCGTTTTAGCAGTTACATTCTGTTAACGTTCAAATTAAAAGATACTATTATAATAGTTCAGTTTTAACGGATAATTTAAATATGAGTTTAAACTGAAACGTTAAAGTTGACCTTGAAACAGCCAAAAGAATTGTGTAGCGAGACGCGTGTTGAAGATATTATTTCTTACAAGAAGATTGTACCGCCTGATGGTAATGTGCCCAGAAATAAACGACTGCACTCGATATTGAAAGATGGAGCGATACCGCAGATATTTTCTATTCTTCCCTCATATTTGTCTTCTCACAAGAAAAGAAGAAAGCCCCCTCAAACCCCTCCAAACAAAAAGGATGAAGTCATGCTTGTTAAGTGTTCCTTCCATAAGTACTGCGGCAGCAGTAAACGGGCGTCGCCGTGGATCAATGTAGTAAGCGTAAGACTACGGATTCCAAGGTCCTGGGTTCAAATCCCGACACGGCCGACTGCTTGAAAAATGACAGGTGAGCATTTTTCACAAAAATTACGCCCTCGTTCGGATGAGAGGTTAAATGGAGGTCCCGTGTGTGGGTGTTGTCACGCACGTTAAAGATCCCTACCTTGCCTGCAACGGCAAGGATTCGGCAAAATTCTAAATTTCCAGGCAACAAAAAACTCGCCTCCTGGCCAATGTAGTACCTTCTGGTGGAGCATTGCAAATATAAATGCACGGCAGCAGTAAACGATTTGACTGAATTTGCCGTAGCAGTTTCAGTGTTTGAGAAATTAAAAAAAGAAATGGATATATGAATGTTACCTAACCCCAATTGGATTTTTGTGTATATAGCTGGTTTAAATATACACATTTGTGGAATGGAATAACAACTGTATGATTAATAAGAAAGTGATAATGTACAGTGATTGTACAATTCAGGTACGTAACCCTTTTGTATGTCAGAAAACATTTTTTAATAACACTGCAAAATCTAGTCTGGAAATGTAAAGGCCCATTTAAAGACCACAGTATATGTCGGGGCCATTATGCAATTACTGGACAATGTTAATAAACTTTATGCAACCAATTATACATCCGATCGCGCCCATAGAAAGTATAGTTACATTACACAGCATGCTATTTTGTTTCTTTAATAACTTGAAATTCTTATAGTAATATGTGAGTATTAAATTGGTAGTTGTTAAGAATATGTGTATATTTCAAGTTCCAATGACTGAAATTTTGAAGAACATCCGAATTTATAATTATTTATGACAAAAATAACAAATTCTCCACAAGACTGCATATAAAAATCGCACTCCTTTATCTTTAGCGGTAAGTATTGAACTAGGAATAGAGTGTTAGAATATGCACGGGTTTCAAAGTCGAGATTTCAGTTCTAAGTCGAGTGGTCCATACTTAGAGAGATGTCGTCTAACCTAACCTAACTTAGAGTAGTCACACGCGTCTCGGGACACAATTATTTTTGGCTGTTCCAAGGTCAACTTTGACGTTTCAGTTTAAACTCATATTTAAATTATCCGTTAAAACTGAACTATCTATCTATAATAGTATCTTTTAATTTGAACGGTAACAGAATCTAACTGTTAAAACGCCTCTTCCACTTATATTTTATAGATCTGTACATAAAATAATACATATACTTTTCGCATAAATATTATAATTATAAAACATCACCGCACCGCGCCATATAGGTTTTGAATTTCATTTTTATTTGTTTTAACTTTGCATAGAATTATTAGAACTAGGATTAGATCATAGATAAAACCACACACTAGATGGGTAACATTTATGGCCGCGAGTTTATTACTGATTTAGTTCATACTACGCCCGCGAGATGGTACGTGTAATTTGTAATGCAGGAAACTGTCGGACGATAGATGACATTTCATAATTAAAACTTTTATGTCTGTGGTGAAATTTGTAGGTTGTTTAATTATTCTTATTTGTTGAACATTCATTCTGAATATTTAGTGCAGATTAATTTATTGTGTTTCGCGTTTATTGACTTAATTTTTGTATTTAAAAAGGATAACTTCAGTGCAGGTTAGATTAATCTATAGGAGCAATGGTTTTCTTGTACTGTGTGCCTTTGTGTTGTAAAAAAACTCTGAAACGAAAATGCACCGGTTTACTACTGATCACATCGTAAGTTTTGTGAAATAATTATTGTAAATATAATTGTAAAATTCCTATACAACTTCTGTGTATTGTGAGATATTGTACTGATGTTACTGAATATAATTAAGTAATAAAGACTTGAAATGTTGTTATAAAATTATAGAAACCCTTTCAAATTAAAATTTCAGTTTAACAGAACGAATTCGACCTTCTATATGTATACCCAAAATATTGAAGTCGGACCATTGATCATGTTCATAGTTTCTTTTTCTTGAGAAAATAGTATTTATCCAACGTTTTGATTTCTGAAAACGTCTGATAAATGATATTTTCTTTGCACGTGGTTCTTTATTTCAAGAAAAAGGAATCAATGGTAGAAGCTTCATAATTTAAATAATACCACCACAATAGTTGTTTAGACTACGCCCGCTAAAGGTCGCGACGAACTCTATAAAAAGTTATATTAGGCTGTTGCCCATCTATTGTGAGTGGGTGTTTATCTATGGATTAGATAATAAGTTTTGTTAATAAGTATTATGGAAGAGGAAATTATTTGTGAAGAGTGCAAAGGTTGACATTTATACGTCAAACATGACCTTGAGACAGTCAAAAATAATTGTGTTCCGACCCGTGGGTAGATGTCAGCTAGCTTAACTTAAGTTACAGAGATCTCGTCTAACCTCTGACGTCACATCCGTCATCGTGGAAAGTAGAATTTGAAAGGTCGGAAGTGAAAGATGGATAGCGGATTTACGATAAACCCAATTTATGCAAAATATAAGAAAAGTTGTCTGACCTAACTTAGATAGATGTCTTCGAATTTCCGGGAACCGAGATATATGCCATTGCAGTTCTTACATATTTTGATTGTAATGTATATCGATTTTTTAAAAAAAAATAGGGTAAGTTGGCTTTAGTAGCGGTACGACTTTAAGCCGTTAAAGTATTGTAACCCGATTGATTTTAGTATATAATTCGTATTCTTCTAAAAAGAAAATGTAAATAATAATCGAACTTGTAAAGAATATGCACCATCGTCGGGCGGAGGAAATAGATATGGTAACAGAACTTGTTATTGATGGAATTAGAAAAATATACATTCTAAACAAGGTCGGTTGTATTTGAAGATCAAAAATATTGATATATTGCACATACCCAATTACTGGCTAGTAAAGGATTTAGAAGACGAACTCGTAGACGTAAATTTAAAAATAAGAATTATAGTGTTTAAGTTACAACAACCATTAGTAAACAAAGAATTTGCGAGCATGTGTTGCTATACTTCGGTTCGTATGAGTAGAGAATGGAAATAAATATGCATATTATTTGTTACAGGGTTTTTCTAAAAAAGAATTAATTTTAATGGGTATTCTCATACAAAATGAGCTTAAAATGCATCCCAAATTACCCAAAATAACTAAAAACCTGGATCCCTGCACCAAATCCTGGGTCTATGCATGGGCGTAAGCCCAATTTCTTATACACTTATATTCTTTTGTTGAATGATAGGAAATTATACTTCCGAAGTATTTCTATGTATTCGGAGAAGCCGTGAGGGCGTACTAATCCCTGCTATTCTACTTGTCACGGAAAATTTAAGTCAAGTTGAAGGCCACTAGAAAAGTGCTTAGGTATCGGCGTTTGGGTTGGGGGTGGTGACAACTTTTGCTCCGGCTTAGTCAGGGTGAGACTCTAATTCAGGGTAGATCAGAAAATGTACTGCACAGATTATATTAATAAGGGTTAGTATTGAATCAGAGCCTGGACAGGGAATGTCAAGGCGCCAGAAACTGATAACAATTAAGGAGCGTATGAAACCTAAAGTCCTAGTTCCAACAGACTTCGAAGAAACCCCCTTCCAGATCATAAATATAAAACACGCAACTTCACAAAATAACTATCTTTAATATCGCATCGGAACACAAAAACAATTAATAACAAAAATTCTAAATACCAGTTGAATTTCAATATTACATCAATTATGATCACCCTAGGCAGTAAAGAGGGTGCCTAGAAATATACTAAATGTTGATGTTTAAATATTAAATTTTGTATATCAGTATTACAGAATTTTGAATGAAGTAGATGTACTTCTTATGAACAGCAATAGCTCAAATTATTAATATTAAGTACTAGTAAAGGAAAATAATAAAACCACAATGGCACCAAATAAGCACAAACACTAACAACGAACAATAAATACATGGAATAATCTTACTCAATGATTAGCTTCTGTACGTAGTTATCTCACATCAAAGGTCGTCGAAGTCCTAGGCTGCTGGAATGGTAACCCAGAGTAACGACAGCTGGTCGGCAACGCCAATAAATGATAAATAATAAAGTTGATAGTGCGACAACGTTCTTGAGATAAAGGAGACAGGAGCATAAACTGAATGAAGAGCATACGTATAACGCACAATGAGAAGGCGTAGGGAGGAAAAAGAAGAACCCTAAAATTTAATATTAGAAATCAAGTTGTAAACAAAAATTGAGATATTAATTACCACGTAAGTGGGTCAATTAACTGGTTTAGAGATAACAGGGCGTTACAATATTTAGATTTCAATAACGAACATCTGCACCTAGAAAAATTAAAATAATAAAATTTAATGTATTTTAATTCATACCAATTATGAACGATGATGATGAATTTAAATCCACTACAAGTGAAAATCGAAGCTTGCAAAAGGTATTCTAGAACCATAAAAACAAAATTGCTAAACTCCAATAATTATTTGTCGGTTCTACCTAAATCCGTAATTAATACGTTTATATCGGCAGAATCCAACTTTTACCAACAACGATTGAAATAAGAATGCCTTTTATCCACAAGGACAAAAACAAGGTACAGCTTATTATCATATTTGTAATTTCAAATGCAGATAAGTAACGTAAATTTGAGTATACGGCAATAACTTGTAATTATGAAGGTTAACACAAATGGAGCGCAAAGGTAACAACGATATAGATAGCAGGACAATGCTATCAGCAGACAATTGAATTTAGAAATATTATATAAATAGAATGCTGACACAGAAGTGTCGACCGGAAGGTTACATACTGCCTGCGCCAGTGGACAGAGGTGATCAATTTAGTAGAGTTACGAGTTAAAACCGTTAAAATACTATAATCCGTTTTAATTAAACATAGATTTTAAAATATAGTCGATTAATATTTCGGTAAATTATATACCAAACGCGAGTTATGTATTTCCCAATCTATGTATGTATAATAAAATAGAAGTTATTAGGAATTATTAGAAATTGTTAAAGAAATTATTAAGTCAAGTGCAACAATGTAATAAAAGGATAATTAAATAAAGGTTATTAACAGTTGTGAGAACGGCTGCAATACATTGTATTGCAGACGATAGTGATACTGCAGGTGGCAGGTCACAGACGGTTAAGAATCGTGATTACCTAGAAAGTAAGATTATTACATTGTATAATAAATAGAATTAAGAAATAAGCAGATACGAGCTCTGCAAGTTCCCACAGACATGTGAGGGGCAGGGACAACATAAATACCCCGGGAGTTCCAGATCAGTCAGTCAGTCTCGAGTATTTCAGCTTTAACATTGCAGTTTGCTTAGGCTGCTCACTCATATTAGTTCAATTATTAATTATTTTTCGACTTAGAGTAATTTTAAATCAAGATTGTCGAAATTCCATATTTAATATCTGTTGAAAAATAAATAAATTGTTACGAAGTTTTGGAAGAAGTTTTTAAAAACACCGCTCCCAAAGCCCGAAACGTAACTCGCGCAGTCCAACCAATAGAAAACTGATAAAGAGTCAAATAGTGGATTTTTATCCGTTGTCGGGGTGCTCGATTATACCCTATATTAAGATCTAGTTTGGTTAAGGAACATGGTATTACCATGCGAGAAGCAATACTATATAACTAGGCGGCTCGAAAGTTGTTACATGGTAGAAAATATGTTGGCCATTAAATTAACTGGTTGTTGGAAAATGAGGAATTATACTTTAGAAATGCGTCTATGTATTTGGGTAAGCTGCGAGGATATAGCTGTTTTCCGCTATTCTAGCATCTACGCCAGTAAATCGAGGTGATCGACTTAGTAAGCAAATGCAGTTTTTATATATTTTTATTATATTAAGTAGGGATTTTCTAAAAACGGGATAAGTTTGTTTTAGTAGCAATACGAGTTTAAACCGTTACAGTGTTGTAACCGGATTGTTTTTATTATATAATTAGAATTATTCTGTAATTAGATGATTACTATGCAAAAAATAAACACTTCTTTAAAAATAAATATATGTATGTTAAATATATTTACGTTCAAAATATAATAAAAAGCTAAGAAAAAAATTGTTAAAGTCGTCAAAATTGTGGATAGTATGGGGTAAATTAATACAAAGATTGGAAAATTTCTTACTAAAAAAGAAAAATGTGTATGACAGTTAATAGCATTTTACGTGGGCAGTTCTCGAAAATTTGTACCTGCTAGACATGACGCAAAGGCCAAAGCATGTGGATAACAGGTTATTGGATAGAAGGGTTGGAAGTATCAACGAGAAATATTCACATTCCACATGTCGTTCGTGTAGAGTTCAATTAACAGACACTAATTAGAGAATATGTTAGATTAATTACCGTAAATGTATAAGCTCGAATAAAGAAGACTCGTATAAAGT
Source organism: Platerodrilus igneus (assembly GCA_036346225.1). Taxonomy (NCBI): domain Eukaryota; kingdom Metazoa; phylum Arthropoda; class Insecta; order Coleoptera; family Lycidae; genus Platerodrilus; species Platerodrilus igneus. The sequence goes on from JARFIW010000800.1 coordinate 5,989,918, forward strand.
ACGTTAAATACGATATTTTGCTGTGCTTGCGTTCTTGCAGGCAAAAATTGTCTATCACCTTCGTTTTTTCCCTACTCAAATTTTGGATACCATCGAAGTGTTTTTCAGCAGCTATCGCTGGCTTTTAATCTGTAAAAGACGATCTTTTTGCAGTGTTGCATGTTTACTTGCAAAAATCGTCTCATTATCATCGTTTTTTCGTACCCAATCTTCGATTGTGTTGAGATGTTTTCAGCATCCTCCGGTTTCGTCTAAAATGTATAAGACAATATATTGAAGTGCTTGCGAGTAGTTAGGCTATGCCGTTTTAATAACAAAATTTCCTTTATATACAAATTTTGTCATAGAGTTTCATATATATTCGCTTAAAATAAAATACCGGCGAAGCGCTGTGGCTCCGGTGCTTTTGTTGATTGATAGTTTGCTTAATGATAAATGTGTAATGGGGCTTCTTAGGTTTTTGTCCTCGTCATCTTGGGGGGGGGGAGGGTGCAGCGCCGGATATCTTTGTTGTTAGATAGTATGGTGAATGGGGCTTCACCCTCGTGGGGGCACTCGTACCTTTGCTTAATGAGGAACGGGGCTCCTTAGAACTTCGCCCCTCGTTTTTATTCTCGTCGCATTAGTTACTTAAAGAGCGATTTTTAGGTGAAGCAAAAATAAGAAACGTGGTGGATGGCGTAATCATTCTCAAAATAATAAATGCGGAATGGAGCTTCCTAGCGTGTTCTGAACAGGGCTGTGTCCCATGAGAAATTTTTAGACTAAGCAAAAATAAGTAACGTGGTGGATGGCGTAATTATTCTCAAAATGATGAATGCGGAATGGGGCTTCTTAGCATGTGCTGAACGGGGCTGTGCCCCATTAGGTGATTGACTACTTCGGAGATTTTTAGTTTAAGTAAAAATCAAACGTGGTGAAGAATGATTAGGTTATGCAAAAACGTGCATATGGTAAAAAATTTAGCGGTGCTCCTTAGAGCTTTGCTCTTGTTTTTATTCTCGTCGCATTAGTTAATTGAAAATAAATTTTTAGGTTAAGCAAAACTAAGAAATGTGGTGGATTACGTAATCATTCTCAAAATGATGAATGCGGAATGGGCTCTCTAGAGTGTTCTGAACGGGACTGTGCCCCATTAGGTAATTGAATACTTCGGAGGTTTTTAGGTTAAGCAGAAATTAAACGTGGTGAAGAATTTTTAGGTTATGCAAAAACGTACATGTGGTGAAGAATTTAGCGGTGCTCCTTAGAACTTCGCCCTCGTCGCATTAGTTAATTGAAAAGAGGTGTTTAGGTTGAGCAAAACTAAGAAATGTGGTGGATGACGTAATCATTCTCAAAATGATAAATGCAGAATGGGGCTCCCTAGCGTGTTCTGAACGAGGCTGTGTCCCATTAGGTAATTGAATACTTCAGAGATTTTTGGGTTAAGCAAAAACGTGCACGTGGTGGAGAATTTTCCGAGAGTCTCAAGAATTATTTTTGTACTAAATATATAATGTTAAAAAAGAAAGCACACAAAATTTTAATGTTTTATTTACAAAAAATTACATTCTTTAATTGTTTTTATCTTTTTGTAGAGTGGCGGTAGCAGATTCTTATTTATTCAATTTTCTTGTTTTAGAATTATCACCACCACTGGAGTCCTTTTAATTTCAAAAAAATTTGTTAGTAATATATAATATATAGTTTTTTCACTTACCGGCATATTCTAATTATATGGTAATGAGTTCATATTTTTATGCAGTTTGATTGATTCACTGCAGAAACAAAACATTTTTTACACAGCTGACAATACTGTGTGCCGTTCATTTCAATACAATATGAGTAACTATCTACACCACAGCTGAATACTGAATGTAACCTCGGCTTTTCTAATTATGGTTTAATAAAATATAGGTATATATGCAAATCGCGGAAAAACAGGTGTTTATTCATAAGGAAAAAACCAAGTTTGTATACAGGTATTAACTTTAATAGCTTTACGTTTTATTAAATAATAACAATTTTCAGTAATAAATGAAATTAATTTATAGAAGTAAATATTTTTGCAAATATTGTGCAATACAACTTATTCTAGGATAATGTGTTAAAAGCACGTTAATAAAAATATCCCCCGAGGTCTGTGAGAAATTTAAGTTGGATTAATGTTGGAAAAGGACCAAACAATGTAGCATAAAAATCAATAAACAGACGCGTACTAAAACTTAATTCAATCCTAAAAAATATATGCATATCTATGGCAGGCACCCCAACGTGCATGAATTCTGACTTGTAGTAAGATGACAAACTACCTATTTGAAATTAACAGTTGGTAATTATATGATAGGCAACAGAGCATACACATTTTTCTTTATTCAATATATCTGTTAGCAGGAATTCTCCAATATAATGTTTACAGATTCTGTTACCCTATATCTATTAACTTCAAGCCTAAGATCGGGCATAGTCTTTATGAATCCCGTGAGAATAAAGACGAAGAGCAAAGCTCTAAGGAGTCCCGTTCCTCATTTAGCAAAGACTCGAGGGCCCCCACAAGAGCGAAGCTCCATTCACCATACTATCTAACAACAAAGACACCCAGCGCTGCGCCCCCCGCGGTGACGAGGGCGAAAACCTAAGGAGCCCCATTACACATTCATCATTAAGCAAACTATCAACCAACAAAAGCACCAGAGCCCCAGCGCTTCGCCCGCATTTTATTTTAAGCAGATAAACATGGGATTCTATGACAAAATTTGTATATAAAAGAAATTTTGTTCTGAAAACGGCCTAGCATAACTACTCTTGCGATTTGGTGGATTTATCCCACACTTTCGTTTTAAGAACCTTTGAGATTATTCGCATGCCTTCGGCGTCTTTCCGCACTTGCTTTAAAGAGTATAAATTAGTGGCCTTCCTATAACATAGACTTGAGGTTAACTAGCAAACAGATAGGAAATCATATAGCGGATTTAATCAGTGATCCGTATGCTCGATTATGGATATAGTTTTGCTAAAGGGTATGGTACTACAAGACTATAGACATGAAAACATACCTACATTGTTGAAATTTCCTACATAGCAGAAAATGTGTATTGTCCATTAAAAACTATCTAATTTGTTGGAAGATGGCAAATTCGGTTCCGAAATATCTGTACGTATTCGGTATAATTTGCGAGATTACAGTTTAAGTCACCTGGAAATATTGCGTGTTGGAACTGGTGTGGGCCCCACGTCTAGCGCGCCGGGGCACGCGCAGTGTCATGCCGGGATACCCACCGGGTTGTGGAAGGCCACACACCGGGGCTGGAGTGGGCCGCAGTCTTGGTGGTTGTTGACGGGGGGGTCTTAAATTTTTCATATGCACTTACGCTCTTTCGGATTTGCGTCTATAGTTTCGTTTAGATGTGTTCGGTATTTAATCAGTGACCTTGGAAACATCAACTATACCAAAGAAGAAAAACTCTTAGAGTACAAAGACTAACCTAATCCAATTACTGAACCTTTGCGATAATATAATAAATAATAGTTAAAATGGGCGACTTTCTGGATTTCGTCGACGAATTAAAAAGATAATGATAAATTTGTGTGTTAAGAAAGAGATACGTGGCTTTTTTAATAGCTACACACCTACAAAATAGTTGCTGTCATATTTACTAACATTCTACAGCACGTTTATTGAGAAAACAGTGATACAAAGGAACTTACTGTATTACAGACAATATAGAGCACAGGAACAATATAAAAAATTACACAATTTCCGTATACAGCTTTGATTGTTTACATATTTATTACATAAAATTAATGCAAAATGGATTAAATAACGACGGTGTTACAATTGTATTAAACGCGGAGGCAATTTTTTTCAAAACCTGATACCACCCTTCTCGACAATTCCAGAAAATGTAAACATCATGTAACACCCTAGAACGTTTTTAAATTAACCCAAACTTTAAACAAAATTTATTGCCCATCACTGACAATTCTATCTAAAATGTAACTCATCACTGACCGGAATTAATATAGTTACCCAACCCTAGTTTGATTTTGGGTGACAGTTGACAACTTAAAGGACCATAACCTGTCAACTGATATCTAACATGCCTTGGAGTTTAGGAATTTTTAAATTAGGGCGCCAAAGAAAATGCTAGTTTGTTCTAGAAAATTCGAAACCGGAAGCGTGCAATGATATTTAATTTTTCGCGATATCTATAAAAAATATGAACAGAAAGTAATTTAGAATATTGAAGAATAACTTAAATTTAAATATAGGGTAGTTTCCAATCGGCAATGGTAATAATAAAAGTTGATTTAAGCAATTAACCTGAAAGTACATGTAGAGATGATTTAAGATTGTGAAATATGTAAGGTTTTTGATTGGTTAGACCAGTCACGTGACCGAAAGTATATAACTACGGTAAGTGGAAAATTATGGGGAAGATATACGAATGCTAATATAACTAGACTGAGGGTTGTTACGTGTTGTTGCATGGCTGCCTAGCAGCATTGGTTATGTTCAAGTTTAAATTAACGTAATGTTTGGTTAATAAATCTGCGAGGTGATGAAGCTTGTACTTGAAGAAATAGTGGAATTCAAGGATTTGGTGGTGGACATAATACTAAATATTAGCATTCGGGGATACACAAATATTACAAGGATTTTGTAAACTCTCGGGTAAGTTAACTCACCAGTGGCGATTTCAGAGTTCTATGCCTAACCATCCTGAGGAATATCCATGTACTCTCCGTTGTAGAGGAGCCGAGGCGTTTGAGTGAAGTATAGTGATTGCTGTTGGATTAGAAGTAGTTGACAACCTTGTGGAGTAGGTGAATGGACCAAATAATATCAATTAGCAGTAACAAACATTAGTTCTACAATGTCACGTTTTTTGTCACGTAACTACACAAAACGCTGATACGGAATATGCCATTGACACACACACACATACAAAAGAAAACGAGTTACATACCTGTAGATGTCCGGATACTTAGCTTGCAAACCGTCGGGGGTGAGTCAGCACAGAAACGCCGCGGTATTCAGGATCCATTCACCCTGCCATCGTAACTACAGCAGCGATCGACAGACAAAAGCAGCTAGTCCACGGCAACGAACAGGTGGGCCTACACTAAGAAAAAACCCATTTGGCCTCCATCTAAAAAAGCAATACACGCAAGACACCTCCTAGTTGTCGAACAAACAAAAACAAACGTGCATTGCTTTTGAAATACAGTGACAAATAATGTTGAAAATATTTCGACGCCCAAACTGCAGAATCAAATTCAACATTAGTTCAAATGACACGAATTCTAACTGCAAATCCTTGCTTATCAAAGCGCAATTAAAGCTAGAAAACACGCTATCAAATAATAGTAGGATCTATCATCTCGACAAGTTTTTAAATGGGAAACATAAGAGAAGCAATAATACGTTATCGGAAGGTTTAACAAACTAACGGATACCTAAACAGGATGTAAACTATTTAATTAAAGCATAAACTTGTCCTTTCAAAGCAACTAGATTTAACTTGAAAGATTTAACAGTAGCAGCGGAATATATTCGAGCGGGTATTGAATTAACCAGGAAAATTTTTAAAAGCAAAATTGGAACGTAACAACGGAATGGATTTGACTTGCCTGGCTACAGAAGAGCGTTTTGTAAAATTTGGAACAAATTATATTGCAACATATTATATTAATATTTATATTGATCTGTATCATGTTACGGGTTCTTTTGATCCCCTAATGTGACCAGTGACCTTTAAGGAAGGATTTCCTTAAAATGATGGAACGCAAATATCTGCTAGGGGTCTATTCCTTGGGCAGACCTTATGAGGATTGGTCGTGGTTCTTTTTACAAAGCATTATTTTCTTACTAGGGCTAGATTTTTAACAAAACAGGGGTTTAAATAGGGCGCCACCAAGTCATTAACTTTAAACACAGGGTTTCCCTAAGGGGGACTTGGGCGTCCTTAGGGAGGAATATCGTATTAACTGCTAACGCAGAAGCTGTAAAGAAAATTTAATTAAATTTACAAAAATGAGGACACAAGAGGTATTCTCTTGTTACCTCATAAAAAAACAGCAAAGATTAATCAGGCAACAATAATATGAGCACAGATTATATGCTTTAAATTCTGAAAATGCTATCAAAGCCTCTTGTTAAATTGGGTTTACCACTTTACGCTTTTTGACCTTATACCTTGTTACTCCATTTCTGAACGTACTTGTTCAGAATAAAACAATTAATTAAGAAAATTAACGTTGCTTCTTTAATTAAAATTGTTCCTTCATAAAAATTGTAAATATAAAATTCATGTTTAAGAAAAGATAATACAAGTTTCATCTACTCATAAGGTAGGATTATATATTCAAAACGAAATATTAAAAACTTTAAATGTTGTTTACGTTACAAAAGTTTAACTTGAATTTATACCAGAAATACCAGATCTGTTTTTTTTGTTTACATATTTATAAAACTTTAACTACATTGTCTATTAATTCATCATTCAGAAATGATAAGTGAAATCATGCATATATGAAACATCAATAAGAACTTTTTAAGTTTGCCTAATTTCATAAAAATTAGTAACTGTGATTACACTGTACTAGTATTGACAATAAAAATTTACTAAGGTCCTTCTTAATTTGTTAAACGGATAAATGATAATAGGTGGTTACAAAGATATTTTTCGAAACAGCCTCGTATCAAAGATCACCAAATGTAGACGTGATGTAAAAATAATTCTAATCTCTTACCTTGGCTCAGCAGGTGTTGTTTACATGTTGGCGTTACAGCATGTTAGGGCAGGTGTTAATACATACATTTTTCAGAAAAACAAGTGACGTAAAATCCACATGTTCTACAGAACACGAACAGTTGCTTGATCCTTAGACCGGACCATACGAACTTCTATGCGTTTTTCTCATACGCACAAACTGGACCAACCAAACTCCAATACCAAACTTCGATGTTCTACTGTGTGTAGACCTTGACCAAAAATTTCAAAAGTACCATTTCAATTCACCATCGGACTTAATTTCCAAACTATAAAATTTCTACGTACTTTGTAGAACGTTTGCTTAAAATTCAAACTTATTGTTTTCTCGCATAACATTACACAAAATCCAACTATTCATGGTACGGTTGAAGGACGTTCATCTTGGATCGATATTTTATCGCAAAGTTGACGTGAATGAACTATAAGTTGATACTCGCAGGTGCGAAAGTAGAATCCATATCCTCTTTAAATACAGCATACGGACTGCCTTATTTTTTTAAAACCAGATAAGGCGTGTTCATTCCAACAAATAAATATACGATGGAGCCTTACTATTTATATACAAACCGACTTCTTAAAAGTTGAGAATTATAAAATAAAAATCTAATTAAAGATTCTCCAACGAAGCGTTGAAAACATGTTTTATCGTAACTTTTACGAAATTATAAAGGAATATTTTAAGTGCTATTTAAACAAATGTCCAAAGAATTATTAATTGAATTTATCAAAAAAAAAATTATCCAAACAAAGTTATTTATTAAAAGTCATTTAAAGACGTCGTTAAAAAGACGTTATAAAAAAAACGAAGAAAAGGAAGAGCGTTACAACAAAATTATTCAGTTTGTCTAAAAACTTATATTTTTAATTCTTACCATCGTTAAAACCACAAAGCCTAGTGTTCAGCGCACTAGGGCTCTACTACCGCACAAAGCCAGACGCAAGTTACATGCTAGAGCCCTTATTATTTTTATGATGGTTCTCAACGAGAGCTCTAGCTAAAATGAGTGCAGATGCAATATGCACAAAACTGGAAAGCTGCTTGGCCTTGATAATATTAATACTACCATTCGGCGCCTGATGTTAGCAATCAAACTAGCATTTCTGTATGGCGGTTAGCACGCATAATACCAATACTGGTATTTATTTATTTAAAAATGGTTTGCATAATATTAATGACTATACAAGAGTTTGTAAAACTAAAAATTCGTTAATGTTCTGCAGTGACCAAAAAAACTATTACAATATGATGGTCTCTCACTTTCGAAAGTAAAGGGCTTATGCTTTTTTTGGATGTCTGGAAGAACATGAAAAATGTATTCTTTACAGAAGAAGAAATAGAACAAATCGAGGAAATTCAAATGCAGGAAGTAAAAGGTTGTATACATATGACGAAGTGCCGAAGACTGGAGCAAATAGATAGAAAAAGAAAACTTGTCATTGCTGGAATTAAAGAAAATGTAGAGCACAAAAATGAAGTCTGTTATATCTCCAATTCAAAAGCAAGTCGCGCTTACGTATCTAATTTTACAAAGGGAAACGACAAGAAGGAATTAGAGTTTTAAATTATCACAATAAGAATTATGATATACTTCTTATTTAAAATTCAGAAATGTGTAAAATTTTTAATAGTAGTCTGCGCGGGAAGTTCTCGAAAATTTGTACCTGCTAGACAGGGCGTAAAAGCTAAAAAAAAAGTGGGTATAAACAGGTAATCGACAATAAGTGTTAGAAATATTAACATTCCATATATATTTCGTGTAAGGTGCAACTGGCAAACGTTGATGAACGTGACTCAGTAGGCATTAACTCTTACTATGGGTTTAGTCCGCGAAGCTCGGGGGCATGAATACATAATCTAAGCAGACTTAATTTCGTCATAATTTACTTTTAATAAACTGATCAAAATACGTACAAACTGCACAAAGATATAAACAAAAATTTATTCCTTTACTAATAATTATACTAATGTATACAAAAATCAAACCTCAAGGTCTTTTATGGTAAACAAAACAACTACAAAACGTAATTTTGTAGCGCCTACTATTTCTAATTACTATAACATAGCAGTTATACTTGAAAGAATTCCTTATTCTTGATTAAGTGAATCGGTCTAAACAATTTAATCTGTAATTTCGCCACCACAATTACATTTGATCAAAATGTTTAATTATAATAAACTTAGTAAAGTACGTATTGTAGCGGGCTACTATTAACGCGTTTCACCAATTTAAAACAAGTAATAACAAAAGTCTTTATTACTCTCTATTCACAAGTCTAATTAACAGTATATACCTTATTTATAGATGTTTTCAGTCCAATTGACAATGAAGCACTATCACACTAATGCTATTTACAAGCACTAATATCTTTTTAAACTAATTCCTTAATTATAAGTCTTCTTAGCTACACTAAACACTACTATAATTTATTTATTACACTTTTGTCTATTAATGTATTTTACAAGCTGGTGGTACAATATACACGTTCACATAACACAAATTTATATTTACTAAAAGAACAACTAATGAACAACTAACTATATACGAGATGATTTATATACGACATTCTGATATAGACTAACTCTATACTTCATCAGCGGTCTTATATATACCCTGAATTAAATGGATGATTTATTTTCCGGTATATGCTAGAAAATTCCAGGCTTCTGTAGTAAATACATCGTTTACGGGGTTTGTGTGTTTGATGGGTTGCCTACTAGTAGCTCGTAACAGTATGTTTAGTGTTACAGTTAGGAATTAGTGATAGTAAAAGTTTAAAGGATTTCTTTAATTTCTAAGCGAGCAGCTTAATATGGGTCGCGAACGAAGCGAGTTATGTGAGAATTTGCTTTGCATGGCGTTCGATTAAGTTAGCTACAAAATTTTTTGATATTGAGGTTCCAAGGTCTAGACAAAAGCGACGCCGCCAGGATATGAACTATGCAAGAAAAAATCGACAAAATCTCGATGGTTGAAGTTCTGTGACTGTTCCGTCAACCTATTGTCGCCAGTTATCGTTAGTAAAAAGATAGTAACGGGTGTTTGAAGCATTCAGTTTTTAAATTTGGAATTGCCCAAAAGGAGTTGGAATCCCGTAACAAAATAAGGATGCACCGGCCAACTACAGTGATGCGGTAGTGTGTTGTTATAGTATGAAATGGTGGAAAATTAAACAAATGTGCATAACGACTGCAATTTTACATAGGTATGAAAAACATTGTGCAAATAATAACAAATAGGAAAGGAAACAATAAAATTTAAAATGTACTTACGGTAATAGTTACGTTAGTAGTCTATATTTATCACTACAATAAAGCACGTATATTGAATTTACAGTTCTAGTTTTACAGTTAATTTCTCTTAACAATGTTATCTTACAGGTTCTAACTTCCAAAAAATCCCCTATTCCTTTGGGGTCTCGAATTCCAAAATATTCTGCTGGGAAACAAACCGTCTCAAACTAATGTCGTTTGTTGGGCATGTTAAAAATCCGTGTACCATCACGTGGACCTTCATTATTATCTCATAATTAGTAGGGCAGTTATGACAAACCCAAACTTTTTGTTCTAACTCCACATGTAATCAATTAATGATTTGGTAGGAAACGAATTCTTTTGTTCAACTAACTGTCTCGCGATGTTATTCTGTTCCACTGCTCTGTCCTAGAGGGGTAGACTATTAATATTTACCTAACATGTGTAACATTGCCTGTAATCATGGTTTATTTTTGTTAACCTTGCTAATTGTGATATAATTTATTACCTACATGCATACAATGTCGGATGTGTAAGTTAATCTCTGTGAGTTTTGTCAATTCAGTTTTTCTTTTGTTTATTACTTTGTAAAAGTCTACTTTTATTGCGTCTGGTATACATTGTAACTATGTGAAATTATGTTATGTAGGTGTATTATGAAATGGAATGTTTTTAATGTAAAAAGAAAACTTTTTTAATATGTCATGCGAAATATATTACAATTTGTTTTCCCTTTTAGTGTTTTTTTAAAAATAATTAATGAATTGGAGTTTTATTTCAAATGTATCCTACTGATTTTTTTGTAGAACCCCTATTTATGGCACTGGCTTATTAAACACCGCTACAAGAAATCAAAATTACATAGGGTGCTTCAATAATAAATTATCTGTTTTAAATTTCTTACTCCCTTTCTCATTATCATCATCATTAAGTCTTCAGTCCTAGAACTGGTTGGACGCGTACCATCATTGTTTCCTATTCTGAACTAACCTACACATTTCCTTGAAATTTGCACAGTCTGCATCTATCACTATCTGATCTAAGTCTACATCTACCTCCTTTTTCCTATCTCTGCTTGTAATATATTCCATACTATTCCTCAAAAATGCCTTAGAACGTATTCTGCCCTTTTATTTCTCCTATTTTTATTCCATATATATCTTTGTTCCCCTACTATTTCTTTAACCTATTTGTTATTAACTTTGTCTGTCCATACTATCGTCCTCATACATCTAAAGCACAATATTCCAAAAGCCTGCTACCGTTTTTCTGCCAGCTTTTCCTACTGCCCGTATTTTATAGGTATACTGTGCTTTGCTGCACACATATGCTTTCAACGATTTTCTTCTTGTTTCTATGTTTGTTGTCTTTCATTATAGGCGCTGTTCTTTCTTGTTAGATGCAGTTCGGCCCTTTCTATTGTTTTACAATTATATACCCTATTTCTTTGACACTTTTTTCTCAACTGATTTTTATTTAGCGTAACGCCCAAACGTTACAAAATGTAAATGAAATTAGATTAAGTATTTATTTATGTTTGCGGAACAGTAATCGGAAAAAAGATCGTATGTTTAATTCTTTAATAAAACTGGATCTTCAATATTTCGGCTTTGAAACTTAAGCCGCGGCTGCTTTGCTGCTTTATTAAACCAATAACTATGTTATAAGATTGTTCGTGATGTACCGCGGAACGATGAGTCTTGCGCCTAATTAACTAATCTCGACTATAATTTTGAACACTGTAGACCTTGTATAACGTTTCAAAAACGAGATTCTTAGATACGTTCTACGAGGGACACTATTTATGTATTGAGAACTGGCAACACCGGTATTGCCAGGTAAAATCTGGAATTGCCATCGTAAAGTTTGTGTTTTTGAGGTTATAGGTACCGTAGAGTGGGGTTACTTTGTGACAGCTGGGTAACTTTGTTACATGTGTAGTCATCAATGGTTAAATTTAACTCTGTCTGGTTTTTAAATGAGGAATTTCACTGTAGAACATCTCAAGTAGAGCATATTACGTCATCTAGTGGCAAGTTTTGTAACCCTGGTTCTATATAGGTTAGTTCTTATGAATATTAAAAATTAGCTGTTGTGAATAAGTGGCGTCGCCGTGGATCAATGTAGTAAGCGTAAGACTACGGATCCCAAGGTCCCGGGTTCAAATCCCGACACGGCCGACTGCTTGAAAAATGGCAGGTGAGCATTTTTCACAAAAATTACGCCCTCGTTCGGATGAGGGGTTAAATGGAGGTCCCGTGTGTGAGTGTTGTCACGCACGTTAAAGATCCCTACCTTGCCTGGAACGGCAAGGGTTCGGCAAAATTCTAAATTTCCAGGCAACAAAAAACTCGCCTCCTGGCCAATGTAGTACCTACAGGTGGAGCATTGGAAATGTAAATGAACTGTTGTGAATAAGTCGTAAACTTTGCATTGTGGAAGGTGTTGATTAATGGTTTGTTTCACTTGATAATGTTATATTGAAACAATTTTTTGTAGTTGTTTATGGGTTTGGACGCCAGTGATACAAATTTTGTTGTTTTTTGATGATGGGCGCTAGTGAAACTTATTTTTCTAAATGGGCGACAGTGAACAAAAATCTTCCGATATAGCTAGGGGTCTAATCTTAGGTAGAGCAATAAGAAGTGGGGGGGGTAAGTTGAATTTTGTTTGCAAACCAAAGCTAAACTAAGTTAAATAGGCGCCACCAAGTCCTGAGATAATCACGATAAGAGCAAAGCACAATTCTAAGGGCGGACGTGGAAACCCAAAGATAAAATGATCGCCTTCGTTAACAAAAACCTGTCTTATAAAAATAAGACGCAGCTCCTGTAAGAAATTACAAAGATTAAATAAAGAAAATGTAGAACACCATTTGTGTCCTATAAAAGTATTAAAAATAAAAAAATGTATATCCGATATGATATTGTGCAAAATTATTACCCAAAAATTCTACCTTTATGTTATCAGATTTGATCGCATTTGACCAAAATAAAAGTCTCAAAGTTTAACTAATTGTTTACTGACGTAAAGGACTTTCTTTTAAAAATTATAGCTTTTTAACATGTAAAAAAATTTCAACAATAACATTTATAATAAAGTCAAAATTTTGTCTTTTTAAAGCAAAAGACTGCTTTCTAAACATAAACTTGTTTTAAATATTTGATCAAAATAATTTGTAACCACAATGCATTGAACTAACATTTCTATCCTGGGCAGATCTTATCAGGTGGATTACAGTTTCATAATTAGTACGCAGCGTGTATTTAAATTTTGATACTTAGTTTTTATAATTTATCTGTGAATAAAAGCGAATTTCAAGATCGAAGAATGTGTAATTTGAATTTTAGGAAACTGCACAAAACATCTGCTTTCTCGGCAATTATCTATAAAATTTATCTGAAGTTCGAATGGAACAAAGCTTACAATTATATAAATCTAGCCTGACAAAGTTTCTTTCTACGGTTTGTAAAACCAGTTCAACAATAATCGAATATGAAACAGGTCATATGTTCATAAACATGATAGCAAGTTTCGTGCTTTTTTATATGACTGTCTGTTTGCCAAAGTCTAATGACATTCTAACCACATGCAAAAATTTCTTAAATGTAATAACGAACCAAAACTGCATCTGATATTCCTAGACAAATCCGAACAGAAATTCCATCAGTTCTAAACAATACTATAAGCCATTTCAAACTTGGGACGACAGCAATCATGAACACATGTCTGCAATCTCGTGTCCTTCACTTGTACTTCTCTATAGCTTCTTGTAGGCGCGCTAAATAAATGAAACAAAATTAAATTAAGTTCGTACAATGTATAAATTACAAACCGTTAGTAGAAGTTACTGAAATAGTTCCAAGTCTAGCATGACCTGAACCACTCACACAAATAATTCAACCTAAGGTCGTATGCCTCTAGTCTGGAATACATCTTGATAAATTGGTTGCTAGGGAGGGACTAACTAACAAGGCGAGAAACGAACGATGGCAACGTTAGAGGTGGAGAAATACGAAAGAAACAGCTAGAAATGCTTGACAAAATAACTTTAAGTCACACAGATATTTTACTATAAGAAGATTATTAAAACGAAGCGTTCCATTATGTACTATATGGAACATTATTAAAGAATAAAGCACGCTTAGCGCATTATCCTCGTAATTCAATGCGAATAATTACTGATCAAATTAAACATGTTACAATATTTTTACAAAATGTGTAATATGTAGGAGTTACTTTGTGACATTTTTTATAAGATGTCACAACGTTCCCCCATGAGTAGCTTTTATATAAAACTCCAAAACTACCTATCAGTCTAAACAAAAAAATATGATACAAATTTATGATTTTCAGATTGACAATGCTTTCCGAATTATAAGCGTAAAATTGGCTCTCAAAGTTACAAAAACTACACTGATGAAAAACTTGAACAAGCTCTTAAAGAAATTAGAAGGAAAAGCATCACCTTGCGTGGAGCAACAGAAAAGTATGGGAATCATAGAAACACCCTTGGGTTAAAACTAAAACAAAAACACAAAAATGAATATGGAAAACCAAAAGTTTTTAGTATAGAAGAAGAAAATGCATTTGCTGCCCATTTAATAGCTGTTTCTACATATGGCTTTCCATTCTCGACATTTGATCTAAGATGTGTGATTAAAAGCTATTTAGAAAGACAGGGTAGAAAAGTGAAATGCTTCAAACAAAACCTACCTGGCTCTGAGTGGGTCAAATTATTTCTAAATAGACACAAAAACCTTACCCAGCGAATCGCTCAAAATATAATTATACGAGGGCGGCGATTGATGAAGAAATCATTAATGCTTTTTTTTGAACATATACATAGTGAATTAAACGATATTCCTTCTTCCAATATCTGGAATTTTGACCAAACAAATTTAATTGATAATCCAGAGCTAAAGAAAATAATTACTAAACGAGGTACAAAATATCTAGAAAGAATTAGAAATACCTGAAAAGCATGCACCTCAATAATGGTTTGTGGCAATGCTGATGGTACATTAGCACCACTTTATGTTAATTACAAATCCCATAAATTATGGAATACATGGAAAGAAAATGGCCTTCCTAATACAAGATATAGTCGAACTAGTTCTGGATGGTTTGACTATCAAAATTTTGAAGACTGGTTTTTAAATTTGCAACTTCCAATTTTGAAACGTCTTGATGGACGCAAGGCTATTATTGGTGATAACTTGAGTTCACACTTGAATCTACAGGTGGTTCGAGAGTGTGAGGCCAACAATATTTGCTTTATTGCATTACCACCAAATAGCACGCACTTACTTCAGCTTCTAGACGTAGCATATTTTCAATCTATGAAGGAAAATTGGAAGAAAGTGTTGAATGAATGGAAGGAGACAGCACATGGTAGTAGGTATTTAACCATCCCAAAAGACGAATTTCCAAGACTTTTAGCCAAATTGATAATACGTTCACAAGAAAAAGGCGTGGAAAATTTGATATCTGGTATTAAAAAAACTGGAATCTTCCCATTAAATCGAGAAGAAGTCTTTAAACGTTTATGCAGTCGAGTTATAGTTGAAGAAGCTAAAGTAAAGGAAGTAGTTGGGAATAGCTTTATCGAACATCTTCACCAAACAAGAGTAGAGCTACACAATCAAGGCGTCAAGTAAGAAGAAAAAAACTAAACGTTCCACCTGATAAAAGCATAACTGCTGCTAATTTTCCTCATGTTACCCCGCCGGTGCGGTACACGCGCCACTACAGTCAGTTTGTAGCAATGTTAAATAATTGTAAAAATGACGCGCAAATAAAAGATTGCGTCATATCAATGTTCGAATTATTACAACATAATAAAAAAATTATACTAATTTTAAAGAAAACCCCAAGGGGTACTTACGTAAACTGTAGGGCGACTCCAGCATTACTCCATGATGGCGGGCTCCTCTTCGGGCGTGGGTATTCGTTGGCCAGGTCGAATCCAAATTCAAATTTGTCTTCTTCCTATTTGTATGTAGAGGGGCGACAGGAAACTGGTTTAAGGAACGATAATTGGTAGAAATGAGAGGAAACCTACATAACAAAAGAAGACACGATAAGACACAAAGATAACTACATTTGTTGGCCTCTCGATCACCAGTCTCGACACGTATGACGGAAATTTACCACCCTTCTTGTTGGCACACCGCGTCGGCGCAATCTCGCGCAAACGCACTGTCTAAAGTGACAAAAATACGCAAACGTCTTTTTAAATTCTTGGCGCGAAATTCTTACAAATTAAAACTAAATTGAAAATGTTTAGTGCCGATTTCGGCACGTAACAATGTCTGTGCAGAAGACACACTTGAAAATAATTCAATTATTGATCATGAAACACCTCAACTTATATGTTTCACTATAGCGCCTCAATCTAAAAAAGGTCAAAAATTTTATCAAAATTCTTCGGATTCCTCAGATAGCAACAGCAAACTGGGATATCAAGAAACTGACGATAGCACAAGTAACGCATCATCTGAGACAAATCAAAGTTTAGATAACACAAGCGCTGCTAAGAATACAGCTTTCGTTGCGAAGGAAGTTGGAAACTATGTTGTCGTACGTTTTGATGGCAAATATTTCCCTGAAGAAATTTCAAAAAGCAGGGTTCGTTTTGGTAAACAATGGAAGTGGCCACAGCAGAAGGATGAAATTTATTATAAGAACAATGAATTAATCATGAACATAAATAAACCAGTTCAAAGAGGAAAACGAGAACTGTTTGATGTTCCTGAATTAAACCATTTGTTGGACTGAAGTCCATCTTAAAAACAGTTGATTTTAAGTACCTACTATCTACTTTATTTTTAAGGCAAGATAATATCGTTCTTAATAAAATTATTTTTTAGAAATCCAACTTAGAATTTATCTTTTCCCACTTGTACCTATACCTATTTTATTCTAAATTAGCTTTCAGAAGTTTGCCCGCCGTCAAAAAATCAAGTTTTTTTGACATTTTTAAAATCCGGGCTGACAGTACCCATATAGAGGCTTTCAAGAACATTTCTTAAAAAACAGAATTTAAAAACAATTCCCATAAAAAAGCTACAGTCTGTTCAGACACACACACACAGTATATATATGAATATTCTAATCCTGCATAAAACTTAATTTGTTTTAGAATAGTTTTCTTGGGGGTTACTTTGTATTAGCATTCAAATCAAGTGGAGTAGCAATAGAAAATTTTTATTGTCACAAAGTAACCCCCTGGCACGGGGTAACATTGTGACGCCTTTTTTTGTATATATTGTGTTATTCAGCAAAGTTAATGTAAAAAGTCACATAGCATATGAAAGAGCAAATTACAGGTTATCAATAAATACAACTGAAATTGGATTAGAATTGAAAACTTTTGATATATCTTTAAAAAATGCCAAAAAGTGTCACAAAGTAACCCCCATCTACGGTACTCGGAACGTTTTGACGTGAGAGCACTATTTGTGTTTTTTGCAATGTTTAAAATTTCATCTCAGCCAAAATATGGAATTAACTCGCGAAAATTTTCAAGCTATGCTTTATTATGACTTTCGATGTGGTCTCAAGAACAATGCATCAATCGCCTTTGGCGATGAAACACCATCCACAGCCACTGTATATCGCTGTTACACTGAATTCAAACGTGAACGTAGTTCGTTCACGGACGAAGTTAAAGAAGGATCGTCCAAAATCGGTCGTTGTGCCGTGAAATATCGATGTTGTGCGAAAACTAATTGAAGAAGATCGTCAATGTGACATATCAAGAAATCGAGAGATGTTTAAGACCAGCATACATAAGATTTTGTACGAACATTTGTGTGTTCGGAAACTGTGTTCGAGTTGGATTCCACATTTGTTGACAGATGCTCAAAAAAATGCTCGTGTCGATTGGTGTCGTAAAATGATTTCAAAATACAACCGTGGTGCATCCAAAACGGTATACAACATCGTCACAGATGACGAGTCGTGGATTTATGCGTATGAGCCAAAAAGAAAAGCCAGTCGACAGTTTCGGTGTTTCAATGTGAAGCAAAGCCAATAAAAGTTGTTCGTTTTCAAAACGTTAAGAAGCAAATGGTGGCGTTTTCTTCACGAAAACTGGTCCTGTGGTAACTGCGGCTCTCGAAAATTAAAAGACCGTTAATTCAGCGTGTATACGATCATTTGTTTGCCTGAAGTTTTCGGTAAATTGAGAGAAACCAACCCAAAACGACGATTTATCTTGCATCATGACAATGCGAGCTCACACACATCACATACAACAAACGGATATTTGGACACACAAGAGATCGAATTGATGGATCATCCGCATTACAGCCCCGACTTGGCACCCAATGACTTCTTCTTGTTTCCAGTAATTAAAGATATACTGTGTGGACACAAATGCATTTTCATCCCTTTCATAATAAGAAGTGGTTGAGGCCTTCAAATACGCATGTTGTTAAGTTAAACTTAAAACTTCTAACTTTGGAACAAAGTGTTTTAAAAGGGTAGAAGTTCAATTCGCATACAATAAGTGCTATAGATGTTAAATATAGGCAGACTATTATTGAAAAGCAATACCAAGAGTTAAGTTCATCAAATTCATTTGTTTATTCTTTCTATTCTCAATATATAAATAGTGTCCCTCGTACAAGATACCTTCCTACTTAAAGTTTTTTGTTCAGTTAATACATTTTTTATAAACGTCCCGTACAATTTGCTTTTTGAATCAACCTTTTTCTTAATAGAATCCTTAGGTTTTGTGATACAAGGAATATCACATGTCGTTAACCAAAACTTAAAACCTAGAAGTACCTTTGAAAAAATATTTTAGAAATAAAATTAATTTCTGTACTTAAATATAGTGTCCTTATTAATAAGTTAAATATAGAAATCATATTTAAGTTCACCAAGAATATTTCCTGATAGAGGTTAAGTTGATAAAATACTTTTTCTGCTACTTAATATATCTAAAGTTAACTTCCTGAAATAAAAAAGCCGTTACAAGTTTCAGGAAAGTCATCATATAACTGCTTTTATGTAGAAAACTGTTTTCCAAATATAATTAAAAATTTAAATACAAGTGTTTTTAAAAACATACCGAAACGCTTTGATGAACACCTACTGATGGATTAAGCACTATAACGGCAATATATGCAAAATATATCACAGACTGTTCCATGTGAAAAGTGACCGCTTAACGGTCTATCAACAAATGTTACAAAATATACTAAACACTTACAGTGACCTCTGACATAGGTTAACCCTACCAAAGCAATGAATGTTTACGTTTTGAATGATGGTCTATTTTATTTATATTAAAATAGTATTGCAAAAGTACTTTGACTTAAATAGACATCTAGTTTTAAATTAATAAATAGATGTATATACTTCATTACTTCATTTTAATTAAAAGTTTAATTCTATTTGTACAGACTGTCCTAAAATATGAAGTTTCATTGCACATACACAAAGAAGAGAAAAGCTTATTAACTGATACTTCAATGTCGTCCCCGATATGTAATTTTTCTTTTCACTAGGTGCTAAATGCTCTTGTGTGTACAATTAAAAATGCGTGTATCAAAACAAACCTTGTTTTTTCAACGGTAGACTTAGATTTTCATGGAATTGAAGTTTTAATATTTTAGACCACGCTGTGAATACGCCAGTATCAGAAATGTTATATAAACATATTTATTAAGCCAATTTAATCAAAAGATTTAATCCCTAAACGGTGCATTAACTTTTGACCTATAATTTAATAATGTTTGCAGTTATTGAATGTACCAACGCTCGGTTGATATACTTTTCACGAATCATTAATTTTCTAAAAATAAAATAAAATTTATACAGAGTATTTAACAAATAGGGAAATGTGGATGCAGTGCCATGCTTTTTCTAAGTACTTGCTATTTTTTCTGTTCAACTATTAGCATTGGACGATTGTTTATATATAAAATATACTATAGTCCATTAAAAATAACTTTAAGATGACGTGAAACGTAGTAATAAAGTGTTGGTAACTGTATGCAAATGAATACCTAGAATTATACTTGAAGAATATTGTCATTTAAGACATGTTACGTTCAAAACCCTGTAAACAATTTTTCCTGCATTTATTTTTAAAATGCCCTAAAATTCCTCAACAAGCTCAATTTCCCGCCATTTGAATTAGTATTATTTAATAAAATTTCTCAAGTAATTACTCTATACAAAAGTTTGCTTTATAAAATTAATCAGCTGTCTAGGAAACATTACGTTACAAAGTAGTTGCAATATTTCCTAGCACCTGCAGTGATTACATTTTAATTAAAAGCTGCAGCTTTCTTCTAAAAGATAAGACCACTCACCACCTGCCTACATCTGCTTACAATGGACTTGTTATCTGGTATTCTGCAGCTGTTAAGATGTTACAAAGTAACAAAATTGTTCTCCTTTGTATAAAACCCTTTGATAATTGCGTTATCTGCTTATTGACAAGCTGCTACAGTTTGTATTTCGGCAGCTGTTGTCTGGAAATTCTGCACACATAGTAATTCGGCGATATCTTTGAAAATCAAAAACCCTACCCCCATACATGATTCTGGCCTTATAAAATAGAGACCGTGCTTTGAAAGAGACCAATTACCGAAAAGATACATGATGTAAACTCGCGCTATTAGAAATGCTTTTTGTGCTTGTATAAGTGAAGTTGGTGGTTCCAGCATGCAGCCAGTCCGTAGAGAAATTTAGCCGCATTTTTCCAGCCTTAAGATGAGACCAGCACGAAGCTGATTGTGCAAGGTACAGTTTTCTATTTCCATAATTCTTTTATACTGCTGTGAAGAATAGACTTTTCATTTGCTGCTATTGCTTATAATTATCCGATAAATTGGCACCACCCCGTTACAAAACTTACATGCACGATGTACGAAAAATTATGTTATTATTCTTTAAATAAAAAATTTAATTACTCAAAGTTTTTGTTAGAGTCCGCTTCACTGTTTATTTTGTATTTCTGTATAAACCTTAACTAAAAGAACTTACGCATCACTTTAAAAATAGATTAATATTTGATTAATTTAAGTTAGGGTGCCTAATTTTAATATTATATTATTTCTGAGGAGGTGTACTTCACAAAGCAGCATGTACATCTAATTTAGGTATATTTCTTTTTCTAGATTTACTGTACAGTTTATGCTTAATTTTCTTTTATATATGTATTTAAGGTAAACCATTAAGTACGTATTTAGATTATAAGATGCTATATTTGATTACCAATTTTTATATGTTATGACACAATCACGATTACGCAACTTATTTATTTTATTGCTTTGTAAATAGTCTTCCAAGATTCGATGTTATCAATAGAGTATCTCAGAGGTTTCCAATGTGGTTTTGTTTTCACCCACGCCCCTCTCCGACGTTTTTGAGCTAGCCCAATTCTACCATTCTGTCCCCGTTCTGTTGCGGTATTCGGCGTAAACGATTTCTCTACTTACTTTTACTGTTTTCTTTTGTGTTTGCGCAGAATACCGTAACATATATTTTTGGCGCTCCACGTTGGGCGCCAAAAATATATGTTACGGTATTCCGCGCAAACACAAAAGAAAACAGTAAAAGTAAAGAAACCGTTTACGCCGAATACCGCAACAGAACGGGGACAGAATGGTAGAATTTGGGCTAGCTCAAAAACGTCGTAGAGGTGCGTGGGTGAAAATAGAAAAACACGTTGGAAACCTCTGCGAAACTATATTGATAATATCGAATCTTGGAAGACTATTTACAAAGCAATAAAATAAATAAGTTGCGTAATCGTGATTGTAAACAAAGCGTCATAACATATAAAAATTGGTAAGCAAATATAACATCTTATAATCTAAATACCTACTTAATGGCTCACCTTAAATACATATAAAAGAAAATTAAGCATAAACTGTACAGTAAATCTAGAAAAAGAAATATACCTAAATTAGATGTACATGCTGCTTTCTGAAGTGCACCTCCTCAGAAAGAATATAATATTAAAATTAGACACCCTAACTTAAATTAATCATATATTAAATACTTTTAAATTGAGGCATAAGTTCCGAAAGACAAAAGAAACAGTAAAACGGATTCCAACATAAACATTGATTAATTAATTTTTAATTGATAGAATAATAACATAGTTGTTCGTGCATCATGCAGGTAAGTTTTGTAACGGGGTTGTGCCAATTTATCGGATAATTATAAGCAATAACAGCAAATGAAAAGTCTATTCTTCACAGCTGCATAAAAGAATTACGAAAAGAGAAACTGTACCTTGAACAATCAGCTTCGTGCTGGTCTCATCTTAAGGCTGGAAAAATGCGGCTGCATTTCTCTATGGGCTGGCTGCATGCTGGAACCACCAACTTCACTTATACAAGCACAGAAAGCATTTCTAATAGCGCGACTTGGTAAGAGGATGTTGTATTCAATCTTAAATCTTTAATCTTTAATTTTTTAATGGTGTCTTTCAAAACACGGTCTCTATTTTATAAGGCCAGAATCATGTATGGGGGTAGGGTATTTGATTTTCAAAGATATCGCCGAATTACTATGCGTGCAGAATT
Organism: Platerodrilus igneus; assembly: GCA_036346225.1. Classification (NCBI taxonomy): domain Eukaryota; kingdom Metazoa; phylum Arthropoda; class Insecta; order Coleoptera; family Lycidae; genus Platerodrilus; species Platerodrilus igneus. The sequence continues at coordinate 6,012,489 of JARFIW010000800.1, forward strand.
TCCAGACAACAGCTACCGAAATACAAACTGTAGCAGCTTGCCAACAAGCAGGCAACGCAATTATCAAAGGGTTTTATACAAAGGAGAACAATTTTGTTACTTTGTAACATCTTAACAGCTGCAGAATACCAGATAACAAGTCCATTGTAAGCAGATGTAGGCAGGTGGGGAGTGGTCTTATCTTTTAGAAGAAAGCTGCAGCTTTTAATTAAAATGTAATCACTGCAGGTGCTAGAAAATATTGCAACTACTTTGTAACGTAATGTTTCCTAGACAGCTGTTTCATTTTATAAAGCAAACTTTTGTATAGAGTAATTACTTGAGAAATTTTATTAAATAATACTAATTCTAATGGCGGGAAATTGAGCTTGTTGAGGAATTTTAGGGCATTTTAAAACTAAATGCAGGAAAAATTGTTTGCAGGGTTTTGAACGTAACAGACAATAAAGGTTGGTAGTTTTGTAAGGTGTTGCCACCAATTTCTTTTGCAAATCCAAGCATTTGTCATACGACATTTTGTCATTTTGTTGTTCTGCTGGTTCTTGTTTATTTTTGTTTTTAGCGTTTATGTTTTTGGATATTTTCAGAACGAAAATATATTATTTTGAATTGTGAATACATATAACATATATATTAAGTTTTCACAATGCCTAAACCGTTGGATACGTATGCCCAAAAAATGGCTGCTTCACTAATAGACTATTTTGAGAAAAAAATTGATAATAATGGGTCTCTTCTATCATTCACTTTGTTAAAAGACGTAAATAATTTCTGAATTTGTATTTGATTCCATTCGAATAATTTCAAATTTGACGAGGTTAAGTAAACTAAACAGTTTCATTAACAGTTATTTGTTTTAGCGAGTTGCATTAGCATTAAATATTAGTATAGACACTGTAAACAGCATTGGGACTAGGTCCAATAAGAGTGAAGCGCTAACAGGTCCCAAAAAAATACGTCCACGCAAGAAACCTGTCGTTGATGTAGATGGTTTCGACAAAGATGCAATTTGAAATGTAATCTACCAGATGTACAGTGGGTTTACTTTTCTAGTTAGCGCTTAAAGTGAGCGGACGTGTTTCACAGAGTTCCTGGATACAAGGCTACAAGTAAGTGTTTATATAGGGTTTTTATTATATTTTAAGCTTTGTTTTTTATTGTATTTTATTTTTATTATTGTGCGGCGTTAAATTTTTAAACACAGGGCAGTGAAATAAAATTAAAAATAATAATTTAATCCTTTAAATAATAAATAAATCGCGTTTTCGTTGAATTTAAACTAAAATCCGCGTTTAAAAATAAACCAAATTAAACTTTGGGATAATAAGTAAAAAACTAATAAACAGACAATCCAAAATCGTGTAAAAGATCGCATAAAATCATCAAAAAGTATGTAAAAGTTTTATATTGCGCGTATAATAAAATAACAACCTAAAAACCAAAATCTAAGCTCTTTTAAATTAAATAAATAGCTCAATAACTGTAAATTTCGAAATAAATTAAATATAAATATTCCATATTCTAAGTACACGCGTACTTAAACATTTTTAAAGTCGGTGATAACCGCGCGTAAATCGGAGGGGGTAGGGGAGGATTGAAAATTTTTGATTTTGACTTGGCATGAGAAACGGACATGAGCATGATATAACCAAAACCGGTATAAAATTATATATATACATATATATATATATATATATATATATATATATATTTATATATATATATATATATATAAAATTAATAAAAAAAAATGAAAAGCAAAGATCAATAACCAAAATCTAATAGCACGACAAACTGTCCCACCTTATACGCACGGAAAAATTGAGAATAAACTAAAACAAATAAATAACAAGAAAATAAATCAGTAAACCCTAATTAACTTAAATCAGCAAATAAATAAAGAAAATAAAATAGAGTGAAACCGCGCATCCCCCAGGACTTAAAAGTGATCATGATTGTGATCCCCTCCTAGAACGTTTAGTGCATACCCACCAGAACTTTAACAGTGCATCATCTCCCCTTTGCAGTAAGATACCAATAGACGTAAGAAAACGACCAGATCTTCGAATGCTTGGAAAATTTATATACGAGGTAGGATTAAAATTGTGGCGGCTGTTCTCGCATAAACATTGACTTGAAATTAATAAGGAGATTTTGAAATAATCTAACGAGCATGTTTTGTGCGTAATGGCGCTAGCCATTATAATGCTTATGCGAGTGCAACTGATAATTAGGTTGATGCTTTTGCTAATTTATGCACTGCTGCATGCTTTTGCTTATTAGATATTTATTAATTTATTTATATATTTATTTTATGTTTATTTATATACTCACATTATATTTATACTTATTTTATATTTATATTTTTGTCTGTATTTTTGTTCTGTGGCTTGATTTTATTTGCTAGACGTTTTGCCGCCAATTTTTGGTGGCAGTGTATATATAGGAAAGAAGATTGTACTTATAATATGTCAGTTAGGGAATGATAGGGAACGCTAGGGACAAATTTAAGATAAAATTTGAATAAATAAAGACCAAGGAAGACGAATTTGTAAATATATAGAACAGGCAAAATAGCTGGATTCACTATTAAACATTTGGCGAATGCTTAAAAAATTTGAATCCATTTTAATATTAGCTAGCTAGATTTGGATTGTTTTAAGATGACCCTTCAGGTCGAACCGGTAAGCGGAGCTGGCAGTTGCTATCCAGTATTACGGATCCCTACCCATTCATTTTTGCGTGTGTCTTGTGGATCGGACTAACTCCAGAATCAACGCTAAGGGTACCATTCTTTAAACCCTATTTTTAGTTTCAGTTTGTTAGATCTTTATTTAGTATTGATTAACCTGAAGTTAGATTAATTTGGAGCACATTTACTTTTCGTGTTTAAACCCAATGTACTACTTTCGGGTGGAGCATTGGGGACGTGGCCGCAAGCATAGCGGCCCTTAGTTACATTATAATGTCCAGGGAGTTTATAAAAGAACTCCTTGATTTAAAAAATCATAATTAAAAAACGAAACCAGTAATAAACTTTTGGGTTTTGAACTTGAGTATATTGTCAACATTGTTTTGCTAATATTCGATCTCAGTGCGTGGCCTTGGAGCGAGCGTGGTGGGGGAAGAGTGCTACTGCTTCAGTCGGCCGGCAGTCGCCACTCACCAGTTTTGGCTACGCCACATTAGAAAGCTCAGTGTGTGACTTGGTTTATTCAATCGAGTTCAGTGATCACAGTTCAGCGTAATTATCGACGTGAATATGGCGGTGATGCACCTACTAACAAAACTATTCTGCAGTGGTATAATCACTTTCGGGAAACAGGCCGTGTCTTAAAAATTAAGTCACCGGGTAAGCCTTCAGTCACTGAACAGAATGTGGAACGGATCCGTACATCTTGTATTCATAGCCCTAAAAAGTTATTGGCAAGGCGAAGTTTGGAGTTGGGAATACCTAAGTCTATCGTGTACAAAGTGATGCGAAAGAGGCTTAAATTACGTGGGTATAAGATTCAACTTCTGCATGATACTAAGCCTAATGAAAAAGTGAAAAGATTCAATTTAGCAGTCTACATTTTGAACAGAATTGAAGAAAATGAGAACTTCCTAGAAAATGTTATATTTTCAGATGAAGCGACTTTTCACGTAAGTGGGTCTGTCAACCGACACAGTTGTAAGATTTGGGGTCTGAGTCACCACATGAATTTCTAGAACATGAGCGAGATTTTCCCAAAGTCAATTTTTGATGTGGATTGATGCATGATCGTATCGTAAGAATTGTGAAATACTTAAACTATATGTTTTCCACACATAGATGATATCGAACTAAAAAAGGAACCGATCCACCTGCAACTTTCAAACTAGCCAGTCGCTTCTTGTCTATCGTAAAAGAAGGATGTCTTTCTCATTTTTTATGTCAAGCGATTGAAGGAATCGCATTAAGTTTGCGAACTCCTTAATGGATTTTCGTAGAAAACTGGGGTGATGTTAATCAATGCGCAGTTATCCAGAGTCGTATTATGCCAAACAGAGTTATGCAAAGTTACACGAAATTATAAAAGTCGTTTTAATCTATATCCAATTATAGCAAATTAATTTACAATAAAACTTATAATTTTTACAATTGGTAAGGTAATAAACTTTTACAAGTAGAATGCACCTTGAAAATATGTTCCGATTGTAAAAGATGGTTTATCGTATAAAATTTCTACCATGGTAATTATGTACAGGCGTATCTAGATGGTGATTTGGGTACAACAAAAAATCTCACCTCACATCTTTTGAGGTGGATTTCAATGTCCTTGGCTAGCACTGGTCTGAACACGGCTCTACCTTCATTGTTAAAATACGAAATTGATACGAAGAGGCCTTAATGGGATGTGGTTGTTAAATGGGTCATCCGTATCTCAAGGTTTGCCACATTTCGTAACGTAGAAACAGCTGTTGAGTGTTGGATTAAAAATCTTTTTTGTTATCTAAGTCAGGCGATTTTATTTTCGAAGCTTATGGGAATTTAAAAATATCCTTTTAAATAAGCGAAGTTAAATTAAGGATTCAACGCATTAAATTTTAGGGTTGACTAAATTCTTAGTAGAAATTAACTAAATATTTAATCTGACTAACTTTCGACCACGTAAATTTTGTGTACCTTATTAATATAAAAAAGTAAAGTACTGGTGTAAATCAAATCTGCTCTCTTCGATATCATAGAACAGTGACAATAAAATTTTATAATGGCCCAAATATTATTTAGGGGCGATTCAGAAATTCAATTATCAATTAAAATTTATACCAATAATAGTTCAGTTATAATAGATGCTTAAATTTTGGTGTGAATCGTTTTTTCTTGTAGTCCTAAACGATACGAAGTATTCACGAGTGAAAATTATCCGTCATAAATTCTTTTTAAAAAGAGTAGAGTCTAGCAAGAAAATGTTATTTCAGTTTTAACAGTATTTACAGAACTAGAAAGTGTATAAAATTTAGGTCCGATACAGCTGGGGACAGAGGTATATTTTTTATATTTTTGACGTGTTATACAGGGACGCAAATAGCGGCCCCTTTGCTTTAAATATTTAACCTCTTCTTACAGGTACAAGGTTAGATGTCCTACAACAGAGCTTTTGTGCTCAGAAGCGTTTGTACACAAAGAGGTTTCTACTTTTTCCTATTAAGTGCTTTCTCGTCAGAAATAAAATTTAACAACGTAGTGGCGCGTTGATATTATCCGTTAATATATATCCGCCCCCGCGATAATCTTTTGAAACAACCGCGAAAGTTAGAGTTCCAAATTAGTCCGAAAGATTTTAAAGGTCGTTATTTTAAACGGATAAAATTACAGCTTTTTCGTGACCTTTGTGAATGTAGAGGTGTTGTATTTTCTTGGGAACCATTCCAGGCTAGGTGTTTCGACTTGTAATTTTTAGTCCATCTAGATCAAAATTATTTGAATTACAGTCAGACAGTTTATGATAGCGATCAACGCAATATTGCAGCTGCAGCATCCGTCACGCCTGATTTGCTGCTGAATACCTCGGAAGACACTAGTTATCGTTTAGGCGTGACCAGGGCAACAAATGGTGCACATATAGAACTTTACTAGGTATCAAAAAAAAACTTGAGAAGATTTTCTTAGGTTGAATAAATATTATTTTAACTTTACTGTGTACAAATAAAACTTTAAGTTAAGGAGTTCTTTTATAAACTCCTGTATATAAACGGTTAGTAATTTTCAAACACCTTGAAAAGCGACTAATGTTTTGTATTTCAGAGGAGTACATTACTGTAGAAAAGATACAAGAAAACCTTTGTGAACGAGACTTATTTAAAGGAGGTTGAACTTCTTTGTGGACAATTTTAAAGGATATCGGATTTCAATATAACAAGGATGATCCTCGTCGTGGATTGATGAAAGTTCATAATATAGTTTCAAAAAGGGTGACATTTTTAAGGCAACAAGTTCAAGCTAAAACAGAGGGGCTACGGCAGTTTGTATTTGTTGATACAAGTTGGATTTTTAAAGCGACAGTATTTGGAAAGTCATGGCAAGATTTTGAAGCTAGAAGTGTTAAAAAGCTTACTGTTAGTGGTGAACTGTAATATTAATAATTATAAAAATATAATATTTTGCTAAGTATGCGTTTTTTTATTAGGTATATAGTTCTTCACGCTGGGTGTAAAGAGGGATCCATTCCTAATGCGGAACTCGTCTTTGCTTCAAAACCACGTAGGGGGACTACTATAGCTAAATGAATCAGGACAACTTTTTACATTGGTTTGAATATAGCTTTTAATTAATCTAAGCAAGCCATTGTAGTGATTCGTAGTGTTTCTAATTCTATTCTTATTGGTTGTTAATTATGGCAAATGTTATATTGTACATTTCGGTATTTGAAGGTATTTGTTAGAATAGCTCAGTAACCACTTGCAATTTCTGAACGCATTTCGTGACATCAGAATTAACGTGTAAGGACAATCGATCTAGTCGACAAAGTTAAAGGACTTTTTTGTAGATTTCAAAATGACAGGTCGAAAAGCTTCCCTTGGTGGTTATCTTAAAGGTAATGCTTTTATAAATTTACAGTGTAGTTGCTATTGAAGGTAATCTGATTACATCTTGTAATTCCAGCCTTGTGTTGAATGTGATGTTGGTACTTATAGTAAAACCGGTATTTATGTAAACATTGAAGGAAATATTTTTAGGCTTACCTGTTACTTTTGTCTCTGAATTTACCAGTTGTTTTACTTATCATGTATAATATGTAATTTTCATGTGGATTTACGATTTTATTGAACATGTTTTATGTATAAAGGAGTGTTGTTTGGTTTAACAACCGAAAAGTAATATTTATCTATTTGAATTATTTATTTCGTATTTAATACAGAGTTCTAACTCTAATTGCATTGCACTTGTTGCAGAATCAATAGTAAATGTACCATTACTGTGATTTTATGACAATTAATGAAAAGTACTGACATCATATTAAACCAAATTATTAGACAAGTTTGAATATGAACAGTATTATATTTCTATGTTATATTTGTTTGATATTTGTGATGCATTTGACATTTTATTATGTGTAATTGTTTTGTTTCAGCATATTACCCACATTTTCAACTGCATCGCTCACACCTTGGTTTAAACTTAATTATATGTTTGTTGTGTGTTTATCCTATTATCTAACCGATGTTCCTATATAATTAACTAGTATTTAACGTTTGTGATAATTGTTGTGATGTAATTAAGTTAAACCTCTGGTATAATCGACCATCTCGTGCCTTTATGACTATGTTGGAGATAGCATATTCAATAATAAACGCCTATTTAACTATGCGCAATCATACCCTAAGTTCATGTCAGTGATTCATGTTGCCTTGTCAATGTACTTGTAGTGTACCTTTTTCAAATAATAGGAAGTCGGCTAGCCTTTGTGAAATATTTTGTAACACGGGCTGGAAACTGTTAATGCATGTATGTAGGCGCGTGCGATCGAGCTTTGTTGAATATTACTAACATTTTATGTCCGTGCAGGGAGAAACATTGGTAGTCAAGGTGCAGGTCACCTTCCTGGTGTCCCCCCTGTTCAAGTTTAGCTGGGTAGTATTGGCATAGCCAACCTCAGTACCTGCCAGAAAAGACTAGCTGGCCTACACTAATGTTACTTTAGTTGTCATGTGTGATATGTCTGGGTAACAGTTGACATTCCGTCAAATTCAATGTTGATGATCTGGTTACTTATAAGTCACTTGTCCTTGTCAAGATATGCCAAATGCAGTTGGAAGTGTAAGGACATTTTGGGGTTTTTTCTGCCGTGTTCTTTCCCCAATCCCCCAGGTTGAGTACGGCACTGTTTGCTTTTAATGTTATTTTTCTATACTTTCATGTGGATGACCTTATTGGTTATTGTTTTGATTAAAAGTTAGGTAAATGCTGTAGTTTTATTTCAAACATTCTCGCCTTAACGCCATATTTCAGTGTGAATTTGGGTCACCTGATAACAAGACAACGTAGATATTGTCGAGCCACTGCCACTAGATGTTAGATCATGGAGCCCGGTGTGCCGTTTATAGAGGTCGTTCGGAGCAACCTTCAGGTCGGTTACACTACACCATCGACTATCGTAATAGACAATTCTACCTACCATAGTAGGCAAATCAATAAGGCACCAACGGATTCCTGTAAAAAAACTGATATTCAAAAGTGGCTGCAAGAAAATAATATTTATTACGATAGCACAATGCTAAAATGTGGATTAATAACATTAGTGAAACGGTAAGTTAATTATTTTACATAACCTTTATCTTATTGTTTGTATTTCTAGGAATAAGCCTAAAGTTACGTATGTAGCTGATCAAATGGCTGAACGCTACGGTCATACGGTTTTGAAACTTCCACCATTACCACTGTATTTTTAATTCCACTGAATATTAGTGAAATATGGTATATATTTACAAAACAATAGAAAGGGAACCGAACTGTATCTAACAAGAAAGTGTAGCGACTATGTTCGAAGACAACAAATATAGAAACAAGAACAAAAGTGTTGGAAGCGTATGTGTGGAGCACAGCAGTGTACGCCTATGAAATAGAAACAGTAGGAGGAGCAGACAAGACAAGGAAGAAGCCTTTTGAAATGTTATGCTTCAACATGGACAGATAAAGTTAATAACAAAGAAGTTATAGAAATAGTAGGGGAATAAACATATCTGTCTGAAACAAAAAAATAATAGGAGAAATGGAAGGGCAGAATATGTTTTAAGGCATTTTTGGGGAATAGTATGGACTACATTACAAGTAGATATAGGAAAAGATAGGTAATTGTAGACGTAGATCAGAATATTGCACACAGATATTGAAAGATGCAGACTGTGGAAATTTTAAGAGTACGCGTCTAACCAGTTCAAGGACCGAAGACTTAATAATGAGAACACATTTGGGGTATAGCGAAAAGTTATTAGAGAGATCACGTTGGATACAGCAATACTTCAGTTGAGAAGTCACTAGCTATATGGACGGAAGCTTTTGTAACTGTAACTCCTGATGCGTGGACAAACACGTCTATTGACTGTTGTTCCCTGAAGTATTGGTACGGAACCCTAATTGTACGAGTTCGACTCGCTATTGGCTAGTTTTTATTTACGTATTCGATTCACTTTGGTGTTTTCAATTCCCTTATTGAATTCGTGTTTCCGGAACAATTAGATCTTGGGATCAGTTTGAACAACTGCGCTTGAGTCATCTGGTCTGTCAGTTCTGGTCACCTGGTCAATATGGATTTTTGGGTTAGTTTGGGTCACCGGGTCAATAGGTGTCGTCGGGCCACTTCGAGTCACCGGGTCACTTTAGGTCACCGGGGGTCACTTCGGGTCACCGGAATAAGTTCGTGTCACCGGGTCAGTTCGAATCAACGGGTCAGTTTGTGTCATTGGGTCAGTTTTGGATCACCGGGTCAGTTCGGGTCACCGGATTCCGGGTCAGTCTGTTATTGGGTCACCGGGTCAAATATCGTGACCTGATCCAATTCTGCTGTGTGAATATAATTCGCTTTCACTTCATATTGCGTAGCCCACCTTGATGTGGTTCCAAATAGTAATCTATTACGTACTAGAAATCTTGTACTGTTTGAATCAAATTTGCTTTGTGCAACTAATTAATGTACTACAACTCATCGTATAGTAATAAACTGGTAAATTCTAGTTTTTTACTATTTTCAGCGGTTAATAATACAATGGCGGCTCCGTGGTATAGTTGGTTCGCGTGTAACTACTATGCCCAAGGTCCCGGGTTTAAATGCGCTTGAAAAATGTCAGGCGAGCATTTTTCACAAAAATACACCAAGGGCAAGGGTTCGGCAAAATTCAAAATTTCCAGGTAAAAAAAACTTGCCTCCTGGCCAATGTAGTACCTTCGAGTGGAGCATTGGAAAGAATGAAACGTAGGGCTAATAATACTTTGGCGTTAAATTAGACAACAAATTAATTGGAAGGCGCACGTGCAATATGTCAAATGTAAGGGCAGCGTATTATCTAACAGAATGATGGCGGCAGCGAAAGTAAACTGCGGATTTAAAGGCGAATCAGTGTATGCCAGAGCAATAAAACCGGCGAAGTAGTATGCGGCACCGGTTTGGACGGCGGGTTATAAGATCAGAGAGGTCCCGCAATTGGCGAGCGTACAACGCATAACCGCGCTCAAAACGGATAAGGGCATACAGGGGACCACTTCTACGGAACCGGTCTTGGTGATTAGTAGGATGCTTCCAATCGAATTTGTCGTCAAGGATATTCAAGAACAGAGATTCGTAGATATAGGGAAAGAGCGGGAATTTATCGAAAATCCAGGTTTTGTCAGTAAGGAGGTTGAGAGAAAAATCGTTATTTTTTAACAAGGGTATCTGGCTTATGTCAAGAGGCACGAGGTTGTCAAAGACAATGAAAATGTGAAGGGGATCAGGATTTATACGTTATGTATAAGGAGGAGAGGAAAGTGTTCCAATTCCGAACTAAACTTGCGAAGTGGAGCACAATATTTCAGTACGAGTTAGTAGCTATAAAAGAAGCTATAGAGTACGTCATCAACCACTCAGGCAGAAGTGGGTAATCTATCATTAGCGACAGCAAATCGGCCCTAACTGCTGTTGCAAATATTAACAGATCGACAGATTTTCAATGGGACGTCTGGAGAATAGCGTACACGGCACTTGGGTTTCAAGATCTGAAGTTTTATTGGGTTAGGTCGTATGACGGCAATCGAGAAAACGTCAGAGCAGATGAACTGGCCAATGAGGCCACAACAGGTAAGTTTCCTACATCATATTCATCGGTACCGACATGGCTAATTAAAAAAAAGCTGCCTAAAAGGCCAATCCAACAGTAGGAGGAGAGGTGGAACAAAGCTGCTACAGGCAGGTTGAAACACAAATTTACATCGGGCATAGAAGCTAGAAATAAGATGGAGGTGCAGTACGATCATAAGATGGTGCGGCTAGCAACAGGGCACGGGGCACTGAAAGCCTACTTGCGAATATTCAGATTGACCGTAAACGACCGCTGCGAATGCGGCGAGCGCACTGAAAGCGTCGAGCACGTGCTAATGACTGTTCACTCAAACTGGCTAACATGGGGTTGACGAATAGTAAACTACCTATCGAGGGGCTAAAATGGCCCAAGAGCTTGGAAAAATCTAGAGAGTTGGCTAACCAGAGTGCGTTCTGGGTAGTCTCAAAGGAGTTTGCGTGAAGGGTCGCGAGAATAAACGCTGAGAACCGGGTGGTGGGAGGGGGTGTCGCTTAAAATTTGGAGTAGGAATTAATTTAGGCTTGGCATAAAATTTATTTTGTGGCACGATATAACTTAATTTAAAAAATTAAGAAAAAACAACTAAAATATGTACAAAACCCAAAACAAAACTCCCACATATCTAAATATGCACGATAAATTGCACACTAAATTAGTCACTGTCTTTCCTAAAACGCGCGGTAAAAACATCGGATATTAAATCAAAACTCTAAACCGTTCTAATAAATAAGAAAACTAAATCAAATTTCTTAATTAACTCAAACCAACCAAATAAATCAATTAAACTAAGAAATTAAAATAGAGTGAACCCGCACATCTGCCCCAGGAGTTAAAAGTGATAGTGATTGTGAACCCCCAAGAACATTTAGTGCATGGCCACCAGGGCTTTAGCGGTGCATACCTATCTTTCCATAGCAGTAATAGATAATTAGGTGTAGGTACGATTAGATCTTCGGATTCTGAAGAAATTTACATTTGAGGTATTTATAAATATTATGGCGGCTGTTCTCGCATAAGCAGTAATTTCTACTAATAAGTAAATTTTGCTGGTAATTGTGAACGAGCACGTATTAGTGTGATGGTGCTAGCCGACATAATGCTTATGCAAGTAAACCTGATAATTTGAGCAATGCTTCTTTGCTATTTTATGCCTTGTTATATGCTTAATACTTTATTTAGCTATTTATAATTTACATTTTATACCTGTGTTGCACTTTTATGTATTCTTTTGTTCTGTCGCTTAATTTGTTTTGTTTGGCGTTGTACCTGTTTTTGGTCGTATTATCTATCAAAAAAAAAAGATTGAAATTAGAATAAGTCAGTTAGCGAACGATAGTGAAAGTTAGGAACGAATTTAGGCTGAAGCTAGAATAAATTGCTCAGACTAGGGCAGACAATATTACAAATTTATAGAGTAGGAGCATATGGCTGGATTCGATATTAATGAATTTGGCGTGGGCTTAGAAATGCGAATCCATTAGTAAATACTAATTTAGATAGATTTGATAGTTTTAAGTCGACCCTTCACGTTGCACCCGTAAGTAGAGCTGATAGCCGCTATTCGGTACTACGACTCCCCACCACCCTTACTTTTTCTTGTGTTTTGTTGATCAGACACACTCCAAAGTCCACTCTATGGCTACCATTATTTAATCCTAACTTTAGTTTCAGTTTCTAAATTATTCTTAACGATTAATTAATTTTGAAGTCAGATTTATATAAAGCACGTGTGGCACATTCTGGCAGAGCATTGGTGACGTGACCACAAGTGTATCGGTCCTTACTCCAATTACACGGCTAATAATACTGGCGGCTCCGTTAGGTAGATAGATAGGTTGGTGTATGATTGCTGATTCTAAGATCCCGGGTTTACTCCCGACATGAACCGCCTGAAAAATGTTAGGCGAGTATTTTTCAAAAAAATACACCCTCGTTCGTATGAGAGGTGACATGTAGTTATCGTTTGTGATTTCTGTCACGCTAGTTAAAGACTCCTATCTTGCTTGGAACATCAGGAATTCGGCAAAATTCAAAATCTGCATTGAGGTGGCAGTTAATAGTGAAATGGTAAATAGCCTGGAGCCACGTTCTCCTCCAAAACGGAAGAAAAATTTAAAGTCCATAAATTGAGAAACGTAAAAGGTTAAAAGGTCAAGAATATGTAACAAACAAAGGGAAGACAATTAATGCAAGACCTTTAAGGGCTCCTAGATGCCTAACCTGTAATAAACATAAATGTGCACTGCATATTCCTGAACCAAAGAGAGAAGAAATTTACAATAAATTTCGTAATTTAGAATCTTTATTGGAGCAACGACAATTTATTCTAATGCACATTAGCACAGAAGCAGTTAAAAGAACAAGATCAGCAGTACCCTCAAGAAAAGCTACAACAAAAACATACACGTTAATTTCTAATGGTGAGACACATAAAGTATGCAGGGAATTTTTTTTAGACACATTGAACATCTCGGAAGGGTTGGTAAGAGGATCTTTTAAGAGAGTGAACTCCAGTGGTGTACTTCTTCAAGATATGAGAGGTAAAAAAACGCCTCCAAATAAATGAAAATCAAACGATGATTATTTTATCAGACAGCACATTTTGTCATTTCTGACAGTAGAGTCGCAATACTGTCGAAAAAAACAGAAAACAAATATTTGGATTCTAATTTAAATATTACTACCATATACAAATTCTATAAAGAAACATGTTCAACTGAAGAAAAAGCAATAGTTTCTTTTGAAAAACACCGATGAATTTTCCGCTAATATAAGCTTAAGTTCCATATTTCTCAAAAAGACCGCTGTAAAACGTGTACTGCTCACGAAGGAAGGTTAAAATGTGGTGAGAACGATGAGAATACTTACCAGAAACATTGTGAACAACAAGTAGTTGCTCGGAAGTTAAGAGATGAGGATAAGGAATTTCCAAAAAGCAAGAAAATGTTTTAGCCATACAGTCAGATCTGTAAGCGGTCCTTAATATCCCAAAAGGAGCTAGTGGCCCTTTTTTCTATGTCAGAAAACTAGCAGTTTATAATATGACAATTTACAATCTAAAGGATGCTACTGTTAGTTGCTGTGTCTTGCGCGAAACTGAAGGACATCGCGAAACTATTGAGTTCTCAACCTGTATTTATACTTATATTATGGCAAAACCAAATGTGGAATTTGTACGAATGATGTCAGACAGTTGTGGTGAGCAATAAAAAATTACAAATTAATTTGTATGTTTGTGAATATTGTTAAGGAGCATCCATCGATAAAGCAGATTGATCATAGGTTTTTTGAACCGGGACACAGCCAAATGGAATGTGATTCTATACATGCAAAAATCGAACAGAAAGTAAAAAACGTTGCTGTTTATACACCAAAAGGAAAAACAAACCACAACAATTTGAAGTAAACCATTTTGTTTATGATGAGTTTATCGATTTCTGCATGCAAAAAAACCTAAAATGTGTACCTGAGGAAAACCCTAAGTCAAAAAGACACTGCCTTTTAGGAGTGTTGTATGGTTTATGTACAAGAAATCGAATCCAGATGCAGTCTTTATTAAAACTGAGTATGCAAAGGCTCAACCTTTTGTTAAATACGTGCCTAAAGTAACAAGGGGTAGACCTTCTAACCTTCGTCCAATTAAACCGTAAACTCAAGGTTTTCCTATATCAACGGCTAAATATTAGGATTTGAAAAAATATGCAATGACCTGCATACCATGGCTATTATGATAGTTTACCCTTTGCACATACTGTAAGGAATGCCCTGCCTGAATCAGATGCATCAGAAAATTCTGACTATGATGAGGATAAACAGAACTAGTCACCTACTACAACTGCTGTAATTGTACGTTAATGTTCAATTTGTTTTTTAAGAATAGTTGAATCTTTGTTAGGTATTTGATTTAAATATAGTTACAGAATATCATGAAAGTTAACAGTAATAAACTTAATGATTCGTTATTATATCAGAGTGTAAAGAGTGACCTAGCAATTATTTATGCAACAGTAAACAGGTTAATATGCTTTTTTATCCCTTCAGACAATTTGATCATATTACACGATACCATACTTGTTTGGGCTCCATATCATACATTTAATACCATCAACCCCGAAACGTTGGTTAGAAACTCCATTTTTCAGGGTACTTATAAGTGTTTTTTGGCGCTAATGTAAAACTGACATTTTGTAGATTCGCAACTTTAGCAGTGAGTTCATGATGTGTTATACACTAATTAGATGTGCCAAAGTAACAGGCAAACCATATACAGTAACTGAATTGAACCAGAATGAAATTGTAAATTTTAAAAAATTAGAAGATACTCAAGTTAATTTTGAGTTAGATGTGGAAAGCTAGAAAATAAGGTGGACACAAATAAAACATCTAAATATAGGACATGAAAATCCGAAATTACTTCACATCAATTACGATATCTTCTTCGAAACCATGCAGTCCATTGATATAGCAAGAAAGCTCGAAGTAAAGAAACATTGCTCATATAGGAAATCAAAAAATGAAAATGCAACGACTGTGACAAATAATATTATACATCCTACTTCTCTGAATGTCTAGTTATATCAAGAGCTAAATTTAAAGACTTAAATAGCCTAAGCACGCCAAATGCCATACCCGAATTGTACCACACTTATTATAAAAGTTTTAAATTTGACGATAATTCAAAAAATAAGAAGGATCTGATTTTGATTTATACATAAGTAATAATATTAGACTTTAAGCTTTAGAATATAATTATTTTGGTTTAAAAATATTGTAGCTTATTAGAATCTGATTTCATTTTAAAACTTATATCTAAATAAAAATGTACATCAACTACTAGGGATTTGATTTATATAATACCTACCATATAATTGCAGACAGTCTCAAAAACATCGCTGTTAATGACACAACATCGAAGATAAATAACTAGAGGAGTTTAAAATTATTGTATTTTCTTTTTACCAACTTATTCTATGAAGGGTTATGTTAACTGTCAATGTTGTATCTCGATCAAACTTTTCAATGATTATAAAATTCTAAAATATATTCCGCATAAATAATCCTCGCAATGTTCCAATTGTCCTACTTGTTCATTATTAGAGTATTAAATAATTTCTTCACGAATTTTTACAAAAATCTTGTTTAATTTTTAACTCTCCTATTAAATGACCGAAACTGAGTTACCACCCTATCCAATGGGGGTGTCGACATTTACTTTGGGTTCATCATTATAAAAATTACTTCTTCACTTTTAAATGTTCTTAATTCTTTTTGGTTCAAAGAGAATTATTTTCTATTTATGATACTGGAATAAAGTTTGAATTGTATTAAATAAAGGCACCAATCTCTCTCCGGAACCACGCAGCAGCCTCTAGCTGGTGGGCACCTGGCCAAAATTTCAAAAGTCAGCACCTGTGAGTACAGACGAGTGCGGACGTTATTGATACAATTGCTGTTTATGCCACTGATACATTCTTACCATAATAATAATAATTATATTTTGAACGGTTCAACAAAAATAAAAAATATGTCCTACATATCAAAAGTATTTTGTCGCCTGCATGTTTAGTACGTAATTTCCTTCACTAGGATGGGATCTAATTGCATTATAGTCTACACAGTTTGGAGTTATTGGTCGATGTAAGGAAAGGATTTGTAACAAAAAGTATCAAATAATTTTTTCGCTTTACTATAAAAGTACAAGTGATCTCAAAGTTTTACAAAGCAATAAAATATTGCAAGATATTGCAGCATTAATTAATATTATTCAATAGTTCCCATATCACTATCTATCTTATTTCAGTACTATACATAAATCTTCAATGTAAAACACACAGCACACACTCAAAAATGTATAACTAATGATTAACACAGGGAATGAATAATACTTTTAATTTACACACTGAGACCTACTGAAAACCAACAATATTAGTATACATGTATGCATAATATTGCACACGTCTTCTAAACACAAGTTATTGCACCACCGGCCATTATAGCATAAAAATGCCGTATAAACACCTATTAGTAGTCAGTATAAATAAATAGTAATAAATACAATGACTAGGACACGTAAATATCATTAGCCGATACATAATATAAATAAAAAATTAAAAATAAAAGCAAAACCTATTAAATTTGTTAGCTTTGTATTAGTAGAATAAAATTAATGGATACTGCTATTTATACATCTCACTGAAAGACTGTGTTCTGTGAAATGTATTTTGGACTAGCTGCACTCGCGTCAAATATAAACAAAGAATCTCCCAACTGTGGTGTTGAAGTTGAGATGTTTGCAAAAACAATAGCTACATAAACAGTCCTTTGTTTAAAATAATACTTAAATTAAAATCATTCAAAAAACTAAAAAATAAACCCTGGTCTTATCGACTAATAGTATGTAGGATACCATAGCCATTTAAAATACCATATAGTTAAAAAACACGTACGATGATACTGCCATTGGAAACGAAACGTTTTACATCGAATAAAAAATTAAAGGCGTTTTATTAGAGTAAATAACAGATAAAAATGCCATTACAATATAATTTCATATAATTTCAATTTGTTCGGAACTGGAATAGTAGAATCCTGAGGAATATTTGTCTGACATCAAAGGCAACTAATTGAGACAATCGTCCTGTCCTCGCGCCTAGTATCACTTGAAATTTCGATTTCTTGCTTTGGATGGTAGACACTGGAAAACCATCACCAATTTATTTTCCCAAGTAACATAGTTACTACGATTGAAAACATAACGAAGGCAACTTGTAACATATATACACCCCAAACAGGTAGACATAGTCTCGCCATCGAACCTACATCTGAAGTGTTATCTATTTGGATTCCGGGGAGCAATAAAACGTCAGTAAAGAAATACAAAAAACAGAAAAGAGGAGAAGCCACTAAGAAGTAAAAATTTTCTACGAATCGGATCATGGAACGTTTAGTCTTTTGAGGGTAGGGAAGTTGGGGAATTTGAAGTTAGAAATGAAATTTATTACTAAACCAATCGACACAGTAGTTGTTCAGGTATGCATGTTGATATCACATCATTATGATGAGCAAATTGAAAGAATGCATGATTAAATTCAAGACGATATTCAGGGCATTACAAAGAGAGAGCGGTTGCTAGTTGCAGGGGAAAGTATAGCAGTTGCAGGGCAAGTTTGACAGGGAAAACTAGTAGGTGAGTATGGCTCAAAAGTGAAATATGTGAGTTATTAAGTTCATAAAGTTTTGTACCAGAAACAAATTAACTATAGCTAATGCACCAATTAAAAATCATAAACGCCTGTTATATACGTAGAAAATGCGCGATTAATGTAGTCATGTTTTCAGATAGATAATATATTTACTAAGAATTGAAGATACAAAGGAATGTATTTACATTGAAATAAATGAAAATTTAATGATAATGAGTGGAATGCAGTCGGCAGAAGAGAAGAAGCTTGAATTATAGGAGACATAGTTGGGAACAAAATTATTATGAAAACCAATTTAGTTTATAAACATTTCAAAGAGATCTAAATTAAACGAGCAAAACTTAGAAAAACTATAAAAAGAAGAAGTGAAAAACATTTTCTAAAATCATATTGCAAACAGCTTTTGTAACAGAAGGAATGAGAAAAATGTGGACAAGGAAAGGGTTTAGATTATACAAGAATTTTATGCATCACAAGGGGTATGTCTTGGCAGAACTTGGTGAAAACCTTAGGTAGTAGAGGACAAAGTTGATAGATGAATGCAGAAAACATAAGAATATGAGGTTGGAAGTCTAATGCGTAAACAACTTTGAGATAGAATGAACAAGAAATATCGACAGCCAAGAATAAATAAATTAGTGAATAATACTTGTAAGTTGAAACACAAATGGTTGTTGGCAATGTTAGATAAGACATATAAGACACTATGGAGATGTTTCTCTAAAGTAAGATATGTACTCATAATTTATTCAACAGGATGAAAATCTTTATATAGCGTTAAAGAAATGATAGGTAAGTAGAGTGAATTTATTGATAAACGATATAACAGAAATGAATTAAAGATGCAAGCACTAGGAAATGAAAATAAGGTTGAGTTGAATGAAAAAGAAAACCCGATATTAGAATCTGAATTCGAAAGAGTATTACAAAATTTGTATATTTGTATAGCTGTAGAACCAGATGAGATACCTGGAAAATGACTAAAACTAAGGAGAATAGGCATATGATAAACTCTAAATACGTAGGATATATGAACCTAGAAAAATCTTATAGAAAGTCTAGGCATACATGTGAGGATTACAGAATGATTACTTTAAGGTCGCAAGCGTCAAAAATTTTTAACTTGCATTCCTTACAAGTAATAGAAAGAAAACTAGAAGACAAAGTTAGTAGAAACCAATTTTGTTTTAGAACAAGGAAGGATACACAACAATCAGTGTTCTATCTACGATTATCAATGGAAAAATATTAGAAAAATAAAGTGACATATTTGGACTTTGTAGATTTTTAAAAGCAGCGTTTAATATCGTCGTATTGAATAAAATGTTTGAGATACTACACGAGATAGGTTTAAAATGTAGATATAGAAAAGTAGTTATAAATACCTACAAGAACCAAATAGCTAAAATCACAGATGATCAAGAGAAGTAGGTAAATATAAAGAAAGGAAGTTCCTATGTACCCTATTTTTCAATGCATACATAGATTAAGCATTTGAAGAAATTGAAAAACAAAAAAATACTGAAGTAAAGGGGAAATGCGCAAAAATACTAATGTTAAAATTCCCAGATTACATAGTATCTAGGGTCAATAACACAATTATTTGGAATACATGTTTATTAGTATGGTAAGTTTTAAGAGTGGGCTGTATTACAAAAACATAAACATAAAACCAATGTAATAACCTACAGCAAACATAATAAAACGGACCTTTTGAGTGTATAATTAAAGCAGCTAAGATTTAGAAAAGTCAAGGAATTTTGTTATTTAAGATGTAGAATTACAAGGGTGGTAGATTGAAAGAGTGATATATGGAGCAGTATTGCACTAGCAATAAAAGCAGTGTTTTACAAATATGATTTGCTCACATCAAATATTTATTTAAAAATAAGCAAAGAATTTTCAATATCATTGTATGGTTGTATGGAAACAGAGAGAAAAAAACTTAAAGCTTTTAAAATATAGTCTTTTAGAAAAATGTTGAAAATTTTTCTGGTAGTCAAAATGAATTAGTGAAGAACAGTTTATTTGGGGAAATATAATAGAGAGATATGATCGACCTGTAGACTACATTCAGTACGGGGTTTACTGATGTCGAAAGAAGGTAGAAAGAAAAATTGGTCGGTAGGCAGTGGCTTAAATATCTTACACAAATTATAAAGCACGAAGCAACTGGTGCAGAATAAGACAAACTTGTAGAGTTGCATAAACCCATAATCTGTTGATGACAAAAAAGAAGAAACTTACACTGGATAAAACTACAAAATTGGACTGAACCGTGATGTTTGTAATAGTCATGTTGTCTCTAGGTAAGAATTAAAACTTCCAGCTAATTGAGAAAGTGCACCACAAATTAGTGTCTGTTAACTTTCAATCATTACAGGATTTTTCCACTCTAATTTTAAAATCATAAATTATAACCAACGGAGACGTCAAAAGTATTTCTTTGCATATGTTAATTTAACCTGAAAGACACCCATTCCTCGCTTTTGCATCCTTTTGCTGTTCTTAGATAATTCTTTTGGCTAATATTTATTTTTCTAAATTTGAAAAGTCACTAATAACAACTTAGCAGAAAGCAAACTGATTTGCGTATTTGAATTAGATTAGATGAAGCACCTGAGTCGTTTTTATAACAAATGGGCTCCCAAGAACGTCTGGACATATATAAACAAAGCAAAATTAATATCGCATAAATATTAAGTAGGTAGTAGATTATTTGACTTTAACTGCTATAAATTGGAGAGTTCAATCAAGCAATATAAAACTCCTTATTACTATTGCTATTTGCTCTGTGATGCTTATTTTGATACAGACTCCTTTATAAAACTTCAATGTATACAACATCATCTAGGTTATTGAGAAGTTACCCGAAATTTAAAAAAAAAAGAAAAGAAAAACTAATTGCAAGGCAAAAATGAAAATTTTTGTTATGTTTGCAACCTATGATATGATAAAAAAAATAGATAATTAGACATAAGCAATAATAAATTACTAAATATAGCTAAATACAGAACAAGTTTCGGGAAACGGCTGCCAGGAGCAGTTATTTTTGCGGACATATTTTTAGATTTGGAAACTACTAAAATCGTGTCGTTTTTGGATCCATCCATTTATATCAGAAAGTGTTCGAAAAAACATCTAAAAAGATCAAATTGCTGAAAAAAATAACTTTGAATTTTTGGATGAGATGTATGCTTTCAAACGATACAAGTTTAGCCACTAATATCCACACAAGTTTTGGAATTCTACCTCTGAAGTGATTTGCTTTAAATCAAAATATTAAAAATAAACAATCAATGCATGGAGCAAAAAAAGCAGCTTGCAGGATAAGGTATGAAACAAAACTTTGTAAGCTAATGATTAACGATGCTGTTGTTGTTCAATTTAGAAGTGCTAAGTTGCTCAGGTGTATGCTGAATTAGTATTTATATGCACAAACTGTATTTCAACGTTTTAACTTAGGGTGTCATATCGGTTATTACTGTTTATGCATCAAGATTCTATACAAGCGAAGGTACAAGAAGATGGATTATGGACTAGGCATACCATATTATGGCCAAATCAAAATTTGTTTGTCATTTGCGATGCTGTATTAGTTAAGGACTATCTTAATTTGTAAGCTTCGCATTTAGTTTTTGAGCCAGTGCATTCCAAAAATGGAAACGACTCGAAAATGCGTATTTTCGAAATTCGGAAAAAGTCAGAATGTATCCTGTGCTTAAAGAGATCATTTAGCTTCGATTTTGTGTTAATACAATAATTTTAGATGACCAACAGGTTCTTATTAGTAACATCTGTAAGTACAAAGGCGAATTTGAAAAAAAAACATAATAAAACGTTACAGTCAATGGATCTTCATAAAAACATGAATGTTTCTAAAGCTAGCAGTAGGCACATCTGCATTTTAGCTGCCGAAAGATAGTTTCAAGAAAGTATCATGGTTCATTGAATTAAAAAGAACGACTAGCTTATAATGAGTTGTCCCTTAAAAATAATTACTGTCCATAAATAATAATTAATTAGTCCATTTGTAACTTTGTACATAAAATTTATTTTGTGCCATAAAATAAATTACCTTGCCCATAGATCATTTAAACCATTTTATAAAGAATAAATTGATTCTGGTTATTTCTTCAATTTTGAACCATGACACTATATGTGTAGTAATTGCAAAAATAATCACAATTGTAATTATCAATACTTTAATTATTTCGAAAGAATATAATGTACAAAAATGCCATAGTGATGCTTCACTTTAAAAATCAGCTTGCTTTTTGCTTTCATATGATCTAGTTGCGACTGTTCGAGGAAAACGGCCTCTCCGACTGTTAATTCGCAAGACCTCACCATCAATAGTGATACAAACCAATCTATTATGTTACCACCATTAAAAAAAAGCGAAGAACTAACTTCCAATATAATTTTGTTAACCTAAATGACGCCAAAAAATTCTAATGACGACAAGCTTGTTTATTTGTGCAAAACTGACTCCAGTTGTAATGCACGATTGTGGACTTTGATGTTTTTAACAAAGACCGATTATAAGATTTCCAAACAACAAATGAACATAACCATGAAGAAAAAGACAAAAGTTGAAAACCTAAAAGCAATTGTAATGGTCACTGAAAAACATTACAATTCCAATTTAACGAAACCGAATTAAATTCTTCGTAGTTTTGTTGCTGAATTAATTGAAACTCTTTCAAAAACCCAGTTGGAAATTTTTCTGAAGCAAATGCAAAACTGTCTAGCTGAGCCTTTTGTAAACTTGGTACAACAATATTCAAACGACTTGAAATTCTTGACGATCCCATTGTGCTGTACAAATACTTTGATTGTGACGATGCAGGTTTTGGCATATTTTTCACAACAAATTCACAAATCTGATTCTCTACTGATGCCACTTACAAACTTGCATGGCATGCATTTTCTTGTTTGATTATTGGAATAAACGACAAGGATAAATACTTTCACCACTTTGGAATTGCCTTGACTCGCGTGAAACATTAAACAATTCTTTCCCTTTTTGAGAATAAAACCACATAGTTTTTAACAGTATATTTATTGACGCTTTTTTCCATGACTAGGATCGTCGTTATGGAAACGAATGTACAATTAAAGCTCTATGTGGTTTTATTTCCAAAACAAAGAAAGAAGAATACATATCCAACCACAACAAACATTCACATCAAGCGATTATCAATTCCTTTTTGAAGCATTCAAAATTTACGACAAAGATTACATGTCCAAATATTTGATTGCTGATAGTGACCCTTCGATTACGTACGGATTTTAATTGGTAATTGGTACTAAACATAACAGAATCAATTGTTGTTTTTACTTGATGAAATTTATCGAAATAGTATCTAGTCAATTCAATTTGAAAAACGAGTCTAAACTATTTGCCGACATAAATACCTTGCAAGTGTTAAGAACTAAAGCCAAATTTGAAGCTGCCTGTGACTTGTTTATATCAAAATGGCGAAAATGAAGCCAATTTTAAACATTCTTAATTATTTTACAGACTATATAAAAAATAGCAATAATTAGTACCTCTGTTGGCTATCGAAAAACAAATAACGGACTGGAATCATCTCACAATAGCATCAAGAAAGAAGGCAATTACGAGAAAAATTGCCTTTGAACACATTTCTGCACACTTTAGAAAATTGTCTGCTATTTGTCTGTTGATCGCTACACTGAACATCATATCAAAGTTGTGCATTATTCAAATAATTGAAATCAAACAAACGCTCATATTAACTTGTTCCATTTTCTGATCCTAATAACAAGAAACTGATCGAAGCAAAAATCGAGAAATACATAAAAAAACAAAATATTTAATTACTAGGCTGTGCATTTTTAATGTAGCAGTATTGTCGCCGAATATTGATTGTTTGTTTTTTTGAAAAAAATTTACAACAATCGACCTGCTCTTGTCCACCATTCTTCAAAAACACTGCTTTTGCAAGCATATTTTGGAAATTGCCATTATTAACAAATTGTATAATTCACCCCCGTGAAGCAAAGACTGAGCTATTCAACAAAAAACGCAAACCAGGCCGACACTCAAAGGCTTCCAAGTTTTGAACATTAAATAATTGTTTGTTTGTGAACATTTTTGTTGTATTTGTAACATTTATATCATTATAAATTCTCAATATTTGCATTTAATTAAATAAATATCAAACTTGGAAATTCTTTATAAATCTGGTTGATTGTTCTCAAAACTGGTGTTAGGTAAGTGAATAACATTTTGCAAAATTAATACAAAAACAATACAATAAACAAATTGAAATAAGGCATCATGGTTGTAGAATTGAAGAAGTGACCAGAATTGATATATTCCAGGTAAAATGATGATATTTCTGGTTAAAATGATCTGTTGGCAAGGCAACTAGTTTTAAAAGCTTAAAATATTATTTTTATGGACAAGGTTACGTCTCATTCAGCTACCCAACAAAGTTATTTTAATAATTATTGTAGGTAACTTTTTCTTGTAGAATTAAGTAGGTCATGACGCATCATAAATGTGGTTTTGAGTTACCAGCATGCTAGGGGAATAACTTATAATTTATTATTGTATTTTGCGACATAACCGTGTTTTCACGCTTCGAAATGATGTGTGTTATTGCTTCGACCACCGGGAACGTGCGACGATAGGTTAGGTGCTAATAAGTTAGTGGGAATGAGCGTCATGATGTGCGTGTAATGCAGTAAAGTCACCTCTGAATTCATACCTTTCCTTATCTCTTAATATCTTTCGTTCCAAAACATTGTAGATTATCAACGAACTTCGCTATATCTTCTGTACCCATACGACCCGAACTAATGTGTTGTAGAAGTAATTGGTAAAAATTTGCGCACCGATTGCCAAAATACGAGTATTCAGGAATTGACTTTACCTGAACTATTTAGGTGAATAAAGGTAAGCTATTTCATGGTTCTAATTATTATTCTTTTTGTATTGTAAAATCTCTGCAATATTACTACGTTCTCTGTACAACCACGCGATGAATTATACTACCTTTATACTTGTCAGTTAGATAGGCAAAGGTACAATAATTAATCGCGTACCGTACAGAGGGCGTAATCGGTTTCACAAGAACTATTATTTCACTTTACAAATAAACCATGCAAAATTGCTAAGCTAGGCATAAGCTTACTTTGAGTCCTAAATAATTAGATCACGGTAAAGCCAATTAATGAATCCTTGGTTAAGGCGTTGGCCATGCAAAATACCAATTAGGTTTTCCCCGTATGTTTGTTGTGGTTTGTTAATTATTCTATTTAATCTTTCTTGGGAATAAAACCACTTATATTTGTTAAAATGATCTTTATTTACGTTTCGATCCATGACCTAGAATCGTTGTCAAAATAATAAAAATTTTAAGTTTGTCATTTATGACACAAATTAATAAATCAAAGTCACCTTCAATTTGTGTCATAAATGTCAAACTTAAATTTTTTTATTATTTTGACAACGATCCTAGGTCATGGATCGAAACATAAATAAAAATCACTTTAACAAATATAAGTGGTTTTATTCCCAAGAAAGATTAAAAAGACCAATTATGTTGTTATGTTCTATTTCATATTTAAAAAATAATTCAGGGCCGCATTATTTTAAGAACCTTTTCAGTTCCTACTTATTTAAATTTACGTTTGGTACATTTCTCTAAATTTAATACGCGTAGATAGGCAACCAACTGTACTCGTCCTTTATTTAATTTAAGGTCTGTTTGTTTATGTTTATACTTATCTGACATAGAAACTTGATTACGCGTGCAACGAGTGTGAAATAATTATTCCTGGGATATATAGTGTTAAATTTTAAAAACAGTTCGTGGCATGGAATCTAATTCTGTTTTTGATGTAATTTAAAATACACAATACATATCTAATTTTGTAAATAATTAAAATTATATGTACGAAGAAGTTGTTGAGCTACAAAATTATTTAAGAAATAATTATACTTTAGATAAAGCGTAAAAGATGCCTACATTTCGGGATGACCCATTAACGGTAACTCGTTTACGCGTGAGATTCTAATTACGTTTAAAAGTGCATGTGCCAGTTTCGACTAAAAAGATGATTATCAGTTGAAGTCGCCGGAAGTTACGTCGAAACTAATTAACGTGCTCCAAAATCTAGAAACAAGTGCCAGCTTTATAGTTATTGAAGCAAGAAATCGGGAAATTTATCTTTAAATACGCGAGTAGATAGTAAAATCATTAAGAGTCGGTCAAACAAATATTAATGTTGATAACTACTAAAGTGGTTATAATTTAGAACTTCTACTTATCATCAGAGCATTTTTATTAAATTTTATCGTTTGATTAATGTTAGTGTTAACACCCAACCCCTTTTTATTAGAAGTCTGGCGTAAACTTACAGTAGAGTTGTTACTACATTTTTACTTTTTTTAATTGGACTAATCCATAGGAAATGAATAATGCTACAAAAAAACCCGTAAGTATTTTACTTAGACTGGTTTAAGATAAATGCGTTTGCAAACATTTATAAATAACTCGGGTTAAAGCCAATTAAAAGCCGAACATTTTATATGGTAATTTTGAACAGGTTGAATATGCTAAGACACACATTATGTACTGTGTTAATACGGGATTTGTAAATGTGTTCATGCAAGACAACGTTTAAAATGATGGACTGCTACGGTATAAAAGTGATTGTTTTCTTTACTTTTATAACCAACCATGAAGAAGGTGTTGCAAATTATTTTTTTGATTTTATATAAACATGCTTTTTAACGAAAGACTATGTGAACACCATAAAATACTACAATTAAAAAGATTGAGCATTAGGGTGAATATTTAAAAAAGAGGAATATGCCAACTTCAATCTGAACTACTATGTATAATCCTCTGGGTCGAATTGGTCTTTTTTATTTTCTGTGACCCCCCTCCTTCGACTAATTAGTTATCGCGGTATTCTTCCAGTCCTTTTTTGTTGTGGTAATCGGTGGAGACTAATTACGTTACTTTCGTTGCTCTCTTCCTTGTCTGCACGGAATACCGCAACAAGGTTATTTGTTTTCCTGATTCAACAGGGCGTTTGTTGTTGTTTACCTACAACACACAAGAACAGACGGGTATGGTAAAAGGAAATTGAAATAGGAGATAGACAAGGTAAGTTGCACCGCATTATAACGCACTGACTACTCACTTCGTATTTTAGGTACGGTAACCCAGAATAGTCTGACATCATGACGCTCGTTTTCATGAACTTGTAAACACCTCGCCTATTGTCGCAAGTTCTCAGTGGTCGTAGAAATGACACACATTACTTCGAAACCTAAGAACACATCTACGCCATAAAATACAATAATAAATTGTAAGTTATTCCCTTATCAATACTGGGAACTCAAAAACACATTTATAATGCGTGATGACCTACTTAATTCTACAAAAAAAGGTATCTTAGGATAAATATTAAAATAAATTCCTTGTGAAGCTAAATGAGGCGTAATAGACTAATTATAGAATTGGATGTGTACACGTGAAAGAATTAGAGAAAGTTTGAAAAGAATATAATAGCCAATGTAGAATCAAGTTTAAAAACAAGTTTTTAAACTTGATTACACGTTAACCATTAGATTCTTATCAAACTACAGACTAATGACTAAATAATTATTATGTATGGGCCGAATTACTATTTTTATGGGCAATTTTATGTAGCAAAACGAGATAGCGTCTGCAGTTTGGGATAAGCTGGCCGAGTTCAGTTTAACGAAGAAATCAACTATAAACACTAAAAATCACCATTTTACTACACCAAAATAAATAATCTTTTAAACACGCATTGCTTGTAACAGATTTTTTGATAATTTTTCACCTTTACAAATTCTACAAAACCAATTCGCGAATCCGATTTTAAGACAGTTTTTAAACTTTTTAAAAAAAATTTAAGAACAGCGAAAGATAAACTTTAAAACGCGTTTAAACTAGTTTTTAAGGAAATTAAATGATATCGCGTTTTCTAAAAAGCTAGAGCTTTATTTGCAATTTTCTTAAAACAACGAACGATCTTGCAGATTGTCGTTTTGACTTGTGCCGAAATACACGATTTACTACTACCAAAATGTTAAAATAGCTCGTGGATCCCGGATTAGATCTATATTTTATTATACTACTAATATTATTATATTATTATAAATTTGTTGTAAAAATTAAATGTTAAGTTGTAATCATCGATTGCTTTACTTTTGAAACGCACCGACCAATGGCAGTTCATGTGCTTAATAATACTTTGATTATAAATTACATTTTTAAATTACTATAATTATTTAAACACACACGCATAACTATCTAATATAAGCTGCCATTTTGGACAAAAACTTTATTCAATAGCACCATTTGAGAGCTCAATATTTCAAAATAAATTAAATCACTAAAATTATTTTCTTAAACTCGCAATTAAATATAGGAATTAATTTATACATACTTATGGCACGTAAGAATTCACAATTAGTATTAAATAAAAGCACACAAATATATAATAAATATTGGACGCAATAATTTGAATAGTATATAGATAATGGTCCCCTCAAAGGAATTTTTATAGTAACCTCATACCGCGATAGCTAACCCTAGGGCATAACCACCAGGGTGATGATTACCTTGATTAGTAAAACTGAGACGTTCAAAAGATTCTCGAGCTGTAGAAGAAAAATCCATTGGTTGTTCCTGCAGTATCGGTTCGATTTTTATGGTAGTGCCATATCTACTTGCATTCAAAATTACAGATGGATGCTCAAAAGTAGAATATAGAATGCGTTTTGGATTTGGAGATATTACCGTTGATCTGTACAGCAGAGGAGATCGAATTGGTCCATCTGGATTTCCAAAAAGTCTGCCTGAACTTTGAATGACTGAATCTCCATGTCTAACTATTACTGGCGTAGGAGATGCCATACTTTTATCTGGAGTTGTTTCACGTGAAGCACTGTGGCCATTCACACGAGTACATGAAGATTCTTCGTGTTTGTATAAGTATGATTTAAGAGCAAATGCCTTTCCGCATCGTCCGCAAATGTGAGGTTTAGTATTGGAATGAGTTTGAACATGAGCACGAAGATTTGATTTATCGGCAAATGCTTTAGCGCAAATTGTGCATTTAAAAGGTTTTTCTCCTGAAAGTACAACTTAAATAGTAATAATAGAAAGCTTCAAACATACCTGTATGAGTTCGAATATGTCCTTGAAGTAACCATGGTCGTGAGAAGCATTTTCCGCAGAAGTGACATTTGCATCCCTGATTATGGGTGCGCACGTGCATTGAAAATGCAGGCATACTAACATATAGTTTATCACAATGTGGACATCGTCGGGCTTTTTTATCGCCTGGACTTCTATGAGTTTGGCGATGTCGAGCTAAATTGCTAGACGTACTGTAGCGTTTGCCACAGTCTGCACATTCATGATTTTCGTGGTGAATATTATCGATATCAAGGAAAGAATTCACAGAGGATTCAGCAAAGCTCGAATTATCTTCAGATCCTTTGTTTTCTAAATTCTACAGCAAATACTTCAAGATACTGCTAAAGTAGCACATTCTTACCTTGATTAAATGCGGCCTTAAAGCTCTTGATGATTTGTCAAACAATTTGTGAGTATAGGTAAAGCAAAACTCTTCATCGTTTAAGTCAGTAGAATCTTTAGAGATGTTATTGGTTGAAATATGAGTACCTGTTGAGAGATGGGGATGATCCAATATTTGGCCAGCTGCGGCTGCCAAACTAACTTCGGCCAATTTGGTCAGGTTGTATAATTCATCAGGACAGTCAGAGCTAGTATCGGACATTTGAATATCGGCCGATCTTGTTTCAGCTATGCTTACAGTTCGTTCTGGGCTCTGTTCTAAAAGCAAATATTGATTATGTAGCTACGAAAATAGTCAATTGTAAGAAGCGCAGTACTACTAAATGCATCTGATAAACAAAAACTTATTAAAAGGGCTGCTATTCAAATATTCTAAACAATATGTTTAAAACTAAACGATTAAGAAACGTTTTTGAGTAATTAATGGTTTTCTTTATCGCAAAATTATTGAAAATTCATAATATAATCTTGTTCACATTGCAAACAGAGACTGAATCACCATTGCATCGTTCTTTTAGGCGTTGCAAACTAAGGAGATGCATTTATAGACGCCTACGAACACATATAGATGCCTAATCGTTTTAATTAATAAATATTTTTTTGGCACCACTCTACAGTCACTTATGCAGAAAACGAGATAAGGAAGAATCGAAACACGTACTCTAAGTTATACCTTGTTAAGCAGTAACACCAATCGTTTCTATGTCTTTGGTTGGACAGGATGGTTTAAAGTACAACACTTTGAAAAGATAGCTGCTGTAGGAGTACGCCACCATCCACACTCTTAAATAACTAACTAATAAGCACGCACCATGCAAGCACATAGCATGCACGCTTAAAACATCCCTCAATCAATAATGGACTCGCTCGACTCCTCTAAATACAAATAGAACCGTTCGAATGTACAATTCAAAAAACATTTGTATAAAAGGAGCTCCAAACGTTAGCGCAAGTCGCCTCTTTTTGCTTTCTCTTTAAGAATGTCATCAAACTTTTTGGAGGTAACTTAAGAAGACTAATGCGAAAGTCACCAAGATCCTCGTGCGTTAAAAGTTTTCCATCAGATTATGTTATTATGACCACCAAATCTAACGGAATAAAATGAAGTGAACTCTCACAACACTACAGACAGGATTCTGCCATAACACAGCTTGGGCCCGTTTCACTTCCAAAGCCACGGCCATTAGTACCACCTCCTAGAGAACGTGACGCTAACAAGCATGCCAGGATTGGGAACATTCCACCATCAATCCGCTTTAATTTCTACCAACCAAGAAAGCCGTCGTACTCAGAGTCAAGCCATCGGCCGCTACTTAACGAAGCTATACTGTACTACATTCAGTGTATTCCAGACCTGTGTTATTTATAACCGTGGGCATCTTCACCTACACGACACCAGACTCAGTTCTGCGTCAAGAAGCTTCCACAAACAAATTCGTTCCGCAAGTTTACAAACTAAAGTACGTTCAGTTCTAGTGTTAAAAACATTTGCAATTTAATTACGCACATAAAAACATTTGTAAATATTTCTCGTGCGTCATGCCGTTAATATTAATGTATAATAAGTTCATATTAATATTCTAACTTGTAAATAAATGTTATCTCTGTTACTACAAAGAATTAACAAGGAGATCCCACACAACCAGAAAATTACACTGGTAAAGAAATGTCTTTATAGAAGTCTCTTACTAAGTCACTAATAAAGAATTTTAATAGTTATAAAACCTGCAAAATCCATTATAAATTGGATCCAAAAATTAAGAATTTTTGACTTGAATCTAAGTTATTGTACGGCAAACGCATTTGTTAGAACAAGTAATCGCCAATACAAAATAACACATTTTATCTCTCTGGTACGGGTAATTAACGTTCAACAAATTTTACTAGTGGTCAAAGTGTTGAATTCGAACTTCAATAGATTATAGGTAAACATTTTTTAGATCTGTTAAAACATTTTTATATTTGATAAGAAAATCAGCAATATATATATATATATATATATACACAAATTATTTGCAGTACGCAATAAGAAATTGTGTAGAACAATATATAAAATAAGATGTATCTGTAAACAAACTCTTATGAAAATAATAAGAGCTTATTGATCAATACAAATCGGGCTAATAGTTGTATAGCTATTAACAAAACAATAGTTTTATTACTTCACAGGGGAGGAAACATCCACTAACCGGCCGGTTTCAGCTTCCTTAAGCATCTTCAGAGCAAATTAGTTTCCAACCCTATGAAGTAATCGACGCTATTATACTTATATAATTTCGAAGCAATCTCAGAGATTGCTTCATAGGGTTGGAAACTAATTCGCTCTGAAGATGCATAAGGAAGCTGAAACCGGCCGGTTAGTGGATATTTCCTCCCCTGTGAAGTAATAAAGCTATTATTTTGTTAATGGCTTTACAACTATTAGCCCGATTTGTATTCGTCAATAAGTTCTTATTATTTTCATAAGAGTTTGTTTACAGATACATCTTATTATATATATATATATATATATATATATATATATATATATGAAAATACATCAAACAACTTTAGAAACTTTTTTAAAGTAAATAGTTAAAAATTTAATTTTTTTTAGAAATTTTCAGAAAGTTAAAATTTATTTTTCATAATCTTTCAGATAAGTACTCATGGAATATGGCTCATGGCATATAAGAAACATCCCGTGTATAATACGGCATTTCAAATTTAATATTTTAAAACACAAAATTTAACCCTTTTATTTAATAATAGCAAAGTTGGTATTTATATTTTCTAAAAACTTTTCGAACGAGATTCGAACAGTTTATTTTTCCTTGTATTAAAGTAAAGGGGAGATAAGAAACGAACAAACAACAATGATTCCAGGTAGTTTTAGTTGCCAACGTCAATTAGTGCTGTAAGAGAAAAATTTACGATTTCTGGAATGAACGTAAAACTTTATAATAAGAATAGGAATGGGCAGCAGTTGTCGGTTAAACAACCAACGCTGAAAACAAGGTGACAAAGAGAGTTGATTTTTCAAATACTAGGAAGCAATAGTGCACGTGTTTATGTGGTTCGCTTCGAAGTGGTTTTACAGATAAGCGTTTTTAAAAATATATAACGATCGGAGTTTAAGTTTAACTAATGAGTTTCGGTTAAAGATAAATACGGAGAATTTGTGTACGTGTGTAGTGTGTTTGTGAGGGGTTTTTGGAAACGGAAGAGCTTGGCCTTGTTGATATCGGAATTTTAGGAATTGAAATAATATAGCAAGACGATCTTCAGAAAATTTTAACAGGTTTTAGAAGTGGGAAAACATGTATAAAATCAGTGGGAGATTGATTTTAAACTCTCTTACGACACTTACGATTCTCTTACGATTTTCTTACGTCGAAGTTTACGAATCTCTTAGATTCTCTTCGATACTCAGATGATTTCATATCGTTTGCATTTTGAACTAGCGATAAATGTTTAAAGTAGAAACAGTTTAATTTTATTTGTACATACTGTGTAAACCATGTAATTAGTTTTGAAACGATTAAATGTCGGCGTTTAACCAGTTTTGGTTTACTACCACAAATTATGATCCTCGTAGAAGAAATTTGATGCACAGCAGAAGTTTGGGTGTACTGTCGAATGGTAGAAGATAGAAAATTCCTTAGAAATTTTTGGTTACAGGTTGCAATTTGGAGAAAGCAATCCAGATTTGGGGCGTTTCTTGCATGCAGCAATCCCAGGAAGAATGGTAGCAGGTTCCGCGTGTATATATGATTCTTAGATAACTGTACCTTATCGTTGTACGATGTAAATATGTAATTGATAACTTTGTGGAGAGGGAGTATTATTTTATGTTAGCTAGAAGGACAAAAAGGGGAGAGCTTCTTTATTGAATATTTTACTTTGGGTTGTTTTATGTGTGAATTTATGTATAGGTTTAAAAATAATTTATGGTATATGAAGTATTTGATATTATGTACGAGGTAAGAGGGCCTGTTTAAAATATTTGTGTGCAGAAATTTGCACTAAAGATTCAGGGTATACTATGAGCTCGTATTGAAACAGATACAGAGTAACAAATATGTGTTGAAGCCCTATTACTTCCCTTCAATTAATACAATATGTTATCATGTGTAAATATTGATCTTGGAATGTTACTGTTAAGTGAGTATTTAAAAGAGGAATGTATATAACTTGTAAATGAGGTGTGAAAGAGAAGACTATTTGATTTTGGCTTGTATATTAATTTCAGTTAGAGTGTAAATAAATGTTGTCTATTTACCGTATCAGAATTTTTCGTGTTGATAGTTTAATTTCAGGAAAGTGAGCAGAGCAGCCGTGGCAAACTTTTAAGCAATAGTGATATTATAGAAAGAGGTCGTAGCATTTAATTAGGCACCACAACGAGAGGTTAATGAGTGCCAAATTCTGTGAGAACACTCACCCAAAAAAGGAGAAAAGAAAAATTCACCAATACTTAATTTTTACCCTGTATCAACATAAGCGTATTCCATTGGCACATAAAATGAGATTCCCATGTAAAATAACACTCGTTAAGGACACATAATTTAAGAACAACGCCCAATTTTAAATTCATTGATTATGTTAATTCATTTCAGTCGCGTGCAAAGAATTACTCCTGAAAGATACATTAAAACAAGTTATCATTTTAAATGAAGCATAAAAACAAAACCCAATTGTAAAATTAGCATTCATTCATTGGATTAATATCAAAATCCGTGTATAAGCATTTACTGCAGATTGAAAATAAGTTGCGTACACTTTTAAAGTACTGAACACATTTCAATTCGTACGTTTCTGAAAGGTGAATTGCATAAAGTATTAATTAGCGTTAGAAATACAATTTTTATAAGTTCTCAATAAATAATAGCTTTCATGTAAAGAATTAGTTCTAGAATAACTTATGTTTACGTTATTTAATAAAAGAATACGTCATTGCTTACGAGAAATACTCTAAAACCGATTAAATAAGATAATTATTTTCTATCAATGACTAAACGCCCCAATTAGAGGAAGTGCTACACTATCGGAAAAGCTATGATATAAGTTGGCGTTCTAATAAGCTTTTTTAATTATACCACAAGAAGAAATAACAACCGCTAAATTCGTATACTAAAGGAGGAAGCGAGACATTTTACCATGGCCATAAATAAAACTGACAGCTTATAAATTAGAGATAAAGCGTGATACCGCGCTGAAATATGGCATCATACGAGTAGCGAATGCTTCGAAATAGGACTTAGAAAAATCTAGACCTCTTACGAATAGAGCTTGTTTTGTTATTTGAAAAGGAAGTAATTAGGTAGCGATTCATTCATTTTACGACATGGAAAATGTAAGTTTTGAGTAATTTGTAATTCATTCCAGATTAGTAATCTATTCTATCGATCTTCCATAAGTAACATAGAAGTTATGAAGCATAATAATTTGAAAAAGTATAACGAAGATTTATCACATTACTATAAATTATCTTGGTACAAGATCAACAGCCGATATTTAATCAATTAAAAATAAATGCAATTTGCAAACTGATATTTTACGTCAAGATTTATTATAAATAGAGATTTGAAGTGGAACCAGGAAGTATTCAATGCCGTTAATTACAATAGAAAGGATATTTTTATAAGTGCTATTTCACAATAGCAATTGCAAGTATAATTTTGCTTTTGTAACCTAATAGGATATTTAAGTATCATTCAGTAAATTAAGCTAGAATAATTTTTACTTTATAAAAATTATATGTCAAGGGATAATTTATTGCAGCAATTTTGAGGTCAGAGCTTGTAGCAGCAATATATATATATATATATATATATATATATATATATATATATATACATATATTGCTGAGAAAAGGACGTCACCTTAGCCTATAAGGCCAGAATATAAACTCTGAACGATTAACTATTAAAGTGCGAACCTTAATTAAAAACGTTTGATGTTGAAAATGCGCTTTATATACGTGAAGCTGTGGAAGATTTTATGCACATTCTTTTATCCATTCGGCATTGAAATTATTAACAAGTATGAACCAGCAAAACTTTTATTAAAGATGCACTTTATATTAGCGAAATTCAGTATCATTTTATGCATCATTTCATTCATTAGCATCAAAAATATAAGGGAATAAATGTATTTATTTAAACCAATAAATTGCATTTATTTTGAAAAATCATGCAAATATTTATAATATAGAAATAGTTGCGCAAATGTTAAATTAATAACTTCAAATTCTTATTAAAAGCGTAATACATTTTATCGGTCACGTAGCAAGGCACTTTTGTTGCACAAACTAACACTTGCAGGGGATAAAGACGTAATTAAAACAAAGCAGTTATTTACACTTGGTGATTACAGAATTAATTGAATATAAACATTATTGGAATTTAGCTATTAGAATGACGCCAAAGTGGTGATATTCAAGGCATTCAGCGAATAGAATTTTATATTTTTAAACTGCAAATTGCTTATTAGAAGTGGAATACGTTCATTTCTACAAGTCTAACACGAGGCGTGGCATAAAAATTCCCTTGGGGAAATACTTCGTCACTGTACTGATATTATAAATAACAGTAGACGTACTTAGAGAGAATGATTATTGACTTATCAGTGAGCGATTAAAGTGTGAAAATACATAAAGTGTTACGATTAAGTAACAGTTAATAATTATTAAATGTTGAAAATGAGAGTAAGTGTAATTCGACGTAAGCGATTGAAATCGTAGGTAAAATTTACTTATTCAAATAGATTTTACTAAACGGATTATTCCAAAGCTTTTAAGCAACCCAATAAGAAGTAATTCTAAGCACTTCCATAAATATTATAAGTATCGCCCTATATGACTATAATCATTTCAAGAGAAAATTTTCGATTATACTAGAAACCCACTTCTTCAAGAATTAATGCGTTCACTAAAAGTAATTGTTTTGATTATATTGGTTTGGAGCTGACATTTGAGTTTGGAATATGAACATGAATATGAACGTAAACATGAACCTGAACATGAACATGAACATAAACATGAGTATGAACATAAACATGAACATGAACATGAACATGAACATGGACATGGACATGGAACATGAACATGAACATGAACATGAACGTGAACATGAACAAGAACATGAACCTGAACATTAATATGAACATGAATTTGAACATGAATATGAACATGAATATGAACATGAATATGAACATGAATATGAACATGAATATGTACATGACAGATCAACATGAACAGGAACAGGAACAGGAACACAAACAGAAACAGAAACACAAACACAAACACAAACACAAACACAAACACAAAACAGAACAGACAGAAGAGCAGAACAGCAGACAAGCAGAAGACAGAAACAGAAGACAGAACAGACAGACAGAAACAGAAACAGAACAGAACAGAACAGACAGACAGAACAGACAGAAACAGACAGAGCAGAACAAGAAACAGAAACAGAAGACAGAGCAAGAGCAGAAAGCAGAAACAGACAGAGCAGACAGAGCAGAAACAGAGCAGAGCAGAAAGCAGAGCAGACAGAGAAACAGAAACAGAGCAGACAGCAGAACAGAAACAGAGAGCAGAGAACAGAGCAGCAGACAGCAGAGCAGAGCAGAACAGACAGAAACAGAGCAGAGCAGAAAGCAGAAACAGAAGACAGGAACAGCAGAAAGCAGAAAGCAGAGCAGACAGACAGACAGAAGACAGGACAGAGCAGAGCAAGCAGAGAAGCAGAAGCAGAAAGCAGAAAGCAGAGCAGAGCAGAAACAGAAACAGACAGACAGAACAGAACAGAACAGAACAGAACAGACAGACAGAACAGAAGACAGACAGACAGAACAGAAACAACAGAAAGACAGAACAGAACAGAACAGACAGAACAGAACAGAAACAGACAACAGAACGACACGAAGGACACGACAGCAGAACGAACAGAACAGACAACGAACGCAACAGAACCGAAACGAAGCAAACAGAACACGAAGCAGAACCGAAGCAGAACCGAACGACGACACGAACGACGAACGACGACGAAACGAAACGAACAGAACACGAACACGAAACACGAACACGAGAACACGAACGCGAAGCGAACCGAAGCACGAACACGAACGAGCGAACACGAACACGAAACGAACACGAACACGAACACGAACACGAACACGAACACGAACACGAACACGAACACGACACGAACACGAACACGAACACGAACACGAACACGAAAACAAACACGAACACGAACACGAACACGAACACGAACACGACGTACGCGAACGCAAACGCAAACGCGAGCGCGAACGCGAACGCGAACGCTAACTCTAACGCGAACGCGATCACGAACGCGAACGCGATCACGAACGCGAACGCGAACGCAAACACAAACCCGACGAACACGAACACGAACACGAACACGAACACGAACACGAACACGAACACGAACACGAACACGTACACGTACACGTACACGTACACGAACACGAACACGAACACGAACACGAATACGAATACGAATACGAATACGAATCCGAATCCGAATCCGAATCCGAATGCGAATGCGAATGCGAATGCGAATCGGAATACGAATAGGAATACGAACACGAACACGATCACGAACACGAACACGAACGCGAACACGAACACGAACACGAACACGAACACGAACACGAACACGAACACGAACACGAACACGAACACGAACACGACACGAACACGAACACGAACACGAACACAGAACATCGAACACGAAACGAATACGAATCGAATCCGAACGACGAAGCGAAGCGAAGCGAACGGAAACGAATAGAGAACACGAACAGAACACGAACACGAACACGAACACGAACGAACGAACGACGAACGAAACGAACACGAACACAGAACACGGAACGAAACGAAACACGAATACAAATACAAATACGAAATACAAAACGAATGAATCCGAACGAATGCGAACAAACGAATACGAACGAATCGAACGAATACGAATACGAATCGAATACGAAACGAAAGAAACGAATCCGAACGAATCGAATGCGAATGCGAATGCGAATGCGAATGCGAATGCGAATGCAATGCGAATGCGAATGCGAATGCGAATGCGAATGCGAATGCGAATGCGAATGCGAATGCGAATGCGGAATGCAATGCGAATGGAATACGAACACCAACACGAACACGAACACGAACACGAACGCGAACACGAACACGAACACGAACACGAACACGAACACGAACACGAAACTGAACACGAAATGAACACGTACACGTACAGACAGTACACGTACACGAACACGAACACGAACACGAACACGAACAGAACACGAACGAATACGAAGATCTGAATCGAATCGTCGAAGCTGAATGCGAATGCGAATCGGAATACGAATAGGAATGAACGAACACGAACTACTGAACGAACGAACACGAACGCGAACACGAACACGAACCGAACACGAACACGAACACGAACGACGAACACGAAACAATACAAGATACAATACAATACAAATACGAATATCGAATCCGAATCGAATGCGAATACAAATACGAATACGAATACGAATACGAATACGAATACGAATACGAATCGAATCGAATACGAATAGAATGCGAATCGAATGCGAATCGAATGCGAATGCGAATGCGAATGCGAATGCGAATGCGAATGCGAATGCGAATGCGAATGCGAATGCGAATGCGAATGCGAATGCGAATGCGAATGCGAATGCGAATGCTTATGCGAATGCGAATGCGAATCGGAATACGAACACCAACACGAACACGAACACGAACACGAACACGAACACGAACACGAACACGAACACGAACACGTTGAACACGAACACGATACAACGAATATGAAAACGTACATGTACATACGTAACGTAACACGAGAACAGCGAACAGGAACAGGAACAAGCGAACACGAAAGGAACACGAATACGAATACATGAATCATGAATCTGAACCGAACTGAATGCGAATGCGAATGCGAATCGTGAATAACTGAATACGGAAGTACGAACATGAACGATGAACATGAACAGCGAACACGTGAAACGAACGCGAACACGGCACACGGAACACGAACGACGAACACGAACACGAACACGAACACGAATCACGAATAGCGAAATGACAAATCAAATACAAATACGAATATGAATCCGAATCCGAATGCGAATACAAATACGAATACGAATACGAATACGAATACGAATACGAATACGAATACGAATACGAATACGAATACGAATCCGAATCCGAATCCGAATGCGAATGCGAATGCGAATGCGAATGCGAATGCGAATGCGAATGCGAATGCGAATGCGAATGCGAATGCGAATGCGAATGCGAATGCGAATGCGAATGCGAATGTGAATGTGAATGTGAATGTGAATGTGAATGTGAATGTGAATGTGAATGTGAATGTGAATGTAAATATATCGGCAGGACATTAGCCTACACAAAGAAGTAAAATAGACCAGAACGTTTTTTCCAACTTTTAAGTCAAATGTTTGAGATAGCCAGAGACCTATGAGTCTCTGGCTGTCTAAAACAAGTTGGAAAAAACGTTCTGGTCTATTTTACTTTCAATCGTAACTTCGTAGATACTATGCTAAAAAGAGAGGTGTAGATGGATGTGAAAGTTTTCGAACAATAAGTTTGACAGCACCCGTGTCAAAAATAATAGCTATAATTGGAAAAACCGACTGAAGAAATAAATGGTGTTTCAATAAGAACGCAAGATTTCAGTGTTCAATAAAACATGATTTCTGTAGCAAGGTATTCAAATATTTATTGATTTAGAAAATATACATTTGGGAATTATGTATGAAACAAAATATCTTGTAAATGGTCGCCACGGCTTTGCTGGCATATGCGTACTCTTTTGACGAAATTTTCAGTAACTTTATTGAGTACATGAGGTGGTATTTCATTGATACAGCGTCTAATTTTGGCTTTCAATGCTTCGATGGTTGAAGGCTTATTGGCATAAACCTGTGAATTCAGATAACCCCACAGCCAGAAGTCTAAAGGCGTTAAATCGCAAGAGCGTGGAGGCCAATTCTGGTCACCAAATCGGGAAGTGACACGACCAGGAGCAAAGTTGTGCAAGATCGTCAATGTTTCACGGGCGGTATGACATGTGGCACCTTCCTGCTGAAACCAAATGTCGTCAAGATCAATAGCTTCCAAATGAGGCACATGAAACTGTGTTATCATAGCACGATAACGTTCGCCATTCACCGTTACTGCATTTCCTTCTTCGTTTTCGAAGAAAAACAGTCCAATTATTCCTCCAGACCATAATGCACACCATACAGTGACCCGTTGTAGATGCATTGCTTTCTGATGAGTCATTCGTGGATTTTCTAAGCCACAAATGCGACAGTTTTGCCTATTAGCAAAGCCATCGAGGTGAAAATGGGCCTCATCACTGAAAATGATTTTGTTTGCAAAATCAGCAGGTTGCTCAAGGACCCAACTGGTGAATTCTCTTCGCTGGACATGGTTTCTTGGCAGAAGTTGTTGAGTCTGTTGGATTTTGTAGGCATGCAGCTGTAAATCTTTCGTCAGAATTCGCTGAAGAGTGCCTGTTGAAATGTCCAATTCTTGGGCCCGATGACGACTTGACGTCTCTGGCCTTTCTGTCACACTCTCGTGAACTGCCGTGACGTTTTGTTTTGAACGACCTCTACGAGCTCATATCGTGTGTTTCGCATCACTAACCGAACCAGTACTTTCGAATTTTTTGATTATTCTTTTCACAGTAGATGAATTAGGCACATTATTTTAACCGAATATTAGTTGCACTTTACAAATAGTGGCAATTAAACTTTCACCATTTTGATAATAATTTTTGACAATCAGTACGCGTTGTTCTACGGTGTAATGCTCCATGTTTACTAACTCTCATCTGTCAACTTCCGATCTGTCACGTCATAATCATGTGACATTATGACTGTCAAACGTGGCGCGCAATTCAAATCTGGCGCTCTTATTGAAACACCCTTAGTAGAAGAATATCAGTTTGGGTTTAGGAGAAACTGGATAACAAGGGAGACCACTCTGAGGACATTAATGGAGAAAACAATAGAAAACGGATAAAGCGTGCAATATGGGGTTTGTAGATTTGGAAAAAGCATTGAGCAATGTAAAATGGGAAAAATGTTCGAACTACCCAAAAAGATTTAAATAAGTTATAAGAATAGACGAATATTACATAGCTTATACAAAGGGCAAATAGTTGTAATAGAATTCGAGCAGAAAGATAGAGAAATAAATATTAGGAAAGGGGTAAGATAGATGTGCCCTATCCCCGTTAATATTTAACTTGTACATCAAAGAGGCAGTGAATATTATCAAACGCAGAAAGACATTTGGAATTATTACGCAGGAAGAGGTAGAAGCAGCTCTTAATGGAATGGAAACAGTACTAACAGAGAGATATGGTATGAAAATTTTAAAAATAAAACTAAAGTGCTAGTATGTAAAGAAGGGCAAAATAAGTCAATAACCAGAATACAAATAGGAAATGAGAACGTAGAAGAGGTTAAATATTTCTGCTACCTAAAAAGCCAAAAACGCTATTTGGGAAAGTGCAAAAGGTATAAAATAAAGAATAGCACAAGGTAGTGTTGCTTTTAACAAAAAAAGCAACTACTATGTTCAAAGACAACAAAAATAGAAACAAGGAAAATATTGTGAAAGCATATGCGTAGGGCACAGCACTGTACAGTTGTAAAACTTGGACAGTAGAAGAAGCACACAGAAAAGAGATAGATGCCGTTGAAATGTGGTGCATCAGACGTATGATGAAGATATCATAAACAGACAAAGTGAGAAAAAGAGATTCTAAAAATGGTAGGGGAAGAAAGAACAAATTGAAAAACAGTAAAATATAGGAGAGATATGATGATATGTCACATACTAAAGCATGAGGGAATAGTGCAGAACATATAAGAAGCAGAGACAGGACAAAGAAGAGAGTTATGGGTAGACCTAGATTAGATTATTGTGCACAGATAGTGAAAAATGTAACCTGTGTGAATTTCAAGGAAAGGTGTACGTTAACTGAGAATAGGAAACATTAGAGGTACGCGTCTAACCAGTTCCAGGACTGGAGATCTAATCATGATGATGATGACATTTTTCAGGTTTGACAAAGGCTGAATGTGTTGAATCTATTTGCAAGGGAGACTAATTGGAAAGAGACGGGAGCCATTAGTGGTCTATGTAAACAAAACAAAATTAAAAGATCTAGGCCGAAAACTTTCTGATAACACCGCATATATCGTTAAGGCAGAGTTATTTAGCTCTCACAAAAGTATTGTTTTGTATTCTTCAGTATTAACAAAGGTTAGTATACACCAGCAAACTTTGTACTTGTATCTTCCAATCATGCTTAAGGTTTATTCCTTAAACTCAAGTAGGAATCTTAAATTTAACCCAAGGCCTCTTTTAAGACATTGAAAATCTACAATCTTAATGTTTACTTAGCTACGTAGTTTACGAACACATGGGCCAAAAGCAATAATTCGGTTGTACAACAGAGGCTCCGTAAGGTGTGATCGGCAGTCTGCCAGTTCGCAACAAGTCGCCATTGGCACTAACAAGTAGCAGACGCGAAACAGCTTAGGGTCTTTTCAAATACCAAGTTTAAGATATGAATTTGAGTTGGAGCTCAAAGGTTTTATTCTTAGATATATTGACCCTAAAGTCATGCCAATGAACGTACAATAATTTTAACACTTGCCATCTTTTGAAATATTAAAGGCGCCGTGCCAATAATTTAACATGGAATGACCAAGCATTAGAAAAATAATCCAGGAAAAAATTAATTTAATTAAAGGTTACCGTTTTGGTAAATTGCCACTTAAAGCTGCGTGATGTATAAAGATTCTAAATTTAACTCGAAACGGTATGTTTGAGGTGGCTATTTGGAACTTTGGATCTAAATAAATATAACATGCACCGACCTCATTCATGCTTATCCTTTAAATATCTACACAGGGCCCGGCCAAAGTTTGTTTAAGATACAGGTGTTTTATTTCAAACAAATTGTTCGATATAAACAAGCGTTTCCTGGTCGAAGCTTTTCAACACTTTAGAAACATCTGCGCCATTAAAATTTTCAATTTTTATAGTAATTATCAGTAACTGACAGTACGCCAAAGATAATCTATGAAGTGCCGAAAACCTGTATGGCATGCAGATCTGATAGTTTACGTTTGATGTACTATTTTTTAGTTCATTTTAATTAGTTTACTTCCGTTTGTTTAATGAAATAGCTGGTGCTCTAAAAGTCTAAAGGGTAAAAATATTACTTTTTTCAGCTAAAAACTTAAGAGTGT
Organism: Platerodrilus igneus; assembly: GCA_036346225.1. Classification (NCBI taxonomy): domain Eukaryota; kingdom Metazoa; phylum Arthropoda; class Insecta; order Coleoptera; family Lycidae; genus Platerodrilus; species Platerodrilus igneus. Next base: position 6,056,470 of record JARFIW010000800.1, read on the forward strand.
GTAGACAGGTTTAATACATTGAAAGCTCATAAAAGTTTTAGGGCACGAGTTGTTAATAACCGACGACAACCCAAACAAATTGTTGATGTGTGTTTTTAATTTCTAAAGAGTATTTTAACTTTTATGTTTATCTTGAGATTTCATGAGATTTTAATTTAACAGCTTAGTCTTTAAAATCCAGGTTTAAAATAGCTACATATAAAAGTAAGCGATAACATCAGTTCTTGAACGTTCCACAGTAAATTGGGTTTCTATAAAAACCTGATAAATAGTATTCATCATTATAATTCCGAAAGAGTTCTAGGTTAAAACGTAAGGACGAAAATTGCATTTATTAATCAAATGGTGGTGTAGCTAAACCTATAAACATCGGTGGCAAATTGTATGATTTACACCTATTTTGGTCAAAAATAGAGAATAAAAATATGTGAGAAATTGGTTACTATTAAATTAAAGTACGTAGTTACTCGCTAGCCTTGTGCTTTTTTAGTATAATAATGAAATCTGAAAAAATGATAATTGTATTAAAAGTTTAAGGGTAAGGAATAGGTGCTTTACCAATCCCAGCGGAGATACGCCTGCTTTAAGTATGCGACTCTGCGCATGTAAGCATCGGTTCTCTCTTTCTCCTTATCCCTCCCTCTACCCCTCCCCTCCACTATCTCAAGCGCTTTCTCTCGCTCTTTTTCCTCACATCCCTCCTTTCCATCTTGTTTCAATTTTGAGTAGAATTTTGGTCTTAACCCTTAAAATCCTATCAATATTTCATTTAGCCTTACATTCTGGGTGCTTCTAAAATAGGTCCCATACATTTGATTTTTTTTCCAATGCTCCACACGAAAGTACTACATTGGTCAGGAAGCGAGATTTTACCTGGAAATTCTTAATTTTTCTTAACCGTTGCTATTTCAAACAAGTGGATAGCAACACACACACACACACACACACACACACACACACACACACACACACACACGGGACCTACATTTCAGCTCTCATTCGAACGAAAACGTATTTTTGTGAAAAATGTTCGCCTAACATTTTTCAAACTGTCCGTGTTGAGAATCGGTTCCGGAATCCATCAACATCCATACGCAAGCCTGTCTGATCTACGGAGTCGCTTTCTGAAATAAGTCCTCTACATTTGATCTTCAACTGCTCCACCCGAATGTACAACATTGGTCAGACCTGGAAATTTTCAATTTTGCTGAACCCTTGTTATTCCAAGCAAGATAGGGATTTTTAACGTGCGTGACAACATTTACACATGTCCTACATTTTACTTCTCGTCCGAACGAGGGTGCCTTTTAGTGAAAAAACGATAGCCTCATATTCTTCAAGCGGTCTGTGTTGGGGATCGAAAACGGGACCTTGGGATTAGCAATTATACGCGATATTATCTAAAATAGGTAATAAACTTCTGCAGTATATAGTACTCATTAATACAAAAAAAAAATTTTTTTATAAACATATGCCGTAAAATGCAACCCTATGGAGTTACAATCCCTTAGAAGAAAGTCAGATAAAACTGTTTTATTTTTAAATTTTAGAATAACCGCTAAAAATAACGTAGTGAAATTTTGGCTAATTCTTTTCAATTTATGCCGAGTAAGACAGACTTAAGATAAAGATATTCAAGAAAGATTCAAAAAAAAGTCAAAGAAATTGCTGAAAGATATCGGGAAAATATCTGATACTAAGGATGTAGAAACAAAATGGAATAATATTAAATCCAGCCTAGACATGGCGGCCAGAGATATTCTGGGGTATACACAAAAAGAAATTAAGAAGCCATGGATAACAAAGGATATTCTGAATTTAATAGAAGAAAGACGAAAATACAAAAATAAATCAGACGAAACAGAAAAACAGAAATACAAAGCCATAAAATAGGAAATTATTCGCAAACGCAGGAAAGCTAAAGAATAATGGATTGATGAAAAGTGCAAAGAAATCCAAACTAAGATGGAAGTAGCAAAGACAGATGCAGCATACAAACTAATTGAGAATCAATTTAGGGATATAAAACCGTATAGCAAAAATATAAGAGACGCGGGAGGAAACGACATTATAGAAAATGTAAAGAAAGTGGGTAAATGGCAAGAATATATAGGGAATTTATATGCAGGAGAGGAACTAACAGCATTAGAACATGAATCAGACATTGAAAATGATGACTTGAGATATCCTATACTTAGAGATGAGTTTCAATTAGCATTAAAGGGTCTGGAAAATGGTAAGGCGCCGGGTACAGATAAGGTGCAAGCAGAAACTCTAAACGCCGCTGGACAAGCAGTAACAGAACGTTTCTTCCAACTTGTAAGCTATATGTACGAGACAGGCGAGATACCCAGAGATTTCAAACGTAACTATACCAAAAAAGAAAGGCGCGGATAGATGTGAAAATTTTCGAACAATAAGTTTGACAGCATACGTGTCAAAAATATTAACTAGAATTGTACAAAGACGAATGGAAAAACGAGCTGAAGAAATACTAGGAAAAAACCAATTTGGGTATAGGTGAAACAGGGGAACACGGGAGGCTATTTTAGCTCTGAGAGTGATGATGGAGAAAACAATAAAAAAAGGGGAAAGCGTGTGTATTAGGTTTGTAGATCTGGAAAAAGCATTCGACAATGTAAAATGAAAAAAAATGTTTGAAATACTCAAAAAGATTGGAATGAGCTATAGGGATAGACGATAGGAAAAGAGTGACAGGGATGTGCCCTATCCCCATTAATTTTTAATTTGTGCATTGAAGAGGCAATGGATAATGCAGGAAGACATTTGGAATTACTATGCAGGGACAAAAATTGATATGCTTAGATTTGCAGATGATATAGCGGTATCTAGCAAGGAAGAGTTAAAAACTGCTCTAAATGAAATAGAAACGGTTCCAACAGAGAGATACGGTATGAAAATTAACAAAAATAAAACTAAAGTGCTAGTATGCAAAGGAGGAGAAAATAAATCAAAAACAAGAATACAAATAGGTAACAAGAACTTACCAAAGGTTAAGAATTTCTGCTACCTACGAAGCCAAATAACGCAAGATGGGAAAAGCACAAAAGATATAAAACAAAGATTAGCACAAGCTCATGCTACATTTAACAAGAAAAAGCAACTTCTGTGTTCAAAGACAACAAACATAGAAACAAGGAAAATATTGCTTATAACGTATGTGTGGAGCACAGAACTGTACGGCAGTGAAGCCTGGACAGTAGGGAAAGCGGACAAAAAAGGTAGAAGCCTTTGAAGTGTGGTGCTACTGACGTATAAAGATATTATGGACAGACAAAGTTAAGAACGAAAATGTACTAAAAATGATAGAGGAAGAAAGAAATATGTGGAAAACGGTAAAAAATATGAAAAATAGGATGATACGCCACATACTACGGCATGATGGAATACTGCGGAATATATTAGAAGCAGAGACAGGAAAAAATTGAAGTAGAGGTAGACCTAGGTTAGACTACTGCACACAGATAGTGAAAGATGTAGGCTGTAGGAATTTCAGGGAAATGTGTAGGCTGGCTCAGAATAAAAATCAATGGAGGTAAGCATCCAACCAGTCCCAAGATGGATGAACTAATGACGAAAAAAGTAACTGCATTTGAACATGGTGATTATTATAAGCAACTATACAAGTATTGGTTGGGCAATATTCTCGAAAAATATTAATTGTGTGAAAGGATTTACTGGAAAAGTATTAATTCGGCAAATGTCTAAGTGTTGGGGATCTTGGCAGCCACAGGCTGCTTAACCCCCTTCACATACCGTTCATTTACATTCCAATGCTCCACCCGAAGGTACTACATTGGCCAGGAGGCGAGTTTTTTGTTGCCTGGAAATTTAGAATTTTGCCGAACCCTTGCTTTCCAGGCAAGGTAGGGATCTTTAACGTGCGTGACAACACTCACACACGGGACCTCCATTTAACCTCTCATTTGAACGAGGGCGTAATTTTTGTGAAAAATGCTCACCTGCCATTTTTCAAGCAGTCGGCCGTGTCGGGATTTGAACCCGGGACCTTGGGATCCGTAGTCTTACGCTTACTATATTGATTCACGGCGACGCCTCCGCTTCACATACCACTGAATCTCGGTGAAATAGGGTATACAATTATAAAACAATAGAAGGGAAACCGAATTGTATATAGGCTGTGTGAGAATTTCCGAGAATTGTGTAGGCTAGCTCAGAATATAAATAAGTGCAGGTAAGCGTCCAACCAGTTTTGAGACAGAAATCCTAAAGACGAAAAAAATAAGCGCAAATAAATCTGATGATTATTATAAACAACTACAGGTGTTGGTTGTGAAATATCTGCAACTAATGTTGAATGTGCGAAAGGATATACTGGAAAAAATATTAAATCGGCAAATGTTTAAGTGCTGGGGGAACTTGGCAGCCACCAGCTGCTAAACCGCCCTCACAACCACTGAATGTCGGAGAAATAGAGTATATAATTGTAAAACAATAGAAGGGGACCGAACTGCATCTAACAAGAAAGAACAGCCCCTTTGATGAAAGATAGCAGACATAGAAACAAGAAGAAAATTGTTGAAAGTATATGTGTGGAGCACAGCACAGTATGCCTATGAAATACGGGCAGTAGGAAAAACAAACAGAAAAACGGTTGCAGCCTTTTGTGCTTCAGATGTATGAGGATGACAGCATGGACAGACAAAGTTAATCACAAATAGGTTATAGAAATAGTAGGGAACAAGGATATCTGTGGAAAAAATAGGAGAAATAGAAGGGCAGAATATATTTTAAAGCATTTTTGGGGAATAGTATGGGATGTATTACAAGCAGAGAAAGGAGGTAGATGTAGACATAGATCAGATAGTGATAGATGCAAACTGTGCAAATTACAGGGAAATGTGTAGGTTAGTTCGGAATAGGAAACAATGAGGGTACGCGTCTAACCAGTTCCAGGACTGAAGACCTAATGATGATGGTGATGAAGACAGACTTATTCACTGGTCTTATGTATAAGAAGTGTCTGCTTCAAAGAGGAGAAGGTCATATTTTACCCTGTAATTTTTTATGTGTAGATTTTGTGAATTCTGGTGGTAAACTTGGAGTCTATGATAACTTTTATATATAAAAAGTACTATTGAACAAAGACGCGATATCTGAAACCGTATTAGAGTAAATTAAACGTAAACATGTATGTTATCTTAAATTAAAAAACGTTAATTTTAATAATTATTTGCCATCGAAAAACAAAAGTTTCATAATAATGTATCATAACTCTCAAGTTTTACAGCGATTTTGTCTAAACTAATATTACACGTAAAGGTTCAGCTGTTTTGATTTATTATTAGTATATTTACATTAACTTTAGAAATGACTAACTATTCAAATGCTGAAAATATCGGTATGTATTTTATGCATGGACTAGCATCTGGAAATGCAGCTGAAGCAAGGCAGCTATGCTGAAATTTATTCAAACATAAGATATTTTTTGAAATATTTATAGACGCTTACGGTAGAGAAGCTCTTTAAAGCTGTTTACTGAATGATCGAGGATCAAAACACTATTGACTGAGAGCGAGAGAGGGAAATCCTAGAATAGGCGTGAGAAATATGGAGCGAATGCTTAATCTTAGTTTCTCCGTTGTATGGCAAATTCTTTGTGAACAACTTCTCCACCTTTTTTCATATTTAGCGGATTCAAACTTTGAATGAAACTGATTTTGTATTTTACCTTCACTTTTACCGTTAAATTTTACAAAAAATTAAACAATTCGCCAGTTTTACGTCAAGAATTTTGTTTACAGATGAAGCAAGTTTCATTAGAGATGATTATGTTAATTTTCATAATAAGCATGAATAAGCGGAAGAAAGTCCTCGTGCGTTTTCTCAATCGAGGTATTAAAATAGATTTGCACTTAACGTTTGTTCCGGTACTGAAGGAGACATATTGGTTAAAGAGTGTTTTCCAATCATTTAAATGGTAACCGATATCATGCTTCCTTTATTAATAATTGCTAGAACTTCTGGATGCGGTATTCCTAAATGAACGACAGTACATGTGGTTAATGCATGATGGGGTACCACCATACTTCACCCGCAATATAAAGCAACATTTAAACCAAACTGACGGACATCGTTGGATTGGTCAAGGGATCTTTTTTCCTGGCCACTGCGATCATCTGGCTTTCACCCTTTCATCCACAAGTTCACTCCAGGATTTATTTTTTAAATTTTCAATGACTTTATTATACAAGATTATATTATATTTACGACACTGTTTAGTTGTTGAAACAGGTACCCGGTTTTTAAAATCAAAACTACAACCAAGTATAATGGGGTAGTGATCTGTAATATTATAATTTAAGATTATAGGCGCAAGCTTGTGGTTTGGTAACTTAGTTTTAACAAAAATATGATCAATACATGCTTTTCCCATCTAGTAAAATTGTTGATGAAAGGACTAAAGCCAAATTCAAGCATTAAATTTAAATAGTTATTTTCCTGTGTTGTACTTGCTAGTACATCAATATTTGAGTCACCAATTAGGATTTCATTTGTTTCCAAACAAATATGCTCCATATATTCATTCATACTACCAATAAATTCTTGATAATCTATAGTTGGTGGAATATACAATGCATTTATGACTACTTTAGTATTATTGCAAAACAATTCTGCCCTTACAAGATTTATTTTATTTATGCATATAACATAATTATACTTTGTGTTTTATTGAATTTTTAATATAAACAATAACCTCATAATTTTTACAACTTTTTGCTTCATTATAGTAATGAGCATATCCGTTTAAATTAAAAGTGCTGGAGTTTCACACTGAAAAGTTTTACCTAAAACTATCACATCGAAAAGATTATTATAAATTTGCAATAATATTTGTAACTCGTCATAGTGTTTCCTGATACTTCTGATGTTTGTATGAAAAATATTAAAGTTCGCACCCTTACTGTTTAAAATATCTATGCAGTCCTTGTTTGTATGAGCAGTGTTAGTTTTTAATTTTTTATTATCTATATCATGTAAAAGATTTTTTAACATAAAATTTACACACTAGTAAATACTACCAGGACTAATTTGATTTAAATCAGCCACTGTTTTTATACAGATAACACCACGGCCTTCTTCTTTTGTAAGATATGTTACACCATTTCTTGTCCATATAAATTTGTAATCCTTTTTCACTTCTTAATTTTCTGGCTAGATTGTATATTTTCCTGTTGAATGCAGTTAAGTTTTCATTAATAAATATACGATGTGTTGGTAATTTCTAGGGAAGATCCAGCTCATTGGATTTTATGAAGAAACCTTTGCGGGAATTCAAAAGTTATTTCTCGCAGTATGGTTTGTAAATTGAGCTATTATGCCCCTTATTTCAGAATTACGTTTTTTTGCTAATCGATAACAAACATCTATATCATCATGCTGTATTTCAGCATTTGTAAATTTGGCTATACTATGCACAACTTTGTCTAAGTTTTCATGCGGTGTTTCTGGTACACTATCAATCTCCACATTTATACAACGACCCCTTTGTTCAAGATCATTTATTTTAGCTTCTAGCAGAACCACTTTACCCTCTAAATCATTTATCTTTTTGCTTGATACAATATCTTCTTTCGGTAGTTTTTGAGTTCTGCACTTTTCTCAAGAATCAAATCAAACTGCTTAGACATGAAAGTAACAGCTCGATGGATTTCTTTCACAACTTCCATCAACTCCTTATTACTAAGATTATCAGCAAGGGGTAATTTCCCATAAATAGATGAAGTTTGCGGCATTTGAGAGACAGTTTCATCAATATCAGGACTTTTTAAAAACAAGTTGCATGGTAGTTTTTGTTGTCACTTTCAACAATAAGTTTAGCTTTCGATGAGCAACTGGGGTGGTAGCTCTTATTACATTTACTACATAACACTGCATCCACTACCTTCTTTGAGCAGTAATTGCAAACTGTTAGCTCAGAGATATTAATTTTAGTTACTCCAGTAGACATACTTTATTGTTGCTTACAGAATGAGTTGTAAATTAAAACCAGTCCAATAGTTACAAATTCATAAACATAAACATCTGCACTGTTAAAATTATCTATTTTGATTGATATGAAAGGTCACTGTTAATGACTTATAATGATACTCACACCTTGAAATTGTAACTTTTTATTTAAATTGTAGATTTCTTAATAATAACTAGGCCCCGCACAACACATCAGCAACAGCTTTCCACTTGTTACTACGTTTATACCAAATTGCAAGATTTTATTCCATAAATTTCCTGCAGAAATCACACTTTATTTGAGGTGCACAAATTCACCTTGTTTACTTGAAAACACTTCTAACACAATATATATATATATATATATATATTGCTATGATAAGGGGGTTATTTAGGGGTGTATTGAGTCGTAAGGGTCGCGTAGTAAATGTACATAGCAATAGGAATTAGAAAACTGCATTTATTTAGCATGAAAGATAAATAATTCGCATATTTTGCAGAGAGCAAATATTTAACACCCTGTATAAGAACCGCAATTAACTTTAATCAATGCCAGTAAGCATGTCTTTCAATAATAGAACACATATTCAGCAGAGAGATAATTATACATGCAATTAAACTACTTCAAGAAGCGTTCATAAGTTTATAAACAAACAGATACGCATGGAATAAGATAAAACCTAGTAAGTCATCACGCAATATAGTAAAGCGCTTTGATAAAGAACGCACATTTCAAAATAAGTTTTAAATATAAGATATAAACAGAAACATGTTGATTTACATCATTCATGTTACATCAGTTTATTTATTCAATTCCCCTAAGCTTTATCTACACAAACAAAATCCATAAGCTAAATTAAAGACCAAGGTAAGTTAAAATTTTCAGTAATAATAACAAAGCAAGTGGTCAAAGATCGTGAAATAATAAAAATACGAGCAGAATATGTAATTACAAAATAGTTTCATCAAAATTAAATTTGTAAACTCTTAGGAATATCCAAAACAACTTATGGTTGACTACGAGACCTTCAGATAAGCCAATGAAATTTAGATAGCATAAGCTATATAACGCCCAGTCTCAATTTGAACCACGTCAAAGCTGCATCACTGTTACTCAAAAATTTACGCGTCGAAATAAATTTCAAATTAAATTATTAAAATTTGTGAAAAGTGGTGTTATATGATATTTGAGAACAAATTATAGTGAAGATATATAAAAAGCTTTTGCCGTTTGCTGTAAACGTGAGTAGAAATTGGTTATTTGATTTATGTTAAATGTTTATAATAATGCAGGGCTCTAAGTTGTATCAAGGGAAATCTAAGTTGGGATATCTAAGTTGTATCTAAGTTGTATCAAGAGAAATTTAAGTTAAGAGATCTGAGTGGTACCCGAGCAATCCAAGTTGAGAAATCCAAGTAAAGCACGAGGTAAATTTTGGGAACAAAAGTTAACAATATTGAATAAAATTATTGGTTGAAATTCACGTGAAGGAGCACAAAGCACACCATTGTTTTAACGAAGCAACTCGATTGAAGATAATAAAGGGATGTTGATCCACAACACGTAGCAGCAGACAAAAAAGGAAAAAGGACACACCAGGAAAATTACAAATCAGGGCTAACTAGTATAAGGAATCATTTCAAATTTTAATTTAAACACTGTGTAACGTATTTTTTTTCTAGTTACACTTCGTTCTTTAAAATAAAAATAAAACAGCTATAATTTAAAATATTTAATTTGTGAATTACCGTCCAATAGAAATTAATACATAAAATTGATAATAACACATAGATTCTTTTACGTTTATGCTCTAAAGTTCGTTACTAAGCTTTGTCGAGTTGTCAATTTGTTCATTTCATTATCAGCGTTCGAACGAGCAAGCTGCTCTGCAGAATAAGTGGAGTCGAGATGGCCTTGTGTAAACACGTGGCTTCTAACAGTGTTAGAAAAAGAAGATTAATTGATTGATTCTTGGTGTCTGGAGGTCGAGCCTAACAGCTGTAGCGTGAGCATGATTTTCTATAAGCTTCACTCAGAGCAGTTCAGTTGATCCCTGCAGGCCTAAAGAGATGGAACTCCCTTTTGACATCATTAATACAGTTGGTATAAATTAATTAAATAGATTATACTAATATTTTTTCTCATAGTGCAATATCTTAAGGACATATCTTGTATAATATCTTATATAATATCGTAACGCAATATCCAGACGCAGTATCTTAGGGCAATATTTTAAGAAGGCAATTACATGTGTTCCGTATATTTCAACTTCGCGAATAAATAACATCAGACAAGTAAACCTTGGAGCTAAAATTTTGTTGGAGAATTAAATACAATCAAGCTGAGGTTGGTTTCTTTTTGTAATCGCTGTATTACGAAGAACTTTGATATTCGATGGTTATGGAAATTACCGACAGCCGAGGTCAAGGTCCCATATCTTTCGTTCAAAGCAGTTTCGTAGCACGTGAGTGTAGCTTAGGATTTAATCACTTTGAACATTATTTAAATTGCTATAAAGAATATAACATTAAGAATTTGAGTAACGTAAAAAGCTTTTAATAAAACAGCAAATTAAATAACAAATCTATTGTGTCAGAATGTTTACACGTACACAAAGTGTACATTTGGTAAAGCTGTAAATGACATTTTATGTCAGATATATAAAAAACATGGATTCAGTTGTCCTATCTAGACGTCACATGTCGTCTTAATTTAATTTAAAATATGTTTAAACATTTTGAGGTCATGAACTTGCATTTTTCATAGACATGTGAAATTCGCGTACTTACTGTTAAATAAAAATAACTTAGAGTAATTACATTCTACAATATCGCACTTTGATAATTAAATTTTATTGTGAAGGTCAAGGAAGTACTTCATTGATTTAAAGAAATTTATGTATTATAAGTAACTTAGAAATTCCAAGTCAATATATTTAAATTTTATAGAAAAAATCCATTCAGAGATCTTCCTAATTTAGAATGCAGGACTTTGCTAGTATGTTTCTGTTCTAGAAAAATAATTTAGAGAAAATTTTATAAAGATACGAATTCAAATATTATAATTACATGACTCCAGAAATTTATCCAAATAGAATCTATTTTGTTTTTGAATGACTTTTTATTATTTAGAATTCAAAAAAAAATTTACAAGTCATCCCCGATTAGAAATTGTGTGTAATGAAAACAAATTCCCTGGGTATATATTTTAGAAGCCTAAATTCTATTATTTTATTTTTGGCAAATATTTTTGAGGACACAAATGGTGTCCATGTTGTACCTTTGTTTGTTCACAGGTCAAGCCGAGACATCTGTATGACATCTGGTGTTTGAGGTCTTGGTAAGTGTGTTTTAAAGAGTGAAATTCAGGTTTTATGGCTATGTTAGTGGTGTTGACATTAGGTTTCCGCATTCCCCTAATACAAGCACAGTTAAATTTTGTTGGTTATAGTATTGAAAAATACGGTGGCGCTCATTAAATATATTTTTGGTCTTTTAACATCCCATGACCCAAGCTCATGATCTACCCAGAGCTAACACTCGACTAGCCGTTTATGTCTTAAGAGTTTTTCTTTATCTCAAGCCATTCTCCATCCAACTTTACCTTGGGCTTACATTAATAAGAAGAAATTCTCGACCTTGTGATATCAGATTAGGGTTTAGGAAATTTAAAGGTGTAATTTTTTAGCTGATAGTCACGAGGATAAAGTTAATAATAAAAAATCAAGCAAGAAAGAATTTTTTATTACACCTGACTATATTTTCTATTTTGTAAGGAGTCAACAAAAATAATTTTAGTACGTAGAAATTTACGTACAAAAGAGAAAAGGTCTTAAACGTTCTAGTTTTTTTAGTAAAAGCATCATTTTTGTGACTTTAAATTAAAGAAAGGGAAATACAAATTTTGGGATAAATAATCTAAATATTATTAATTGATTTAAGGGTTTATTTGTCAGATTATAAAACTGTGAAGTGTAGATGTTATTTCTATTCATTATACAAATATTGATCGACTTTGTTTTATTATTCTAAGCAGGTAAAGATTTAAGGGAAAAGGGGTAAATTATTTGATCATCGTAACGTTGTTAACTCTGTGTGAATTAAATTGGGTTAGCCGTGGCATAATTAAAATTAGAATATTAGAAAACACAGAGTGGTGGCGGACAGCAGGAAACTGGACGTTTATTACATCGGCGTGCGGCGTTTCTATGTGTCAAAGTGAATGGCGGGTGTATCTAAGTTACAGTTGTGACGTAACCAAGATAGCGAGATGTCAAAGTAACAGTTGTGACGTCAGAGGTTAGGTGGGGGTGTGACGACTTAGGTTAGATGCGTAAGGTGAGTTGCAAACTTTCAGGTAACGGTAGCGATGGTGGCGGAGGCGCGGTGTCGCAGTGTTGGTGGGGTTGTATCAGAAGCCTCCGGATTCTTTACTGTTGTTTAACAACCGAACATGTCTAAATCATGTCTAAAATTGAAAGTAACAAATTATGCACCTGATATTGATATTAAGTAAAGCAGTCCAGGGACAAGGAGCAACCCTAATCTAGATGAATTACAACTTTTAATTGATAAAAATCATATCATCATCCATAACATGGTGTGATTCTAATGACTTGATCTGTAATATAAATAACTCCGTAGCTGTATATTACAAGAAAACATGTACACTTGGTAGACGTTGAGAGGGAAATCTGGCCCACTCTTGTACATTGGAATCTTTCCCTGTTTCCAGAGATTTTTCTAAGAGCATAAGACGTGTATTTATTCTAGAATTTTCGAGCAACTCTAATTATTTTTAAATTTTAAATCGGACTGACCCTTGCCAAGTTACAACCCCTGAAAATTATTAATCTTATTTGGGAATTAAACCACTCCGAGTTTTTAAAATCGTCTTTATTAACGTTACGATCTATGACCTAGGCTCGTTGTCAAAATAATAAAAAAATTTAAGTTTGACATTTATGACACAAATTGAAGGTGACTTTGATTTATTAATTTATTAATCTTATCATCCAGATTTCGCCCGGATATCTCAGGTACGTGTTAGTAGTTTCTCTGTAATGTATTTTTAGTTTTAACCATGGGATGACATCGCTACCGATGTCCAAGTTGTAGTACAACATTTACTAACAAAAACTGTACATTGACAATCGTGTTGTTAACCAAAAAAGATTTTGCAGAAATTTTAACCAAATAGTTAATTGCTCAGCAAACACCAGGTGGAGGTGAACACAATTTTGCGTTTGCCTAGGGGCTATTAAGGAAGGTGTGAAAAGGTTAACATAAAACTTACAGCTACTATTGACATAATTTAAACAAAAACTTAAACTATTTAAAATACACTTCTCTATGCACCTATGCATAGGTTGAAGTGCTGCCTCAGATGTCATCTTCACACGATAAACTAATTTTATTAATAATGTGTATAAATTTCGTGGTTTTACTCCGTACGCATATTATCGTATGTATGAGAACATCGCTATTATTAATCAGTTCAACCTTAAAGCTATCGATAGCGATTCTTTGCACTGCACTTTTATAGGTTTTTAATTTTTTCACAACGTTTCTTTCACATATGACGCAGTAAAGCATTGCTCGAATGCCGACAAATTTTAACACAAGATCGCCATTGAACTGCTTTTTGAACTTTTCCGACATATTTTTGTTGATTAACGGAATATTATACTTATCGTCTATAGAATAATGCCTAGTAACGACGTTTTTTATGTTTGCACTAATATCACTGTACAAGTCCTCTGTTTCTATATTATATACTAAAGAATCAGTATCGGTATATAGTAGCTGGATTTGGTTCCCATACAAAAAATTTTATTGTCTCTCAGAAAAACATTAGAAAACTTAAAATCGATAAAGTTGCATACATTGGTTTGTTATAAATGACTTTAAGTCAATTCATTTGGATGGTAACAAAATCTTCACCCAATATAGTACAGCTGTTGAAATTTGATTAGGAGATTAAAGTTGATCGCACACCAGTGATTAGCCTATAGACAATAAGCACAATATTCCGTAAATGAACGAAAAGGTGGTTTAAACGAGTTCAAGGGTGATCTTGTGTTAGAATTTGTGGGCAGTAGAGCAAACTATTACTGCGTCATAAGTGAAAGAAACGCCGTGAAAGAAAATTAAAGGCGTTAATAAAAGTACAGTACAAAGAATAGTTATAGATAGCTTTAAGGGTATAATATTAATAATGTAATGGCGACATTCTCATGTATATGATGATATGCATACGAAAAAAGGACGAAATTTATACATAACTTATTAATAAAATTAGTTTATCGTGTGAAGATGACAAGCGATACGTCATCCCCGGCACACTTTAACCCCTTTAACCTATGCATGGGAGCATAGAAGATTAGATTTCAGATAGTGTCAAGTGTTTGCTTAAATTATATATATATATATATATATATATATAATATAATATAATTTACTCTTTATATATCATAGTTTACTAATTGATTACACATAAAACTCTACTCAGGATTATATTTAAAAGTTTTAAAACTAATTCAACATTTCACTTTATCTGTGGGTTCATAGATGAAGTGAAATGGTTTATTTTATTATGTTTAGGCCCTCTTATGACTTTAAATCCCACTCACAGTGGGAACGACTATACCGAAATTACATAATTAGTATTTATTTGCACCCCTTTAAGTGGTAGAACTGTTATAGGTTAAAAATAATGTAAATAAAGCTTTCTCTTAATTCAGAATTTAACTATGTTCGCTATTACTGATTTAATTACAGTTATAATACCTTTGATCCTCTGGTCTATTGAAGCTCCTTCCACACTTGTGGTAATGCAGCTGGTTTATGGAAATATCAGGTAATCTATTAAAAAGAAATGTTTGCTTTAGTTCTACTATACAACCCTTTAGCACACCAAATTAATGGCTTTTGTGACATATAATGAATAATTTTGATACAAAGATATACTTCAACGTTATTCGACATGCTCAGCACTGGTTCCCGATGAAATGATTTCTTGGACCTGGGTCGCCGTTTTACAAAAATTTGTTCTACAGAAATGTGTTCTGATACTCGCTGAAAATGAAGTTTCGTCGATCCTGCTACATGGGACGCCTTTACAAAATACCAAAGGCTCTTAATGCACTTACCGACTCTTCTACAAAATTTTAATCTTCACCAATTTAGGAAGTACTCCTATTATTTTAATATCGCAGATATTAACTGCAATTGCATACACGTTACTATCTATAGCACTTACTAATATCGTGTACATTTTAAATAAATAAAAAACGAGCTCACAAAAAACACAACGATTTTTCAAAAGTAATATCCTATCTCTCATCAACAAACTTTTTGTCACTTAGCTACCCATCATCTTTTTTTCTCCGCTAACTAATTTCTAACAATTTTCATTATTCAATTACCAGAAAATATCTCTTAGTAGATCACTGAATTGTTTTACATTTCAGGTACAAAATATGAAGTTTTCATTGGTTAAAATTTTACAATACAACAACATGCCTCAAATACTAAAATAATGTTACAAAATCGTTTTTGTTAATTACATTTACAACTTTCTTAATGCCTCTTGTTACTATATGCATATTACAATTTTTTTTGTGTCCTTCAACCAACAGAAAAGATTTGTCCTTTTGCCAGCACAGTAATTACATACGCATATGTTTAATTCTGAATAAGATCGTGCCCTATATGGACTTTAAAATGTGTATCACTTTAAGCTCCAGTCATGTGTCTAATTTTATTCATATTTTTAAGTGTCAGATTAACCTATAAGTGTTAAATCTATCACATATTAGTTCTTATATATAAATTTTTGTCCCATAATTCACCATAATATATATATATATATATATATATATATATATATATATATAAATATATATATATATATATAAGGTTGGGATAAAGTATGGAACCAAGTGAATATCTTTAAAACGAAAAGAACGATATTTATGAAACTTTGTAGATAAATGCAATGAGGCAAAATGCATCTGATATGATTTTTTTGTTAATAATGTACTTCCGGTTTAGCCTTGGTTCTCTTTGATTTTCAGTCTCCTTGGTCACGTACGTCTTGTTTGTACAGTAAATTTGATGAACTTTGCTTTTATCACCATACCGTAATAAATTCTAATATATCAATGTGTTTGAGTTTACCTTATTGGTCATGTATTTTTAATTTAATTTATGTATTAAATTATATGCGTTTTCTATCTTACGCATTTTTAAATCTGCTTGTTTAATTGGAATTATTAGTGTAATGATGATTCATTACTCACGCGTATTGTGTTGCAGCTTCCGTCCACGTCGTTTTATGACTTGCCAAGTTGTTTATTTAATTACATCTTTTTTTTATTTCTTAAAATAATTCTAACCATAGTTTATATACAGCGCGTTGTCACTGCCTAATCGTTGAATTTCTCATTTTCTTCGTAAAATATCTAATTTTCTGAACCCTCATGTTGTTTTCATAAAGCGCACTATACTAGTGATCTTATCTACCCCTAAATAACCCTATTAACATAGCAATAAATATATATATATATATATATATATATTGCTATGATAATAGGGTAGTTTAGGGGTACGTTAAGTTATGGGGGTCGTAGAATAAATAATAAAAACTTCCACTTTAAGAAAGGCACACAATTCCAGAAATTATAAGAGTAAATCGGTTACCCTACATATTGTTAATTGAGAGCACACTGTATATAAAATACACGAGATTAAATGCATGAGAACATAAAGATATCTAAGAGTAGTCTACAAGTAAAGATAAGATTTAAAACGCAACAAATTGCATCAAAATTAAATCACCTGGAAACCTAGATAAATTGAAATTGCAAAGATGTAACAATTGCGTCAAAAATATCATTGTACACGCATTCTAAATAATTCATTATTAGAAAATCGTACGTGACAAGGAGAAATCACATTTGTTCAGAAAACCAATATTCTGTAGAAATAAACAAGCACCAGGCGACTCAATCTAGATGATAAAATTTAACAAACATTCGAATACGTGAGTTTAGAAAAGGCAAAAGTTGGAAATTCTCAAATAATACCACGATATGAGAGATGCATACGTGACAGGCAGGGCATGTATTAAAAGATTTGAATTAAAGGTAGAAGTATCGTCCCAGAACGTAAACACGCTAATGAAATCAATAGGAGATAGAGCTTATATATACGATAATGACGAAGCGACAAGTTAGTCTATATTCAAACTAAGCTACGACTATGTTCAAAAGTCTTAAGAATTTACGTAACCAGTGAAGCAAAAATCAAAGTAAATAAGAATTATAAAGTGCGAGAATTTATGCAGCGAAAATAAGCCGATCTATAAATAGACGTAAGTAAAACAACTTAATTAAATCCATTTCTAATATTAATAAAACAGGTCTTTTAATTTTAATCTGGACTTTAATTTTGGCTTTTAATATCGACTTTTTAATTTCGACTTTCAGTTGGAGATATATTTTGATTGAGATGGCTCTAATTTGAGATATTTAAGACGACTTTAATTTGGAACTTCGAACTTTGAACACACTCAAATTTTGGAGATAATTTAAAAAATGAAAGTATTCTAATTTGGACATATTCTGACTTGGTACTTTTTTAATTGGAAACAATTTATGGAGCAGGCACAGTAATAAGGAAAGCGGACACACAAAGGAGATGCAGATCATAGACTAGGATGGAACTACAAAACCCATTCCAGGTTAGCAATCTTAATACACTTTATTATTGAAAACTGTTTTTGATTTAATATTTGTCAAATAGTGAATTTGTAAAAGTCAACAAAAAGGGTCACTTAACAATTTATGACAATGGAATAGGTATCTTGGAACGTTTGAAGGTCCCTGAATAAGTAAAAGATATTTTGTTGGCTTTCAGAAAATCATAAATCTGGTATATGTAGATATTCTGTAAAAAGGGAAAATTTTGAAAGTTTGAAATATTATCAATTATTGTATTGTGTATTATAGAATTGCTTTATTTAATTCAATAAGATCCATTCGGGGTGAAAACCTAATTTAACATTTCATAACATAAGGGCTCAAAATAATATCAAGGGGAATATCTCAGCAATATATATATATATATATATATATATATATATATATATATATTATTTTCTTTAGTTCTTGGCCTTTGATCTGATAATTAAAAAATATAGTTTTTGGAATATAGGTCAACTAACAATCAAAACTTCAAAAAAATTTTATTTGATGTGACATCTTCCAAACGTGTCAACCCAAATGAAAGCTGGTGTTTTTCAATAGTGCTGTAATAATATAAATACTAAACGAACTAGTTTTTAACATAGCCTATCACTTACTTTGAAACTGAAAACTTTAATATTATTGTATAATTTATACCCTATTCGCGCTAAAAATGGAACGACTTACTCAAACAGTAACAACGTGCTAGTAGGTGAGTAATGTGCACGTAACTATGAACGTAACTTCAACGTTGCTACGATTAAGTATGTTACGGTTGGCAGCTTTTTGTGATGTTGGAGCACCTTCCGCCTCTGGCAACTATGTTGACTATGATAACACCGCATTTATTTGAACTGTGTCGTCCTCTCATTTTCATTGGGAACAGGGTGTACTGATGTCATATATAAAATTCAAGATAGTAAATATTTTTGCACTTAGTATTAATTAAAAATTATTATTAATAATCAAAATGTTTTTAGTCTAACTACTAAAATTATAAAAAAACTAATAACTTATTAATTAATGTATGTGAATGTTTATTGTACTTTATTTTTATATGTTAGATTATGATATATTTTACTAAGGTTTTTGCTGTCGGATTTATCATTTACCGTTCTAGAATTTTCAACTAGGCAGATCATTTGGAGTAATTCACGTATCTTTTAATTAATTTCTGTCTTTAAAATGACTGTTTCATTATACGCAAATTTATGTCCAAATTGGTCCTCATGTTTTATTAGAGCTGTATTATTAACTTTATCATGTTTATGCTCTTAGAGTCTTTTATCTAAATGCTGCATACCTTGTCCTATATAAACTTGATTACAGTCGTCTTGACAAGGTATTTTATATACTGTGTGAGTTTTTTTTAACTTTGGTGTTTAATCTTTTAATATACTATAATATCGTTTGGTTAAATTATTATTATTATTATTACTATTAAAATTATTATGGGAATAGTTATTATAAAATACATTTATACGGTTTTTAAAAATTTTTATATCTCGTGACTAGTTATTTTTTAACAGCGCTTCTTTTGCGTTCATTCAAAAAGTATTCACTCAACTCGCAACAAATTTCCACTTAAAGTCCTACTAAATATTTGTTCCTAGCAACGAAGAACAAAATTTTGCGTTCAACCAACGGTAGAATACGTACATAAAAACGACCATAACAGATTCTCAACCTCTTCCTGAAGTTTAATTTTTCAATATGCAACATATCTCTATAGGAAAGAGCCTAAAAAGACCCGGAATCGCTCTCACAAAAATAATACATGGCCAAATATGATCTGGAATAGACCAACATGTACGCAAACTTTAGTTTAAACAAAATTTTAACAAAATTTCTCTATCGCTAGACTAACCAAGTAAGCAATGTACCAAAAAGCAAAATTATCGATGCATATCGTCAGAATCGCCATTTTTGAAATCTAGAGAATAAAAGGGTTTCAAATTTGTAATGTGACTCTTATTTCATCTACATTCTCTAGCGCATACACTAAATTTAAATGTTTCTTAGGCGCTGACTTGGCGGTAAATTTATTATTAGCAATCGAGAGTACTTTATTAGCTTTCCATACCTTATCTTCGACTGCAAACAAGATATTTCTTCTTCTCCAATTATACTGCTGACTGGAACGTTGATAGGCTAAATGTAGTTTCTCCCTTATATCTTAAAAAATATCAAAAAGAGCTTGACGATCTGACACATAAGAAGCGCTACTACTAGAAACAACATCAATGTCCTCTCGAGGTTAAAATCCATGACCGTAACATCTACCACTAAAAGGAACTTGGCGACCAAAGCACCAAAGACTAGAAAATATGGGAAATAGTGGGTCGATTTGTTTGACTGAGTTGATAGCAAACTGAAGCTGTGGTAGTTCAACATCCCACGTATCATATTCTCCACAAAAATTAATTACTATCGTGGCCAATTACAAATTAATTATCTGGCAAGCAACTTTTCGCTCAACTTATAATTAAACTGCCGAAAAAATAAAAGTGCCCAACAACGCATAAAATTGTTAAAATAGCAGACTCTTCTATTTGCCTCGCATAGACTAATAAACCAAAAACTACGACAATGATGTAAAGCTGCCAGAACGACAAACTTACTACGAGTCTTGCCTACACTAAACGTAGTGCTGAGCGACCAACTCTCTACGATTTTCGCCTAGACTAACGCAGAATCCCAATCAAACTCGACACAGTAGACCAGCTCAATCGAAGCATTAACCTCTTTGCACCCCATTGGAAAATCTACTGCAATTAGACAACCAGGTTTGTCGACCTCCCTAGCCAATAACGTTCCCAAAATTTTTTTCTCTGCAATTTCTCTCGCTTACTAGACCTCGAATCTTGAGTTCATATTCTAGTACTTCCTTCTGGAAGCAATTTGAAATTTCTCAGACATGGTCACAACAATAAGAAGTTAAAACAACCCAGACATTAACTATTTAGTTAAAGCGTATGCAATTTCAAAACAAAAAAAAATTCAAAAATACTTTTTTTTTAACAGGTCCCAACCAATGTAAGATAAGAATCAGAAAACCGTCTCAAAGAATTTATAT